>CAJUYG010000044.1:130713-241640 GCA_910591675.1 Galerucella calmariensis | reverse complement strand
CTAGTTTCGGTTTCCCGTGCACATTTTATTATTAATTTTTCTTCCAATGGAAATATGGCTAAAAATTGATTAATTTCTGGTATGATTTCTATGTGATTATTTTCAATATTTATTTTTATGTACTGACACTTTGAAGAATTTCCATTCAATAGAATTTGTTCTTCGCAGAGATGATTATTATTGTTCTGGAGATGATTGGGACAATGGAAAATATTACTGTGCGTGCATATGTCGTTTAGAGGTCTGATTAATTTATCAGATTTTAAAAAAATATTTAGTATTAGGTATAAGAGTTACAAATTCTGATTCGATTTGGGTAGGTATGGGTAACATATAAAACATATCAAACTGAATATTATAATCTATGGGAATTGATAGGAAATAATTTATTTTATATTTTTCTACTTTGCAAGTTACGTCTATGACTGATTCAAAATTTAAAATATTCTCATGATTTATTTCAAATGGCAATTCAGCTTTATAATGAGACGATATTTTTCGCAATTCTACAAATAGTTCACTTGGTTTTATTATACTCGGATGTAGGATTCTCAGTTTACAAAAAGTTAGCGAGTTTTCTACTGTTTCCATGAAATCTAGGATTACGTTAAACGTTATCAAAAGATCGTTTGACACTTGTTTTAAATAAATAACATTCTCAGAATTTGTTTGTACTTGTAAAGTATCTCTTATCTCAAAAATTTTTTCTTTTAATATAATTTCGTTATTTTGAATATCTTCAATTGTTTTGTTAAAATTTTCTATAATTTGATGGCTGACAGAGTACTGCATCTTTATTTGATTTTGCAAGTTGCCTTGATTTTCCTTTAAGTGTTCTAAAATTGAATTAATTTTTTCACCATCTTCAGAGTCTAAATTACCAGTTATGGTTTTTATTATTGATCCAAAACCGTTTATTAAGCCTCTCTTATTTCTATGTATCATAGAATGAATATTGAGATTACTGAACTTTTCTTCTATACTTTTCCTAGTTAATTGAATTATATTTACAATGTTATCTGTGTTACTTCTTAAAAATGTATTATTAGAAATATTAATCCTAACGCACATGTACTGTGAACTTAACTTATTATATTCTATGAATAATTGACTTAGGTCATAAAAATGGACAAAAGTGTGACTTGACTTCTGTAACTTGGCAGGTCCTAGATTAATAGGAAGAATGCCCAAATTATGGGTGATGTCCTTTATTTCGACTGTTGCGTCTCCGACGGTGACGAACCTGAAATAAATTTATACGGAGTCTTTTTAGGACGTTTTACATTCGATAAGTGAATATTTTCAGTAGTATTCTTATGTTTTGTCACAATTTTTGCAGTTTTGAGTTTAGTATTTTTACTTTTAATTTCTTCACTTTTATATTTATTTTTTGTTTTACCTTGCGCTTGTTTATTACGCACAAAAACTTTTGTAGGTATTACCTCTGGTAATTCTTCGCGGTTTTTATTGACTTTAGAAATTACTTTCGACTTATTTTCTTGTAGTCTTTGATTTATTTTTGAATATAACAGTTTCATCTTATCTCTATGATTTTGAACATAATTATTAACTATTTGCTGATCTATTTCTATATCAAAAGGTGTATTGCTATTTAAATGACCCGTAATGATTTCATTAGGTTTCAAATTTGTCGCCGAATGAATACTATTATTATAAGCTAATAATGCATAAATAATTTTATTCTCGATGGGTTCATTTTTAAAGTCAATTTGGTTGTTCAATAATCTAATGTGTTCAATAATTGTAGAGTGGAATCTTTCAGCAATTCCATTCGATTCTGGATGTTGTGAACTGATAAAATGTATTTTTACCTTATGAGTTTCTAATAGCTCTTTTACAACAGAGTTTTTCAATTCAGTACCATTATCTGAAATTACTTGTTCTGGTATACTGTGATGTGTGAAATATTTAATTAAATTATGGGCTACTTCAATTCCTTGATTGGATTTCAATTGATAAAGTTGACCGTATTTAGAAAATGAATCTACTAACGTCAAAAATTTAGTATTTTCTAAGGTTATGGTATCTAAATGCAAAATTTGAAAAGGTTTTGTAGCTGTAGGAGTAACATTTAAATATGGTTTTATAGGATTTCTGTCATATTTGGTTAATTGACATATTTCGCATTCGTTTATAAAAGTCTGTATTGATGCTCTTTGATTGGGCCAATAATACAAAGCTTTCAATCGATTTTCGGTTTCGTCTAATCCTCTATGATTAGTTTTACCTTCGTGGTAGTTTTGAATTACTTCTTTAACTTCGTTTAAAGGAACATCTATTAGCTTTTTGTTACATTTAACTAAGTTAATTTGAGAATTTTTGAAATAATTTTGAAGTACTACACTAAATTTTTCGTAAATAGGGTCCTCAAAATAAATAAAATATTTAGTTTTTGGTACCACAAATTCTTTCACAAAGTTAATGACATCTTTCTCAAAATTATTTTTGGAAAATTGTACTATAATTCTTTGCTTATTATCATACAATTTTATAATAGTAGGTGCGGCTGGCTCGAAATTTACTTCTGAAAAAATTAACTGATTTTTTCCGATATTTAAAGCTGAATCTGAAATTGGTATACCTATTACAGGATTTTCTACATTTGTATGAACGGTAATATCATCGTCATCTTCGTTATTATTAATATTATCATTATCTGTTTCAACTATTAGTGATTCATTGTCATTAATATCTTCTGATAATGACTTATTAAATTTGTCCATGTAATCTAAAAAATTTTTAGAACACTGGGGTTCTTGTACATCAGTTTCATTAATGTTTAATTGTATCCGTGATAAACAATCACTATTGGTATTTAAAGCACCTTTTTTATAAACAATGTCATAATCATACTCTTCTAGTTTCAAACGCCACCGAACGAGTTTGGAACTAGGATCTTTTAGTGAAAATAGCCATTGAAGTGGCTTATGATCTGTAACTATGGTAAATTTCCTACCAAAAAGATATGGGCGGAAATATTTGACTGCCCAAACGATGGCTAGGAGTTCTTTTTCGATTACAGAATAATTACATTCTGAATCGTTTAGAGTTCTACTAGCGTAAGCCACAGGTAAATCAGATCCTATTTTACCTTGACTCAAAACAGCACCTAAAGCGTAATTGCTTGCATCTGTGGTGAGATTAAAATTTTTCGTGAAATCAGGATATTGAAGTATGGGTTCGTTTATCAATAAATTTTTACACGTTTCAAAACATATTTTATAATCTGAATCATTTATATTAATAACCGCGTTTTTCTTTAACCTACTAGTTAACGGCTTTGTCAATTTTGAAAAATCTTTAATGAATTTTCGGTAATAGCCTAAAAGTCCGAGAAATCCTTTCAATTCCTTTGGATTTTTTGGTATGGGAAATTTCTTTATCGCTATTATTTTATCTGGGTTAGGTTTTACACCTTCTGGGGTGACAATGTGCCCCAAATATGCTACTTCTTTTCGTAAGAACTCGCATTTATCAATTTGTAATTTAAAATTGGAATCTCTTAACCTAGCAAATACTTCTTTCAGATTACTCAGGTGTTCTTGCAGACTTGTACTGAACACAATTATGTCATCGAGGTATACCAAACATTTTTCATTTTGTATGCCTCTTAAAATATTATCCATGACTCTTTGGAAGGTAGCAGGAGCTCCCTTAAGACCCATGGGCATGCGCACATACTCGTAGTGCCCATTTTCTGTGTTGAAAGCTGTTTTAGGAATGTCTTCCTCAGCCATCTCGATCTGGTGGAATCCAGAGGCGAGATCTAAAGTTGTGAAATATTGACAACGTCCTAGCTTGTCTAGTAGCGTTGTAATATCTGGTAATGGGTATCGATCACCAATCGTAATAGCATTAAGTTTCCGATAATCGATAACGATTCGAAATTTAGGTTTTTGGGAAGCATCTAGCTTTTTTGGGACCACCCAAATATTGCTAGACCAAGGTGAACTAGAGGGCCTGATGATATTTTCATTTAACATTTTATTAATTTGATTTTGAACCTCAGTTCGATAAATTTCCGGATATCTATAAGATTTTGAATAAATGGGAATTTCATTTGAAGTTTTTATGTGATGTTTTATTTTACTAGTAAATGTAAGTTGATTTCCTTCAACATGAAAAATATCACTATACTCGTGTAATAACTTTAAAATTTCTTGACTTTCTTCGGAATTCATATGTTCCGTCCTAACTTTTGAAATATCGAATTTGACATTTTCTGTATAAATATTATTCAAATTTGGGTTGAGTGGTTGTTCGTATTCATCGAACTTCTCAACATTAATAGAGGGGCTAAGATCTACTCTGAAAGCGGATTCTGAAGCATTTAAAATTGTACATAAAGCTAAATTATTCTCAACATTTGCCAAACACTCTGGAATTTCTAGTTTTCCAATTCGAGTGTATGGTATAATTACATCACCATTTTTTACATTTTTAATATTTAATTTAATTACTTGCTCACAACGTGGAGGCACTACTATGCAATTCGTGGATCCAGTTTTTATATTGAAGTAATTTATTTTAATTCGACTATAAGGAGTAATCAAAATATTATTATTCAAATCAATATTTGCCTTAATCTTTTTTAAGTTATCTAAACCTAATAGACAGTCAAAATGATCATGAAATTTGAAAACGCAATACTCTAAATTTATTGGTTCCCTATAATTAAATATTTTAGAAGTAGGAATAAAAGTGCAGTAATTTTGTTGACAGCTTCCAAGAGCTGAAGTTACATTGAACGGTTTTCGAACAAAAGATTTCTTAAAATATTTTTCAGCTACCACTGGTGTCACAAAAGATCTTGTGCTACCGGTATCAATTAATACTTTTAAATTCTGTTCTGGAAAAAATATATAGGGTAGTATGCTTTCTGGGTTATTTAAATTTAAAAGTTCTATTGTGTTTCGTTGGGTACCGAGGCTGGTATCTCTAAAAAATTATCGGAATCTTTATTTGTATTTTCAAAATCATCTAGATTATGAAGTTCTTCCGAGAAAAAATTTTTTTGTTGATTGGAGGAATTATTTTGAAATCTATTTTGAAAATTTTGAGTGGGTCTAGATGTATTTCTAGTAGAAATACTCATTGGAGTGGGATTTTGAAATCTTTGATTCTGGTTAGGTTTAAAAACATTTGAACCATTACCAGAAAAATTGGTTGTATTCCTATTAGGAGGATTAAAAGAAGTTGATGGAGAATTTTGTGGATTGGAAGTGAGATTTCTATTTGTATTCTGGTAATTCTGCGTTGGCTTTGGCCTAGGAGGTGGCTGCGAATGTACCACATTATTTTGAAAGTTACTTTTATTTTTGTGTGAAAAATTTTGTGAATTTGTATTTGAAAAAAAATTTTTCTGATGGTTACTTTGACTCATATAAACCTGAAAATCGTTTGTTAGAATATTTAAAGCAACATTTAAATTTTCGGGATTTTTCGTGCGCATTAATGTACCTAAGGGCTCTTTTAAACCACGTAGCAATACTCTGAGCGCCAAATTCTTAAAATAATTACCTAAAATATTATGTTCGTGAACGTTTGAATGCGTCATAAGATAAGAAATTTGTAAATTCAAAATATGTTGAATTCTATTATAAAATTCGAAAGGCGTTTCATTACCTTGTTTTATTTCGGACATTTCAATATTTAATGTGTAAATATCTCGTTTGTCTGCGTATGTATTGATCAAAGCATCCTTGAGGTTCTCCCAAGTCTTTATATTACAAGAAGAAATATTTATAGCTGCTTCACCTTTTACTTTAGCTAAGATGCTGGACATCAAATATTCATTTTGAAAATCCCCTACATCTGTAGTATTATAAAATTTAGTTACTAATTTTTCACAAATTTCTATAAACCTAGGAAGTAAAGCATTGTTGCCATTGAAGTCTGGAATCATGTCCAGGTATTCTTTTTTCAAAACGGGTAATTGTGGAGTAGCCATTTTATTTGTTATATTTAAAGGAAAAAGGTTTGGAGAGTTTAAAATTAATTTTTTCTTATTATTAAAATGTGAGCTAGAACTGGGAATACTTGAATCAGAATTTGAGTCGGAATCGTCAGATGTTTCAGATAAGTTATAATGTATATTTTCTCTATACGACATATAAAAACACTTACAGTAAAATAATGAAGATCCTTTCCATTGGCTCGAAGCTATCAGGAACACACAATTTTCTCTTGAGTTTTCTGTCTTCTTGCACCACTAAGATCTTCTAGTTGAGCTACTCAATTCACCCAACTAAGAGTTCCAAAATTGAAATTTAAATTTCACTTGGTTCAGATAGTCAATAAATCATAGAAATGAACCGACTGTTATCTACTTTAACGACCGTTTGACTATCCTACTGACTGCGCCACTTAACTTTTAATTAACTGAGAAAGTGTTTTTAAAAACTAACTTTATTACGAAACAACTTAACAATTTGGATTCCAGTTCTAAACTGATTTATACAATATAAAAATGAGTTAAGTAATAAAATACAACTAAGCATAAAATGAAAAGGAAGTGATAACGACAAATAGTAAAAGTGATTAATAAGCTAATTATATATGCAACCTAGGGTGAACGAATACGGTAACATATATATATATATATATATATATATATATATATATATATATATATATATATAGTTTTTCTATGTTAGCTGTTCTGAGTTGAGCAATCAGCCTTTTAGTATGTAAAGGAATTGTATTATTTAGATAATTGTAATTAATTTCAAGATTATTTTGTAACAAATGTTTATAAAGAGGATGACGGATACTAATTAAAATTTTATTTAAATCCTTTTCGTAATTTCTATGAATGTAACTGTTGAGAATTGTATGCTTTGAATTTAAGTCAATATCATTAACGTTAGTTTCCGTGTTACAGTAGTTAACAAGACAGTGTCGTAACTGATCAGCCCAATTGTATTTTAAACTACCAAGAGTGGTTCTTTGTAAACTTATTTGTCGAACTAGTGCTCGGTGAACATACCGGTTAGGATTCTTATTTTTTATTCTATGGAGTATTTCTAATGCTTGTTTTATAATAAAGTAACCCATTTTATATAAGCTAATTTCAGTTCTGACTATGTGTTCAGCTGTTGACCTTTGCATAAACAGAAGGTTTTTCCAAAAATTGTTTTGAACTTTTTCTGACTGAAGTATAACTAGATCGGTTCTATCGCCAGTTGGATAAAACCTATTAGTTGGTAACTATTTACAGATACTCAATGAATCCAGATGTTTATCTTCAAAATATTGTAATAATATATGCTCCATCTATCGGCGATAACTTCCAGTGGATGCATGATGACGGCTGATCACAAGTTACTGTCCAAGTAATAGACTACCTTCATGAAGCGAATATTCAAGTTATGCCGGGATATCAATATTATAGAGCATATGTGGGAGGCACTTGGTGGCAGTTAGACATTGCAGATCTGTTCCTATCACTTTTCGGGAACTTGGAGGAGCTGATATTGCTGAATGAGAGAATAATCTAGAAACCACCATTGATTTTAATTATTTTTACCTTCGATCATTGTTCACTGGTATTTTAACTTGTTTGTTTACAAATCTACAAAAAAGATGACTAAAGGTGACGCATGCGCAAAAATTTGTGATGAAAAGAACTAAAAATGTTTAATGTCTCATAGAGAACCCCCTATTGCATTGGTGTAAATAGAAAAATTTTACAAATATTAGTGAACAACATATTAGATTAGTCCAATAAACGAGGGGTTTTCCTTCTGTTTTTCGACCTGGTGCACTCACCGACGTGAAATTCAGACAAAAAGTGGAAAACAACTCAATAATCAAATCCTACATGGTACTAATGTTCGCCGTTGCCCAGGAGATGGAAAGTATAGTCCTAAAAATAAGAAATGCGGAAATGGATAAAGGAATAAATTTTAAGCAAAAAGTTTCCTATGAACATTTTCCAAAAAGTCAATTTACGAAATATGACTTTCAATGCAACTGCCGTACTCCTTATAATTTCACTAATGCTTATCTAGTTTCACAGTGTTCCTTCTTATAGGCCAGACGATAGGGGTAACAGCTACAAGTAATTAGCAATGCGGCTGATTTTTTTCTCATAAGTACCAAGTATGTAGATTAATATGAAAAAAAGTTTACCAGTCTATCGATTTCCCAAATTAGCAAAAAAAAATCAAAAAACTTTTTTTTCGAAATTTTCCAATATTTCGCGCTGGGAGGAGGGTAGAGAAAAATAAAAATACCACCGTGTAGGAAAAGTGTTTTGCTATAAAAAAGGTCTCCTGCGTTTAATTATCTTTTCATTATCTTGTAACTTTTGGGAATCTTGAGTTTACAAGAAAATATATATATTAAGTACTGTAACTTTGATAAAACTGGAGTAATTGTGGGGTTTGCGTAGAAATGTTGGGGAAACTTCTAAGATCAAGAATATATAATTTTACAAAATTAATTAATTTACATACATTTTTGGATTCAATGATTTTTTGTATTATAAGCGAATATAGCATTTTTTATAGATTCGGGTGGGAATCTTCTTTATTTTTTCAAAATAAAATTCGATACGTCTGTAATATAAAGATTAACATTCAGCGAACAAAATGTATATAGTGAAAAGGTATAAAAGATGATTAATATATAATTTTAAGATTAAGAGTTTTGCATAACTTTTTCCAATAAAAATATGTAAAAATTAATTTATTACCTTTTATTTATTATTTACAACCTTAACTCTCAGAAAGTAGGTCTTCCGCCGTGCAGCAGAGTCGCGCGGATGCGGAACACATACTTAGTTTACCGAATTTTTTCCGAACAAACTATTGATCGGACGAAAAAAACGCAAGAGACCTTTTTATTGCAAAACACTTTCCCTACACGGTGGTATTTTTTATTTTTCTTCACCTTTCTCCCAGCGCGAAATATTAAGAAATTTGTAAAAATAAAGTTTTTCTATTTTTTTTTCTATTTGGGAAATCGATAGACTGGTAAACTTTTTTTTATATTAATCTACCTACTTCAAGGTACTTATGAAAAAAATCAGCCGTATTGCTAATTACTTGTACTTTTGGTCTAAAATAACCCCTGCCGACTGGCCTATTATCTATTTCATTTTAATATTGTAGACGACAACTGATAGATCAAGTAGTACAAACAGCTTTAAGTGAAACGCAAGATCCCGAAGATATTTCAGTAACAGTGAAAGCATTCATGACGGCTGATTTGCCTAACGAACTCATAGAATTGTTGGAAAAAATTGTTCTTGATAGCTCCGTGTTCTCAGAGCACAGAAACCTTCAAAACTTGTTAATACTGACAGGTAAGTTTTTATAATCGAATATATTTTGTGCAATAAGTATTTAATTCAATCAATTGGGTAAAAATTTTCTTGGTATGAAAAATAAATCGAAAACTGTTTGCAAATTGTTAAGAAAAAAAAAGTCATTTTTTGCCTGTACCTTTTTTTGGGTGCTGCTATTCACCTACAATTACTTAAGAAAAAAACTGTTTGATATATTTGAGCTTAAAACTGACGATTTAAGGACAATGAAGCTAAATGGTAATATTTTGTAATAAAATTATACACTCAATATGGCTAATTACTATTGATTTATTGAAGAAACACTTTCACACTACAATAGACTTAATTTATATACACACTACTTAACGTCTACTAATTTATCTACACTCGGTATAATAATTGTCCTAATTTATCTTCAACACTATTTTATTCACTATACGTTCACTAGCTGTATACTGAAACTGTTTACCGATTCACTGTATACTGAACAACTGCGACTCACTCGAAAACCCGTGTATATATAGTTCTTTGCAGCTCTAGACCCTTCTTGAATTTACGAATTATAATGTTCAGGAATAAACCATTGTATTGCCTTGTACAATATGGAGCTTTCTAGAAAGCGCATTCGCCAAAATTTATAGTTCGCGACGACCGGCTTCTGAATCACTGAGTTCGTAACATTGCCCCCTCCTTAATAGTAAGTTCCTCCTGGAACTTCTGTGTTGCCGGGACTAGATGTTTAAATCGGCAACTTGATCCATTCCTACACTTTTCGGTCGTATGGAAATAACAGGGTACTGTCTTCATCGGATACTGATAACGTGGGGAATAGCTGCAGATTAAAATGTGGACATCGGTATCTTCGAAGATCACTTCCACCATATTCCTAATGACTCGCCAATCCAACTGGTTAGTCTCTATCTTGGGCATCGCTAGTTTCTTCACGTTGGATTCCAACACGTGGTCTCGAAGACTTCGTAGCGCTTCCCACACATTCCGGTAGGTGGATCCATCTTGAAATTCGTTCTTTGTTACCAGATGTGTCGTGAATTGTGTTTAAGTTTCAGTGTCTTGCCAGGGGTTGGAATCTGTTCTGAAAGTTTTTTTGATTGTCCAAACTTCTTTCGAAAGACGAATGCCAATGCATGTTTGATATTGGCTGGGATGTTGTGTGCCAGTGAATAGTCTTCCGGGAGCGTGAACAAATCTTGTCGTTGCTCTGTAGTAACTCCAAATCTAGCTTCTTCCCGGATATGGTCACTCCTTTTTTTTGTCATGGTCTCCTTCGAATGGCGCTAGTCGATTTTGGTGGACATTAGGGGCCTATATACCACTTTGTACAATAGGATTTTCTTTTTCAAACACTCCATCCTAAAAGGCAACAACTTTTTTTGGTATCTTTTTGACCCTCCACCCTTTTCGAAGATCCACACTTCCAAAGTCGTATTGTCGGACTTGACACACCCTCCTTAACTTTAAGTAGCTGCCATTATAACTGGATTAATTGTGAATAAAGTTGATAGAAAAGTTGAATAAACTTGGTTTGTTTTGAATATTATCCCAAGTCTGTAGCAATTTGTTCTCATTTCAGCTATCAAGGCTGATGCTACGAGAGTTATGGATTACATAAACCGTTTGGATAACTACGACGCTCCTGATATAGCTAACATTGCAATAAATAATCATCTTTATGAAGAAGCTTTTGCTATTTTCAAGAAATTCGATGTCAACACCTCCGCTATACAAGTCCTTATCGAACAAGTTAATAATTTGGATCGTGCCTACGAATTTGCGGGTAAGAATCATCTGATCAAATATTTTACAATAACTAAATATTTTTTTAATGATCAATAGATCAAATATTTTACAATAACATTTTTTTATTGATCATTAGAACGATGTAACGAACCTGCCGTTTGGAGTCAACTTGCCAAAGCACAACTCAACCAAGGTCTAGTAAAGGAAGCTATCGATTCTTACATCAAAGCCGATGATCCTTCCGCTTACATTGACGTTGTTGAAACTGCTTCTAAGAATAATAGCTGGGAAGATCTCGTACGATATCTGCAGATGGCTAGAAAGAAGGCGAGAGAAAGCTACATTGAATCAGAATTGATTTACTCATATGCCAAGACTGGTAGATTAGCAGATTTGGAAGAATTTATCAGCGGTCCGAATCACGCTGACATACAAAAAATCGGTGACAGGTGAGATTTTTTTTTTGTTTTTTCTTTATTTTACTGTCAAAAGTTGCATAAATATAGTTACTTCTTTAGAAGCCTGAAGCAAATACTGAAACTTATTCAATTTCTTAATCCTCGATTTTTTTTTGATATGGCTCCGATTTCTCACGTAGCCATCCATTTTTTTCACTTCTAGCTTGGGTAGTTTAAAATTTCTCTTATTGCAGTCAAACTCAGCAAATGGGTCATGGGTTTTGTCTTGATCTTGTCCCTTTTCTATACCAATATAAAGGTGTTCCTTTTTTGGCAACTAAATAATCAAAATGTATATTATTTCAGATGTTTCGATGATAAGATGTATGATGCTGCTAAACTTCTCTACAACAACGTCTCAAACTTTGCTCGTCTTGCTATAACATTAGTACACCTGAAAGAGTTCCAAGGTGCTGTAGATAGCGCTAGAAAGGCCAATAGTACTAGAACGTGGAAGGAAGTATGTTTTGCGTGCGTCGATGCAGAAGAATTCCGATTGGCTCAGATGTGTGGAATGCACATCGTCGTGCATGCCGACGAATTGCAAGATTTGATAAATTATTACCAAGATAGAGGTAAAAATATTTAAGACTAATTAAAAAACGATTATTTATTCGTAATTCTTGTATTCTAGGTTATTTCGACGAACTTATTGGTCTATTAGAAGCTGCTTTGGGTCTTGAAAGAGCACATATGGGTATGTTCACAGAACTAGCGATTTTGTATTCCAAATACAAACCGGTCAAGATGCGGGAACATCTGGAATTGTTCTGGTCACGTGTTAATATACCCAAAGTTCTCAGAGCTGCCGAACAGGTAAATTAATAATCTTTTGAAAACTTTTCTATTTTACAATTTGTTTATTCCATTGTTTTATCGCCACATAATCTGCTTGTAAGGCTGTGTTCTAAAGGTCTAATTTATTCAGGTGTTCTCTAATTCAGTGTTTCTGAACCGCCGGTCCGCGGACCGGTACCGGTCCGCAAGAAATATATACCGGTCCGCGAAATATCCAGCTTTTATAGGCCGACCACCGATACCGTACCTACATTACAATAATACTGGTTTAAAAAATAATGTAATATTTGATGAAAAATACAACAAACTAAATGAACTAAATTTAAGTCTTCAATGTAAAACTAATACCGTTTTCAACTTCTACAATAAGATTGATGCTTTCAAAAAGAAATTGAAACTGGTATAAACGTGCGAAAGAAAACACTTTTGATATGTTTGCTTCTTTCTTTGATTACATTAATACTAATGGCATGGATCAGAAGAGCGTTATCAGCGTTATTTTGGAGCATTTAAAAGAACTATCAATAGCTTTTGATCAGTATTATCCTCCAGAAGAAGATGTACGTTCAGGTAATCTGTGGATAATCAATCCATTTATTGATAATTATGATAACAATCTCACTACAGTCCAGGAAACAGAACTTATTGAACTGTCTTCGGATCTAGGACTTAAATCACAGTTCAATTCAATAAATATATATCAATTCTGGATAAAGACTGCAACAGAATACCCCAATCTCCATGCAAAGGCGTTGAAGATTTTATTGCCTTTTTTCTTAACTTATTTGTGTGAAACTGCATTTTCGGCTATGACTGTTATTAAGACGAATCATAGCAATCGACTTGCTCTTGCGCCTGCTTTAAGTATTGCTGTAACTAGTTTAAAGCCTAGGATTGACAGTTTAGTCAGCAACAAAGACCAGTAGCAATCTCAATAATTTTAGTTTTTATATATCCTTTATTTTGGTAAATTATTTTTTGCTTATTTGGTATCTACTTACGTTGTTCACATTTCGACTCATTGTTGTTTTGGCTAATATATTAATTAAAAAAAATAAATATATCATTCACGTTGGAGTTTTAATTAAGTTTTGGTGCTTTTATTCTCGATGCAATATTATAAGTTGAATATACAAATGTAAATTATAACAAACAAAATGCTTTAAAAATTATGTATGTCTTCATGATTTATCTTTGTGAAAAATTGTGCATTGGGTTGAATTATTAATATTACCGGTCCGCGCGAACGTGCCGAAATATTTTACCGGAGTAAATTCAGTTGAGAAACACTGCTCTAATTGATGCATGGCCAGATATGAAACCTGTTAATAAGTTTCAGCTCCAGCTCAGTGTGGAGATTTCCACTGTATGGTTCTGGCATGTTTTTCTTTGCATTTGTCCTGGGTTTTTTATAAAATAATTTTTGTACTGCTCTCTGATCCTCGTACTATGGTTTTTAGTCTGTCTTTTTTCAAGTTTGTTAGCGTGACGTTACTTCGTTTGGCTAAATTCTTGAGTTATTCAATGCAAATACCTTACTAGTAAAACCATCACCTTCTGGTTCAAGTTTGCTCAAAGTGTCGCCTGATTATAGAGTTGCTATTGTTGTTAATCTTATTTCTCTGTGTAATAATGTGGCATATAATTTTAAATACTTATTTTCAGGCACATTTGTGGGCAGAATTGGTATTCCTATTCGACAAATATGAAGAATATGACAATGCAGTTCTAGCCATGATGGCACATCCTACAGAAGCTTGGCGTGAAGGACACTTTAAAGACATCATCACAAAAGTGGCCAATATTGAATTGTATTATAAAGCAATTCAATTTTACCTCGACTACAAACCGCTGTTGTTAAATGATCTCTTATTGGTTTTGGCTCCGAGAATGGATCATACTAGGTAAGTTATTTAATTATTTCCTAAGCATTAACGATGTAAAGGTAGGTTTTATATCTGACATAAATTGGTATTCATTCATTCATAAGTTTGTGTTGGGCTCAACAGCCCAAGCACTTCAACTGAATCTTCGTACCATTACCCATGTTATCTACCTACTTTCATTCCAGAAGCTTCCTGTATTCTATATAGGTATTGACTATTTACAGTAATTCAACCACAGAATACACCTGCAAACAAGACTAGCGTCTAGCCGGTGACATGGCATGGCTCCCGAACGAGAGCTTATTTACACGACTCGGCACCAACGTTGTCAAATTTAATTTATTGATACTCGGCACTCCCCAAATTTAGTTCTATTCGATGTGATTGAATGTAAGCAGATTAGCCCAGCTGGTAGGATACTGAGCATACAACTCAGAGGTCGTAGGTTCGAAAGCCTGGTTAGCACATGGGTTTTTTTGTTTTTTATTTATTTTCTGATATTTTAATACATAGTTACACTTTGATCAACCGGGTTTGGGCCTGGGTTTTCTTGTTTTTTTTTAGTTTTCTATTTCTCATTTTCTGATATTTACATATTTACTTCAATATTGTTATGTTACTACTAAATTTGACAACGTTGGCGCCTATCGTTCATCTTCGGGAGCCATGCTATGTCACCGGCTAGACGCTAGTGCAAACAAGAAGTGAAGCTGCCTATCCTTTTTTTGTATGCGCATGTTGAAAGGCGCCATATTGATAATGAGATACTTTTTTGTCGACGAATTATATCGCCAATATTTAAAAATTTATATTAATATAAAAAACGTTGTTACAGGGCCGTTTCATTCTTTACAAAAACGGGTCACTTGCAATTGGTTAAATCTTATCTGCGATCTGTACAAAATTTGAACAACAAGGCTATCAACGAGGCACTCAATTTACTACTTATAGAAGAAGAAGACTTCCAGGTATGTACATTTATTATTTCATATACTTCGTAAGCATACCACGAGCATTTACTTTATTTTAACTTTTGTTTTAGGGTCTACGAACATCGATTGATGCATTTGATAATTTCGACAATATAGGTCTAGCGCAGAGATTAGAAAAGCACGAACTCACCGAGTTTAGACGCATCGCCGCTTATTTATACAAAGGAAACAACAGATGGAAACAAAGTGTCGAACTTTGCAAAAAAGACAGACTATTTAGAGACGCGATGGAATACACCTCGGAATCTAGAAATCAAGAACTTGCTGAAGAATTGTTGGCTTGGTTTTTGGATCGAAAGGCGTACGACTGTTTTTCGGCTTGTTTGTATCACGTAAGTATTTTTTATTCAGTCAGTGCTGCCGTCATTGCTGCCTGGTTATCAGAAAATACACAGATCAATTATAAAATTTTTGCCGGAAAGGGTCCATTTTGGATCTGTTTGTGAACCAGCTTATGCCCGTCGCAAGTAGGGGGGATTTATACGAGAGCTTATTTCCCCGACTCGGTGCTAACGTTGCCAATTTTAGTAGTAACATAACAATATTAAAGTAAATATGTAAATATCAGAAAATAAGAAATAGAAAACTAAAAATAAAAACCAGTCCCAAACCCGGTTGATCGAAGTGTAACTATGCATAAAAATATCAGAAAATAAGAAATGAAAAACTAAAAAACCCAGGTCCTAACCGGGTTTCGAACTGAGTTGTAAGCTCAGTACCCTACCAACTGTGCCAATCTGCTCACATTCAGTCACATCGAATAGAAGGTTAAAGGCTGCTTGGACGCATGCGCACCTCAACTACTAAATTTGATGTGGTGGGAGGCAAGGAGTCGTGAGATTTATTCCTAGTCCATTATTTCGCAGTTGGAAGAATTCATTTGTGCTGTGAATTTTTGTTGGTCATGTAATCTAAACGCATGGCCACAGCTCCATGGCGTTCAGCGCATATAGCACGCCAATTTGCTAGAATTAATTGAATCTGTTTTTCCAATAAGGCAATTAGAAACAATATATCAAATGAATGAAAATTATTTTTACTTACTTGACAAAAATGTGTTTCAGTGTTACGATTTACTTCGACCAGACGTAATACTCGAATTAGCATGGAAACATAATATTATGGACTTTGCTATGCCGTTCCTTATACAAGTAACTAGAGAATTAACAACAAAAGTAGAAAAATTAGAACAATCCGACGCCCAACGACAAAGCGAGGCTGCCGAAGAAACGAACAAACCGATGATGATACCAGAACCCCAACTTATGTTAACGGCAGGACCTGGTATGGGTAAGTGATCGAAGTTTTAATCAAACCTGTCAAAAATAACGTAAAACTTTAATAAGAGGTAGTTACAGATCATGACTAGGAAATTTATTTCGTTGCAAATTTGTTTTAATCAAAATTATCTGGAAATAGATTTAGTGCGATTAGCTCTCACTGTTCAATAACTGGTCTCATTAGTTTGGATATTATGTCAGTGTCAATGATGTTCCAAATAATTGTTTGAAGTGGTGAACTGAAATAAGGGGTCTATTCTGTAAGTATGTATGGTTGAAATAATACCCTTCTTGGTGTGCGTCATCGATTGTTAATGTCTTTTTAACACAATACGTAGGAAGAAATGGAAAAAAAGGCAGGTCTGTGATTAATCCTAATCAAAATATCACAATAATGAACCGTTTAAATGTATTACAAACGTTAACCCTAATCTTTGACTTACAAAAATTTGATTGCTGGATGTTTAGATTACGCTCAAGATCAACCTATCAATCGAGAGCTTAAAATACTATGAAGGCGTTACTTTCGTAGCGGCAATAAGTCTTACGTCTTTTTCTACTGTCACACTGACAGTTCTTGACAGGTCTGTACTTTGTTGTTTACGGTCAATTATTATATATGAAAAGTGAATATTAATCTTATTGTTTTATTTATATGAATAATACAGAAATATGCATGAATACACGGAAAAACATCAGTATTTTGAAAGTTCTCAAGTATTTTCAGTTAGAAAAAGAAGCTGGTAATTATTAATTGCATAGCCTTTTCGTATTTGGCTAAATACAATCCTGATGATCTTATTTATCAAATTTAAGGTTAGCTATATGTCAAAATAGTAAATAAAATAAACGACATGCCGAAAACCCGGATTTACGTCACAATCGATGACGCACACCAAGAAGGGTATTATTTTAACTATACGATGCCGTTGATGAACGAATATCGTTTACGAATGATAAATGTTATTCTGTATCCAAAATTCTAACGAATTCCTCAATTCCTCGTTAGAAATCTCCGTTCATGAACGACAGCCAGAAACGTCACTTTGGGTATAAAAATTTGTCTATTTTTGTGATAATGATGGAAATTGTTAAAAAGGAAATTGATCGATTGTATGGTGTAGTTATTTAATATTCAAAAATAAATATTTATTTTTTCTTACATATTGATGGGATATTTTCGAGTAAGAAATTCGTAACCTCAACTCATTGACATATAAACGTCAATGCCTCAGCTAAGCTTTTCCTTTATCTAACCATAACCAAGAGCCATAACCTCAAATTGCAGTTGAAAGTTGAACAACGTTGTCATATTGCCAATTATTTTAAAGTTGGTGGAAATATTGACATGAAAACCGTAAAAAAACCATCGCAGTCCTTTATTATTTACATCTACTACATAATCTACTTTGTTCAATTGTCATTTTCGCTTGGATTATCTGAGTGCCCACTTAGCCTTGTATATAAATCTCCTCTTATTGAGCTATATATCAATACTTTCAGTAGCCTTTCTGTTCCCATTCTTTCTATATGTCCTAACCATCTTAGTCTTTGAGATTTTATCATTCGAGCTCTTTGTTTGTCCTTCCCATTCAAATTTCATTTGGTAATTTTCCTCCAAATATTCTCCATTTCTTTCCCATATTTGTAGCATTTCATGCTATTTTTGGTTTAGTGTCCATGTTTCTCAGGCATATGTAATTATAGCCTAATCACAGTTTTGTAAATCTTGATTTTTGCGCTCCTTGATATATTCTTGTATTAGCTATTATGTTTTTCTTTTTTTATAGGTATGCCTCCCCAACAGTATGTACCTCAGCAACAACCATACGTGCAACCAGGTTACGCCCCACAAATGCCGTACCAAGGTTATCCGGGAATGTAATATAAGGCCCCCGTTACAGCTAACTGTATAGAAAAGTGGAATTTTGAATAATTTTTCAAGTTATGAAAGAGTTAGTGCTGCTGGACGATAGTGAATATGTAATAAATAAAATTTTAGGCATACGTATTATTTTGAAGAAGTCAAAAAATATACCTTTTCAAAACAAAAGAAAAAATATAGAGAAGTTCCATTTTTAAACGTTAAAAGAAATTATGGTAAAACCAATATAGATTCATAATATTTTTAGTCTTTTTTGTATGTTTTGTATAACGTCCTTATAGTTTATAGTATTTTTATTTTCAAATATTTTTGAAATTGTGATTATAAAAGTTATTGTTGGAACTTTTCGATATATTTCTCGACAATATTAAAACAAAAAGCAAACATTATTAAAAATAAATTTACAGAAAGTTTTGTTCTTCTGTTTTCATATGTTAATATGAACTGCAAACAGCTTCAATAAAAAAAATTAACCCATATTTTGTTGATTTTAATACAAGTAAAAACAGGGTATCTACAAACACTAACAATAATTACGGATGTACTGACTAATAATTTCTTGTCGTGGAATATTCTATAATTATTAATCCCTGTCGATTTGTTTATTTCTAAATATGATCTCTTGCATATAAACCTCGTGAAAATCTTTCACAATTGATCCCCTCTACTAAAAATGGTTTCCAAAATACAGCTTTGTTTATAGTCTGAAAGATCCTTGGTCCAATATATAACTTTTAACGATTGAATATGTATGAAATGAAACTTGGTATCTCAAATTAGAAACTTGAATCTACTGCCACAATGATGTTTTAAAAAAGATGCAGCATGGTGGTTTGTGTACAAGGGATCAGTTTAAACTGGTATCAAGTGTTCAATACCCTTGAGGAATTTAATATTGATCAATCTTCGTAAATTTGATACATTATACAGAAACAGAAGAATCTGTTGGAATGCACTAACGCATCAATTTTCACGAAAATCAAATATGAAGAAGCAAAAACAATAATTTCTGAGCCAAATTATAAAGATACTGTTTTAATATGCTTGAAAACAAAATTCTAGTTAATATACAATCACTGACCTGTTGAAACCATCTTGTTGTAGTTTTAATCGCATAATGTTCGGCATCGGGCTTAGTTTGTGTTCGGAACACTTTTTGTTGCTTGTTTCGGTTAATAAATGTATGTATATATAAATATTTTTATTGTACTAGCACCAACTATTGCATGTATATAATCTAAAGAAATTATCGTTTCTATGAGAAATATTCAATTTTTTGATTGTTTTTGTAGTCCATTTATCATTCCTTATTTAAACATAGATATATATGTATATGAAGTGACTATTTATGAAATATATGGAAGTGATTCTTTAACTGAATTCATTGTTTTCTTTTTTATTCATTATTCTCATTTAATTATGTTAAGATTTTGCGAATATATTAGTAAATATATCTAACGATCCATGTCTCATTTCATTTGATCCCATTTCACAACTCAACAATGCATTAACTCCAAAGAAAAAGATCTGATCATTGAACTAGACAATGATAGGTACTCCTGGAAAAACTACAGCCAGGTGAGAACACAAGAATGCTCAAGTCAGGTTAGGTTAGGTTTCTAGTGAGTGGGTCTATAAGGCCCTCCACTGCGACTCGCAAGAGTATTGTGGCTCACACCTATTCAGATTTCACCAAACAAATTCAGCTTCTTCACAAAACCGATTAGTTTATTTGGTGAATGATATTTCAGGTCCGAGGGCGAGAGAGAGAGACCCTGCCAAACATCAGATACCTGATTCGAGCCGCGGCGGGGCAGGCACAAATTATATCTTCCAGACAAAGACGGCAAGTCGGATCTTCCGACAGTCCAAGTTTTAGCATATGATGATTCAGATGACAGCGGCCTGTTAGACAACGTAGGTCATGCCTACTATAGTCTAACATTTGTTTGGAGACATTCTTCGAGGGATGTATAAAAGCCTTTGAATGAACCAATCCTGGTAAATTATGCCAAAAGTCTCTAAAGCTCTTCTTGCTGTCCAGGTATTTAGTGTTTGTTTAGCAAAACTTATTGCGATGCCAATTGTAGGTTCTGGTCCGATAGAAACACGTGCGGCACCCTCCCTTGCAAGAGAGTCTGCCTTCTCGTTTCCATACATACCAGAATGGCCAGGGATTCAGACCAGCAATACTTTATTGAGGACAGTCTTTTTTGGCAGTCTAAACCAATTTCGGCGTTACACGGCGAGAGTTAAGTGCTTTCAAAGCCGCTTGGCTGTCCGGTAAAATTTGTATTGTTCTATGTATGAGATTGGCTTGCTCCACTCTATCCACACATGAAACAATGGCGTAAATTTCTGCCTGAAATACGGTTGCATAGGATCCTAGAGAGGTTGGAATTTCTGTCCTAGATCTGCGCCCGTATACACCTGCACCAGAGCCTGAGGGTGTTTTTGAGCCGTCTGTGTACCAACAGTGTCTGCTCTTGATAGTTCATCCTTACGGAGGACTCATTCATCTCTATGTGGAATTAGGAGGCATTATGTCAGAGGTCATTCCCAGAATACTGTGACTTTCAGTGTCCACTAGCATTCTGCTTCGTTCTGTATAAGCCTGATTTGTGCATTTAGAAATATGCACAATTCTGTATGGAGGAGGTAGGTCCAGAAGGATTTCCATAGCTGCTGACGGTGTGGACCTGATAGCTCCAGTAATTGCCAGACAATCCTGTCTATGTAAACTAGAGAGCTTTGCTTGGGCCGTTCGCTGTAAAGCTTTTGGCCACCAGGCAATTGTTCCATATGTGATCAGTCCCAAGCCCCAATATTTTCCACAGATCCTGCGACATGTCCACAAGGATAGTCTGGCCTTGGATAATTTTTTCCAAGTAAGTTTCATATCTAGGATAATCCCCAAATATTTTACTTTCGCTGCAAATGGAATAACCTCACCATTGTAGGAAATTGGTGGAAGATCCTCCAACGTCCTTTTTCTAGTGGAGGGAACTATCACAGTTTTTCCAGGGTTAACAGACATCTGTTCTCTCTGACACCAACTGTGGACATCGTCCAACGTCTTTTGGAGGATAGTATATGCTACCCTTCCTGACTTGGCCCTTCCGTCTGCATACGCTTGCAGTTCTACGCCTCCTCTTTCGAGAGCGCTAAGCAAGTTATCCATCAAGAGTGACCACAGTAGGGGAGATAGTACTCCGCCTTGTTGACGGCTCCTGGAAACCTTAAAGCTGATGGTCTCGTCCTGAAGAGATGTAGTGGCTGTACTATTTGTGAGCATGGCATATATCCAACCGGTAATGATTGGTTTGATGCCCTTTTCAGTCAAAGCTGAACCAATGGAGGTCGGTAGTGCATTGTCAAATGCTCCTTCAATGTCAAGAAATATTGTCACCGCAATCTCCTTGTTGTTAAGGGATTGTGTGATTTTCTCAACAAGGTTGAGTAACGCTAAATCTGTTGATTTGCCAGTTTTATAAGCATATTGGTTGATGCTCAGGGGGGAATTATAAATTCAAATTATAAAGATTGCATTGTTTTGGTAGGTGTTCTAATGAGACACTGTCGCCTCAAGAAACTCAAAGTATTAGAGCAAAATTAATGTAGAATGGATGAAGTAACCTCCATCCAACATCAACTGAGAAACTGCTGGATAGAAGAGGAATACTCACCTATATTGAAGCCTGTGGATATCCTACAAGAAGTGAGATTTACTCAAAAACTGATGGATTTCGGAACTGCCCACCACCGGGGACGAGAAAATACAAGAAGAAATAATATCTGACCAAGGATATACCAGGGACGGTCATAACGGCCAGGGGAAATTTTGGATATCAATTGTGTCTTGATGTAAAGGGGTGATTGTTTGATTAATTCGGCACCATCAGTGAAAGACGTTGAGCCCTTGGCACCTGTCTATAGGCTTTTTGTGCTTTTGGTGGCCAATAGCTCAATAGACTTTTCAGTAGGTCCTTCTTGGAAAAATCTTCCCTTGGATGCTCTACCACTAGGAGTGAGACAATGATTCACATTCGAAGATAATGTGGGAGGCTGTTTCCTCCTTTCCCATGGTTTTTTGACTACAAGTTTGCTGTGTTCCTGTTTTGGCACATGTTTCCAGCACGACTGTATGTATCCACCGAGATGTACGGCCACGTTATCTGTTATCCCAAACACTGGTTCAGGACCACTGAACGCAGTTTCAGACCCTAGCTTTGCTAGGGTGTCTGCTTTTTCATTACCTACAACACCCTTGTGCCCCGAGTCCCACTTAAGAGTTACTCTATTCTAGTTTGCCAGTGTTAATACTTTTTGTACACAGACCATTCTAGATCTCATCTGTGGACATGTTTAATATGTTAGAGCTACCCGACTATCTGGGAGTATGAGGATGTTTTGGCCTCTACACCCCCTTTCGATATTCAATTGCACATGTCGATAACGTAGGGCCTCAGGTGTCAGTCTTAGATCCGTCTGTGTACCACACTAACTTTCTTTCCTGAATGCTTCCAACCCATCCCAGTTAAGCAGAAAACTGTATGGTTGGTTTTCGTTAATTGTGGCCAACATGTTATTACTTCCCATTTCAAGAAGTGAGTTTGCGATAACATCTGTGATTCTGAAATTACTACAGGTATTGGTTCCTTCATGCCAGTTTCCATTGCATTCCAGTCTGTATGCAGCCATTCTCGCTTCCACCTTAACATGCAGAGCAAGAGGCGGAATATTTAGAATGGCTTCCATTGCCGCAATCGGGCTGCTTCTCATAGTACCCGTTATGTAGACAGGCAAGCTCCTGAAGTTTTGATAGCTCCAGTTCGGCTCTCCTGATTTGTTTTAGGCAACAAAACTATGGCCCCATAAGTAGGACTACGCTTGGCAACGTGGGTAAAGAGAGCTACATTTAAACAGCAACAGACAGTTACTATTTGAATAACCACAATGCTACGCTGAACTATATAGCAAACAGCTTGTACAAAATGGTGCTGGATTTAGAGCTATAGAAAAGTATAAGCAAACATACAATAATGTATTATCGGCTGCAGTGTTATCGGGAACTTTTGGTAGACAGTCTCTGGGAAAAGCATAATTACTAATGATATGAAAGAAAACGGTGTACTCCAAACTTTTCATATATCAATTAGAACATACAATAAGTTTCATTTATGCAGTTGAAGTTTTTATTTATTGCGGTAATTGCAGCCTTCCTGTTCACTACGTCGAAGAAAGACTTATTTTCTACTGTTAAATGTGATGACAAAAAATCGGAAAAAAAGGAATTACTTAGTTTCCGGTCTATTAATAATTCATTTGGCATCTTATGTAAAGCCGAAAAATGTTTCTCATTATAATTAATATCCGCCGACTTAAAGTGCGTCTCCAACTATACGCAGCGCCGCGCCATTCCTAGAGGTTAGGCGCTGAAGTTTGGACATTCTGCAAGCAACTTGTAGGACAGTAAGGACGCACATTTAGACAAACTATTAAAAATGTCCTAAATAAAGAGCATGATTACTCAATGGTGTTTTCAAATATATCATCAACATTAAAATAAAAAATACTTTATTACACACAACAAATGAGTCTTCATATCACATTGGTTAGTTTCAACAATTTTACAAAATTCACAATAAATAAAAAAGATTGCAATAAATATATTTGTTTACAACACCTGTTGTCGGAAGTAAGAAAAAAGAGAGAATGTGTCATTCGAACGGAAATTAAACGGTTACAATTGTTTTTATATACATTTTATTAAGCTACATAACTATATTCTTCGCTCGAATGTGGTGTTCTTTCAATATATTGTTTATCTATTAAGGATTCTATACATTTTTTAATTAATTGTACACTCGGCGCAAACGAAACCTTCGATTGAGCATATACCTGAAACAAAAAATGTAATAATAAAGATGAGGAATAATTTCAAAAGATGGTTGAAATAAAAAATAGCTTCTAGAATCGGACTTGTAATCCAGAAACGATGGGGGATTCATTATTAGCGCTATTCTACGTTGCAACAGAAAAAGGAACTAGTTTGGTGTAGATTGTTTCATAATCACAATATTTTCTTGACTTTCTTTGTTGAGATAAACAATCGTTTACTGCACAAAATGTGGTTTTTAATTGTTATTTCAAACGAGTATTAATCCTTTTGATTTAGCGCTACTTTCGACGTTGAAATCAGACTGTTTATAATAAAAAGTTAATTAAATCAATACATTTTTCGTAAACAAAAGAGTCAAACAAGGAGACTCGATCTCCCCAACTATTTTCAATTTGGGATTGGAGAACACCTAAACTAGAAAGCAAAAACATCATAACAGACCATATTCAAATCATAGCATATGCAGACAATTTAACCATGGTAGCAAATTCTAGACAAGAACTTATAAAATTGAGAAGATAGGAGAAGAGACAAAACAACTTGGAATGGCGGACAAAACAAAATATATGATAGTAGGTAAAAAATCCGAAAATAACGAAGGAAACTTTAAAACGCAATGGCATTCATTTGAAAATGTAACAACATTCAACTACTTAGGAGTGACGATGGGACAAACAGGAGTGCAAGAAAGAATACTCAATGGAAACCAAGCTTACTGCAGAAATAGAAAACTTCTGAAAAGTAAAGCCATAAATAAAAATATACAAAACAACAATAAGACCAGTGATCGCGTATGGCTTAGAAACAACGGTAATAAACAAAAAAGAAGCAGAAGACTTAAAAATCATAGAAAGAAAGATTCTTTGAACAATACTGGGGCCGAACAAAACAAGAATTGGGGAAAGGACACTCAAAACTAACAAAGAAATAGATGAGTTGAGCAATGAGACAAATCGTGATATATATAAAAGCACAACGTTTAAAATGGGCAGGACATATTATGAGACGAAAGCCTGGAGAAATGATAAGAATAACACAATGGACTCCTCTATGGCCGAGAAGAAGGCCATAGAGAAGAAGAAGACCCAGAGAAAATTGGAGGAATCTGATAGAAGAGGATACAAAAAGGATAGGAAACAAAAGAGTGGAGAGAAAAATGCAGAAATAGAACAGAATGGAAAAAAATAACTTCTGAAGCCAGAACACACAAGAAATTGTAACAATAAGGAGTGAAAAGGGAGTAATCCACCCTAATAAATGGATTTAAAAGCGCATTAGCGTTAGCCACAATCTATTAGATTTAAAGGCTATCTAGGTTTGACTCTAGACGTAAACTCCTGTAGAACCAACACGAAAAGAAGGTTATATACAAATCAAAAATGGCTCTCATAGTGTGCAGGAATCTGGCAGGGAGAAATTGAGGTTGGAACCCAAAAATCTTGAGCTGAATGTACGCTGCCTATTGACGAAGAGAGAAAATCTCTCCAAAATTCAAAGACTACCCTGAATATGCATTACAGGAGCAATGAAAACATGCCCAACGGCAGCCATGGAAGTGATTCTCAACCTCACACCACATATGGTGGTGAAAAGTATTGCAGAAAGAACAAGATACAAATTAAGTATTAAAACCTACCTCCTCACTACTTAGAAATCAGAACATCTGGGACATTCCACAAGATGGTATTATGAAAAAGTATAACTTTTCAAAGAAATTCCTCGGAAAGCTCAATGAACTAGACGAGAACAATATAGTCATCTTACTGTGGATTCCAGGACACACTGGAATAGAAGGAAATTAAATAGCAGATGAACTAGCAAAGAGGATGGCTCAAACACCCTTTTGGATACCGGAACCCTTTTGCGGTATCAGCTCCAATGTAATAATGGAAGAAATAGGTAAAGCCGAAAAAAAAAGATCTCACATTGGAAAGATCTAGTGGGGCTTAGACAATCGGAGATTTTTGTAGGTGACTACAGCCTGTTGAGATCAAATGAACGCCAAAGTCAAAGTAAAACTGCACTAAGAGTTTTAACAGGGATCCTAAAGAGACATTGTCGTCTGAATGGACACCTGAAAACGCTCAAAATAGTGGAAGAAGAATGTAGATTCTGTGGCATGGATCACTTCACTTGCTAAGCATCGAAAGTCCGGAGGTTTTCACCAGAATCCAACCCAACTTTTTGTTATAAGTTTTCTATCGATTTATTTCAGTTTAGTCGAATTTTTTTCAAATTATATTTGTTGCTCAATAAGTATCATTTATTGCGTTTTTAAGGACATTTGAGGATTGATTGTGTTTAAATTTATTAAAATCTATTACTGCGAAATACTATTCACAATTGAAATTTGTTACAGAAGGTGTCTATAAAAATATCAACAATTCTTAAAGAGCAACGAATTTCATAAAAAAAATAAAATAAAGGCAACATCTAAAGGGGCCTACTCACTAGGAAGGAATAATGCGCAGTTAAGTATCTGCATGTTGGCTGTAAAGTAAACGTGTACTTTCATATTTCCCACACACAGACACTTTTACTTGTTGAGTGAGGATGTGTGACAAGCGTGACATGACGTCGAAAAAAGATCTTATGTTAATGGCAGTGGCGAGTGTAGTTATTAATGAAAAGTGTATTATTAAACGAAAACCTCGGTCAAAATGGGTGAAAACTTGGTTACAAAAACGGGCTACCTATTCTCATATTAATCTATTAGAGGAATTGCGACTGGATCCCTCAGATTGGCATAATTACTTGAGAATGAATCAAGACACGTACTTTGAATTATTATCTCTAGTAGCTCCTTTAATACAAAAAGAAAACACTTGTATGCGGTATAGCTTGCCGCATACGAGTGTTGCCACATGAAAGACTCACTGCTACATTACGATTTTTGGCAACTGGAAGGAGCTAGGAAGATCTGAAATTTTCAACAATAAGTTCCCCTCAAGCATTAGGTCGGATTATTCTTACTCTTAGATCATTCATTTTTTGGAAAAAATGTCCAATATAAAAATACTGAACCCGACACAGTACTGGTAAAAATATGAAACGTGCACAGACTTGTTGCACATACACTTTCGTTATTCGTCGTTCTTCCCCGTACGATGAGCACTGCACACGCTAAAAATCAAAACTATCCTGATTCCAATCAAGCGGATTGCGCATTCCAAATTTCGGCGGAAAGCCATACACACAACATTTTCACTGTACCTCGTAACACACGCATTCAAGCCTTCGCGCTTCCTTCCTAGTGAGTGGGCCCCTTTAGCCTTTAGCTAAAGCAAAAACAAAAAATCTGGCAAACAAAATGACAAAACAATGTACAACGAAATAATTCTTAGTAGTTCTTAATTTGAAATAAACAGGTAGTGATCTTCACACTTCTTTTAAAGCTATACTAACCTCTTGTATAAGAAGATTATGCTTAAGCACTTTCCTCGATTTCATTATTCTAACAATCGCTGCTTGTAAGTACATTTTTCTATCTTCCTCCACCGAATTCATCGTTTGTTCAACTTCGTGTGGCGTTTCCTTTTGCACGGCAGCTGTTATTCTAAATTTAGTACGCTTATTTGTGTATTCCATGTTTAACCTAAGCGTTACTTCAGGCGTTAGCTCCTAAAAGAAAAATTATAAGTTTCAATGGTTTTTTTGAAATTTCAACAACAAAAAACCATAATGCAAACAAAGACTAGAGGGTATGTCCACCAGCTTACACTTGACCATAACCCTTAGGAAAAACAATTATTTGGTAAGATTTTACATTGAACATTTGGTTGTTCTTCTGAAGCATCTTCAATCTAGTTATTAAATAGCCAGAAAGGCAAATTAATATTTATTTCAACTTACTTCTGCGTCAGCCAGGAGTAATTTCGAATCTATAAGACTTACAACGTGCCTGTAAAATTGTTCGTTATTCAATTGAAGTGTTTCTTTGATATCTTTACACGTCAAGGCGTTTGTTTTTTCGAATAGGAGAATCATTGCCATTTGAAACGTTTGAACTGTAACAACGTACGACCTCTTCAGATGATTCAACTTCAGTTCCGCTTGACATAGATGGTGTAACCATGTAAGTTTTCTACCATTGAACCTATTGTGATAGAACGCTTCGAACTAAAAAATATGTTTAAATTAATTTTGTTCAATCTGCACTAGATGTTTTTTTTAAATCAACTCATTTCAAGTTATCAGTTTGTAATACTTATTAGGTATTATTATAGAATTGTATAATAAATGTACATATTGGATTACAGGGGACACCTTACCAGATAGGGGCTGTACTATCTGGAGTCTACTGTAAGGTATCCTTTAAGCTTTTAGTTTTCTTTGGATTAGTTTGAGTTTGTGCATTTGTTGCATAAATTCCTATAATTTACTCACCTTCTGAACACTCTTTTCTAATTGTTGAGGTAATGCAAAAGGTGTGACAATGGCTTGTCCCAAAGGCCAGGCGCCAGCTTGTAGGACGTAGATTCCGAAATTAATTCCCAAGTCTATATTGTCATTTTTCAAAAATGAGTTGAATTTATTATTGAGATCCGAACTGACAGACATATCGGTAAACATTCGATGTAATTTACTAGTGAATTCGTATCCGCACGCCTAAAAAATATGCTAGTTAAAAAAACAATAAATGAAGCAGAATTTTTTTAGACAAATTGTATTTTTCTTATGAAAAATACAATTTGTTATCCTACTTACTTCAATGCTAGATTTGAAATAAAAAATTCACCTTCAAGACTATTTTGACATAAGAATTAAACTCAAGTGGCCTGAAGGGAATTGTAAACACTGGGACTAACTTTTATAGTGCAGAGTTGTTACGTTTATTAAACTTAATCGAATTTTTGAAAAATGGAAAGCGATTCAGATGATTTTAAATTTCGAAGCATGTCACCAAGATTGAGGAACAAAACAACAAAGCATCAACAACATTTCTACCTCAAAAATATGACAGGTATAAAAGACAATATAAGCAATGTGCTGAAAAGAACAAGATACATTATAGTTTGGCAAGTTTATCTGAATCTACGGGGCATCGGTAAGTTGCGAGGCATATATGTCATAAACGTACAAATGGCGTACGGTACCTATTTTACCAAGTAAAATTGAAAATACAAAGGTAACTGACAATACCAACGCCACTGGATAAATCAATATCAGTCAATTGACGAAGTGAGAGAGCAGAACACACGCACGCGCTTGCCAATAAGAAGTCAGCTTTCGATCAAAGTCACCAATTATGTAATTCGGAGGGTGTGGTAATTATGGTTTTCGTACAACTCTGCCAGAGCTTGAAGAAGCCCTTAAAAAATTTGGGAAATTGCTCATCTTTTAATATTCATAAATTGAAAAGTTAATGTTAATAGAAAAAATCCAAGGATACAAGCACATTAGAGAATTAACGTTTAATCATATTGTTGATATTGTTAATAATAAAAAGTCTCTTTTCTAATTATTATCACTACATACTTAGCACTTTAGCTTTTCCATAGTTAAACGTGGCAATATCGAATGTTTTCAACAGCATTCCTTCCATGGCTTCAGATAAATTTGCCAAAGTATATTATTGTTGATAAGAGAAAACATCAGATGTATTACACGAGAGTGCAGTATTTTTTCCCTTGGAGAAAAAGTGGTACAAATAGCAATTATTGTAGAGTAGTCTGGGAAGCATTGAAACCATGACTGACCCGGATATTAAATATTTCGATAAAGATACGATGAAGTTAGAAGTTTCTGAATGGATTAATGATTCGTAGTCAAACAATATCAATTCAATTTGAACTCACATTGTATTCAGTTGCTAAGGAGAAGGTATTTTGGCTATTGTGAAAATATTTTACTAAAACTGATATTCTTATCTTTTAAATTAGATTTTATGAGGTGGCTACAGTTTTTTTGTTATTAATAAACTCAAAATCAGCTGTTTCATCCACAGAGACAGAGAACAAAAGTTATTACTCTGTTGCCATTTAAGAGCTTACAAAAAGCCATATGTGTACCTGGAGTTTGCCCCATATAGGAATGTGACTCACTATATTTTTTATTGACACCTCATGATTGCTAAAAAAACTACAGATTCAGCAAATAATTATGTTGTGTATAGCTATTCTGTGAGTGAAAGCTATACATCAACATAGAAACAATGTCACATTCCCCTCTCTGTGTATTGAGTTTGGAGTAGTAGGTGTTTTGTGGAAGGGAAGCATTTTGTTTTCTCTTGAAAATATATGTATGCTCACTGTTGCTCTTATATGAGATTTTACATAATGGAAGATAAATATTTGCCGAAGCTGTATACCTTCATCGATGTTGTATATTTCCTGATATTTATGCAGTTCTTGGTTAAAAATCATCCAACTACTAAAAATCCCTTGGTGAATCATGAACAATGCAATGGATGCTGGGTTAATAACTGGGTACAGCTGTAAATACACTCTATAAATGTCTTACCTGCTTAAGTCTATTGATCATCGATTCTTCTGCATCCATACTTTGTGTCTGTTGATGTATTAGTCTTTTGGCCAACATACGAGAATAGAATTTTTGAAAAATGTCTTTGTCATCTATGTACTTAAATATTATTATACTTTCAGCTAGCTTTTCATCGACCTGAAATTCATAAACACAATTATTTGTGGTTGTTGACTCATGGCTAAATTAAAGGGGTCAGCTGAAATGGTACTTGTGGTTCGTCCCTTTGTGTTGTATAACAGTAGTTACTGAGCCAAAGGAGAAATATTTATATGGAAATGCCATAAAACTTGGGGTAAGTATGGAGCATCACTAGAAGAGATGGATAATAAAAAATGTAAGACTATGAACGACTGGTTAATGTCATTTTTATTTTACAATAACGACCTTCCTAGACAAAAATTTAAGTGTATTAAACTTGTATGTATGTATACGGTTTTTTAGATATGGAAGCAGGTCTAGTGTATAATGATACTAGAAGACCATCATTAATGTATGACTCTAACAAATTAATTTCAAATTGTGCAGTCTAAAGTATACAGGAAGTTAAACTTACGATTTTCAGGAACAAGTGATCAGAATTTTCATTTTAAATTTTGTACTCTTCGTTGCTATAAATGTTCGCATCAAACAAACTTTTTAAATCTTAAATGTTTTTTGTGGTTTGTGATAACAGTAAAAAAAAATTTTTTTTGGAAAAAACAGTGATTAGAAAATAAAATTCAATACTCATTTTATTGAAGTAGGTATTTAATTTAATTTAGAGTTGAGTGTAATCAAAATCAACATATTTATGGTGATCCTGTCCCAAGAGTGTGATATGCTATACATTGTTTTCAAACTAAAAGGAGCGATTTGAATTCAAGTTGGCATTTCTGCTGCCTAGTAATTGATCAGATTGCTAACCGTTTCAAACATCTCTTTTGATACAACCACAGAATACACCATCATACATTCATACATTGAGTTCAACAATTAAAGCTTTGTCAAAACAAGTCATAAAAATAAACAATTATTATTTGAGATTCTTTGGTTTCACTTTTTGCCTGTAGTTAACATTTAATTTACATTTTTTGAACAATTTTCTCAATGTAACTCGATCCGTTATCTGTCAACGTCAGTTTGAAGGTCACGAAATTTTGCCCCCAAAAGATCAAAGGATTTACGTCGGCTTTCGCTTCTTGTTTGGCTGGTGTATTCTGTGATACAACTGACAACATATGTCAGCTCTATATTTATTTACATCAAAATATTTATTATTTCAATCTTCACTTTTTTGTATTTGTTGTTTTATTTTTAAAAAACTATTACATTCCAACCAAGTCTACTGCTATTTTTATTATTTGATAAACAGAATCTATAGACCATGCTTTTTCTTGTTTATAATATATGAATTTCCAAGTAAAAGCTCCACAATAATACCGGCTGCGCTTGCGATATCTCTATAATAAAATAGACATAGACAAACAGTTTTGTTAACTTACCTCAGTTTCACTTATCCCTTTACTCGATTTCTTTAATAATGTATCACAATATTTAGCTAGGAGCTCTGGACTTCTGCAAGGCGACCTTCCTTGATTAGGTCTGTGATTTATAACATAATTACAAGCTTTATCCAATGCACCCATAAAATTTTGATCCGACTTGAAGACATCTTGTATAAGTTCCTTGTATTTTTTATAAACAGCCAATAAATTTTCTACAAAGCTAATGTGAATGTTTTCACCTTGAAGATTCCCGATAGCCTAAATATATCAAAAATAGATCTTCAGATTATAATGAAAACAAAATATTATATCTTTAATTCAAGTGATTCTAATTATACAAGCCATGTTTTGTAGATTTACAGCCAAAACATCGAAAGCAAAATAAAAATCTCTAATGAATGAATGGTCAATATCAATATACAATGCTATTGATCATGAACTGGCGTGGTGATTATCTTGAAGTAGTATAGCATTTTATTTATTGTTCACTGACATTAATTTCTAACACATGTTGTGGAATTGTTTCACTATGTATAATTTTTTAATTACTTGAGATTGATTTGTTAGTTTTTTATGCTGGATGGTCAATAAAATAGTAAAAAGATTAAAATAGGACTTTATTCACACTGAAATATTAACTCTACCTGCATTTTTGTTTTGTATATCACAAAATTATTATTAAAAATTATATTGTTTCAGTAAGCTTTATATTGATTCTTTTCAGGCAATCAAATGAAGCTGTGAATAAAATTTATCTGCAAATTTCAGATCTAACTATTGTTTTTTTTTGTTATTATGTTTGTAAAATATACTGATATAACTTGATTCTTGCATACAAATGACTGTGCCAAAGTTAATGCTCAAACTGTTCAGTGAGCTCTTTAAAGAAATGGGTACTCTTTCAAAGTACAACCCACACAAAAAGTAAAAAAAGTGGCCAGATCTGTAGAATTGAATATAATTCGCATGAAACTTACCGCTAGTCCTTGTGTCTTTATGTGATCTAAAACAGTATCAACTAAAACAACCATTGCATTTTGCACACTTTTAAGCAAGTCATACATATTGGACAAATCTTTTTTTCGTTCTTGTTGAACCATATTCAAACATTCACTATATAAAAATTGTAAATGCTCAGCCACCATGTGCGTTTCACATCTTTGAGATACCTGTGAAAAATAAAACCAAATTTAAATAGTCAGTCTTACCTATTCATACAACAGAAGATCAATAATTACTTTTGGGAAAGAACTGTGATGTAAAAATCTCCTAGCTCTGAATAATTCTTCTTCAATTTTAGCCTTTACTTTTTCCATGTACAAACTAACGTCTTTTTCCTGCAAAAGTCTAGCTGCATCCCTTTTAAAGTGCTCTCCACTATCATCCAAAAAAGGTTCTTCAAATAGTTCTTGATATAACTGTAGCTGACCTTTTTTCCTGTAGCCTTGTACCTAAAAATTGAGTAGTGAACTATGTAATCATTGTTTAACAGATATGGGATTTGAAGGACATTATTTTATGTGTTGAACTACCTCCACAAAACTAAGAATAGTTCCTTTAACAGCTTCAATGGGTATTGTTAATGTTTGTTGAGCTCTGTCCTGATCTATAGCTTCTAATAAGAGTTTAACTAATCTTTGACCTAATGGTGCAATCATTCCACTCTGCCACACCTCCAATGCTAACTCTCCGATTTCCATTTGTTCACCTAAAATTGGAAAATAGTTTTTACATATCAAGTTTATAATGTTTGAGTCTGTTATTTTGCTTTTGGAATACAACCTGAAGATGAAAATGACAGAGAAGCAGATTTTCTCAAGTTCTTGGACCAAATTTTGTGATAACTTAAGAAGTATGTTCCCATTTAAAATTTTTAAAAGGCTAGCATATATTTGATGCTTTTAACAATGTTTCCATATTATTTTAATAAACTGATAGTCAATATTAAAGATAAACCTTATGCAAGTTTTTTGACAAATAATTAGATAGTACAGTCTTAGGAAGATTGTACTGGGCTGGCAAATAATAATGGCATACCAGCATTGGGAAAAATTTGTATAACAAGAGAAAAGCAACTGAAAACCCAAATTTAACTTGACCATCCCCATACCCATCAATCAACATTTTTATTAAAACTTACCTCCAGTAGAATCTGAGCTTCCATAGATAATTTCAGCATCAGATAATTTCTGGGTTTTGATATGTTGTTGATTTAAATAGAGGTACAAACTATGCAAATATTGACTTCCAACAGAATATTGAGACCAATAGAGAAAATAGTTCTTGACCAAGTATTGTTCCCCATCTTCTTGAACCTTATTTAACAGTTTTGCTACATGATCAATTAAATACTGCTTAGTTTCTGCATACAATCTATCTGCCATAGGCTCTGGATGGGCAACACAAATTGAATAAACATCACTGAAAATAAAACTAGTTTTATTTCAAAATGTAATCAATTTTGATCAAATATGAATATTTTTCTATAAAATTATCAAATACATTACATAGGTAGGTAGAACATTTATTTTATAGCAAATAGTATTCAAATTATTGTACAATAAAACTTATCAGTAACATTTTATTTCATCATCAAGTTTATTAGTTATATAAATATGTAGATAAAACCAATTATCATCTTTATTTTCGAAGTTTAAGTTTAATAAACTCTACTTTCAAAATCTGTAGGAATTTAGAAAAAAGCACAGCAGACTCTGGGCTTGTACCTAGATATTATAAAATATAATGACGTTTTAATATACTTAATTCAATTATAACAAAATCCAAAGCCTCTTTCTAATATTGATTTAAAACAGTCTAAACTGTTACTTGTCAGTAATTATTACTAGGTTAGAGCACCATTTAAAAACAAAATTTAACCTACTTTTTTCATGCCAATTCTTCCAAAAACAAAGTAAAAGTTATATTACTCTACATACTCAGTCACTATTATTTTGAATGAATCATCTCAATAGTATAGTATGATAGTTGTTAAAACTGGCGTAGTATTAATAAACTTGCTTTGTATTATCACTGCAAAACTTCATAAGAATTAGAAAACATTATAACTCAGACTTACGAAAATCTATCATTCCAAACAGTTCTTGCTACATGATCCAAAGTAATAACACCTTTGATAGTATCTTTGATAGCACCCCAAGTTGCATTAAAATCGACTCTTCTTGGTTTTAAAGACATTTTAATACTACCACCATCAACGAATATTTTTGCTGATGTCACTATTTGACAACAATCCAAAATCGAGACAAAAATAAAAATCTAAAAATAAAGAAATACGCATTAAGTTCAATTAGAGTTGAAATTTAGTTTTTCTCCTCTACGTATTAAGATTAAGATGCCCTCGGCCTCGACCGATATATTTGTTATTTGCCTACTTACTTGTATAACCTTGTTATGAAAATTCAGATATATTTTAAAATTTCAAATCAACAGTAACTCTCTTAGAATTTGTGACCTTTAATAATAATATACTATGTCAATAAGTTAAGTGTAAAAATATAAAAATTCTAAAAGGAGTTTTCACAAAATTTTCTAAAAAATTTGGGAGTTCTCTTTCTCTTTCCACCTTTTTGACGTTTCAATATTTATCTTTTATGTCTTCTTCTTTCTTCCTTCGTTCTAGTTGCCTTTGTCATACATAAAGTCAATCCCTTCAACGCAGATACCATAGAGAAATATAATATAATGGCAGATACTATACAATTGTATACTTCGACCAATCAATGGTTTTTCTCCTTGCCGGTGATTTGTCAGTAGCAGGTATACGGCAAGTAAGCATTTTTCTTAAAGCCGCTGCTTAAAGAGTTGTCATTGTCAGTTGTCTATGTGAAAAGATTTTTGATTTTATTTATTTCCACTTTGTCATTTGTCTTTCTTCTTGTAATTTTAATAGAGGTTGAGCATACACGTTTCGTGTCTAAAGACTTAAAAGTAAGTTAATTTGATGTAATTTTAAAAAATAGTAGTAGGTATTTGTTATTTATTATTCCTGCTTTACTATAATGTACATGATTCTTGAAAAAATGTTGAGTTTGTTGAGATTACAGTAGATATATTTTTTTACTTCCATAACCTCACTAGACCTATTTCTATTTTCTAATTTAAACAATTTTATTACAGATGCGTTACGTGGCTGCTTACTTGTTGGCCGTTTTAGGCGGAAAAACTTCCCCAAATGCTGCAGATCTTGAAAAAATTCTAGGATCTGTAGGTGTTGAATCCGAAGGTGAAAAACTAAAAAAAGTTATCAGTGAACTTAACGGCAAATCCATTGAGGATGTTATTGCTCAAGGTAATTCAATATTTTCAAATGTATATTTGAAGATATCGAAAATGGTAATCGAAGCCATATGCTTTTCACTCGGCTTTTCAAGCATCTATATTCCTAAAATGTTAATTTAGTCTTTGCATTTTGTGTGTAGATTTTATTGTAGAATTGGTTTAATTTTTAATACATTGACGTGATGATCAAACATTACACCATCTTTCGAATGAGATTTATGATTTTATGTTAATAACTGAATTGTTAAGAAATATGTTCTTATATTTCCTTGAAAGTAACATACATATAATAATAATTTCATTTGTAGGCCGTGAAAAACTGAGTTCCATGCCCTCTGGTGGAGCTGCTCCTGCTGCTAGTGCCGGTGCTGCTGCTGCTGCACCAGCTGCAGAGGAAAAGAAAGGTCAGTATCCTTGTATACTTATTTTGTGCAGTATAATATATTTGGGATTCAAATTTTTAATTGGGCACATTGGTCAATTTAAAATAAAATTGTACTCATGTATTCAGTACACCCTCATGATCTCTAAACACAACTCCGTTTCTGGCGCACGCCTCAATTTGCATCACAACTGTGGAATTTGTATTATTGACATTAGTTAGTTCAACACCTTTAATTATTATTACTGAGTCTAGCATGTTCATCATAGATAAAAAATACTTGATCTACATCATGGACATGAAACAACGGTTTTATGGTCATGGGATTACATTTGTTGGAACAGATTGCATTTAAATAAAGGAAATATGATCTAATTTTTTTTAAATCTACCCACTATGATTTAAGTAAAAATCTGAGTGGTTGTTTGTTGAATTGAATCTGTTTTGACTGTTGAGGTAGGTACATCAAACAAAAGTCTGACTGGTTGGATGTAAATACCAAATGCATCAAGTGGCAAAACTGGTCCTCAACTTTTGTTACTTTGTACTATCTGAAACTACTTGTAACATCATTATTACTTTTTTGGTTGTCTATCTGATTTCCTTTCATTTACTTAATCCTTATTCTAAACAATGGAATTTAAGTTAAGGTTCTGTTCATATGTATTAAGGGGCATCTACCAAATTTGACCTTGCACAATTATGCATTGTATTTTTTTTTCCCTACGTCCTCACGTTTAAGTTCACATAACGAAAATTTTATTAGAAATATGAAAGCTCCGCAACATGTAGGTAGCCAAGCGGTCCAAGCGGATTTTGGTTCACGTGCCACTCTATAAGCTTCGTCAGTACTGAACTGGGAGACCGGCGAGTGTTGTATCGACAATGGAAACGCGACTACCGAAGCAGAGAGACAATGTCAGTCATAGAAGGATAGAAAAGCGAGAGATGGATTTTTATCCGAAATTTTAGTGGTAGCAACCGAATTTCAATAAGGAATTGTACGGTCATAAGTAATTTGAGGATTCTGAGATTTTTATATAGTATTCATAAAGCTTCAAATTAGACCCCTTATAAATTAGTTTTCCCATTCAATCCATATTTAATTCTTTACAAGGGCTCAAACTTTGCTTAATATCTGTATTTTTCATATTTTTTTCAACAAAATTTGGTTAGCATTTCAAAGTTTTTATTCAATGAGAACTTTAAGTTCAACATTAATCTACATGATATATTTTTTTCTTAATTTTCAATACATCCATTACTTCAAAATTCTTTGCCAAAAATACTTCAATATTTTGTCAAATCGCTGCCGATAGATTCCCCTTAAATGATGATTACCAAACATACACCATCTTTCGCCTGAAAGTTTTGATGATAGTTTCATGCTGATGATGTATACCAACTATTAATGGTAGTTTTTAATGGAGCAAATTTGTAATGCTTTGTTTTTATTTACAGAAGCCAAAAAAGAAGAAAAGAAAGTTGAGTCTGAATCAGAAGATGATGATTTAGGTTTTGGTTTATTCGACTAAAAAGTTAGTTGTAATTTCCAACATGGTTTTGTACCTTGAAATATATTTTTAAGTTATATTTGTTGTATTTTATTGTCAGTAACCAAATTTAAATTTTTTACTTGCTCTATGATGGTTATGCACTATCTATATATGGTGTCCATATCTTATTCTTTTGTAAGCTTTGTCTATTTTTTCCAATTGTGCTTTTAAAGCAGAAGTGTGTTTCAGTCTTGGATTTATAAATAGGCCGCGGCCTAGGGGCGGCAGATTTCAGAGGATAAAAACCCGTTTACTGGTTTTCTCATGGTTTAATATACTCTCAATAAATCCCTATAGAAAGAAACTCATTCCTATCGAAACCTATATTATCGTGTGAGTGATAAATGAGAGCAGCGCGGCGGACAAAGGCGAGCGGTGCCACAGAATGTGTGTATTTTCAGAGTCACATTTCCTCTGATAAAACTGCAGAGTGTTCAGAAATCAATATCTGTCTAATGTTTACCCTAACTTGAATATAGCTCTCCGCATTGCACTTTCCACTCCGGCTACAAATAGTTCTAAGTTTTTCCTCTTTAAAACGCGTGAAAAATTTATCAAAGGTCTTTATTGTCACAAGAAGAAATGAATTCTCTGGATCCTCTCTACATAGAAGCAGAGATAATGAATACAATAAACTATGGTATATCTTGTTTCTTTTTTACGCTCTCTTTTTTAATGACCAATTCAAATAAATTTCCATTTGTAGTAAAGGACGCCCCTTTACTACACATGGAAAATTATTATTTTAGAAAGGTATGTACATGGGGTGGCGGAAATAAAGTGGCCTACACTCATAAAAAATATAAATCCGGCACTGGTGTGTTTTGGAATACACAGTGATGTGGCGATGGTCTTGCGTAGTACTTGAGTTTCTAATTATTTTAGATCTGTCTTAATGAATGTATGGCTAACCAATGTGATGGTAATTCTTTGCCTTTTATATATTTTATCAATTCCTTCTTAATGGAGTTGAGTTTATGATTATTGTTCTTTCTGCTATAATAGTTAGTGTGAAGTAAAGAACCACTTCCATGTTCGCCGTTGGGTGTGCTTTCATTTGTTCTGTGTATAGGTTTGTCTTTGAATTTTGGTAAAGTTTTGTCAATCTCACAATGGCTTCATATGCGATTATTTGTATCACTATGGCTGGGTACATGCAGCACAGAATCATTTGAAGATTACTTCCCTAAATTTGCCAGGTTGCTCCATACCATTAGAGGTATTTTTGCTGCATTTGTGTAAGCTCCACTAACTGACAGTGGTTTCATATTTGTTCCACAAGAGTTTACTATCTAAGGTCAGATCCACATATTTGACTCAATTCAACCTCGCTTCCATCAGTTTTCTTTGTATAGTTCCACGTGCCTACACCAGATATTCATATAGTTCAGTCCCCTTTATACTATATCACAAGGTGTAATCTCAAAATTTTCCTGGGTGTCAATAAAACGCCAACCGTCAGAATCCAAATTATCGGTGATTCTATCTTGGACATCCTCTAGTTATACATTTGGAGACGATATCTTTACCATTCGTCGTCTCTGCTCCTCTAGTGGTGAGCATCCATTTGGATGTTATGCTGTCTACACCTTTTCTATTCAATTGGGTGTTTTCATGTTTTTTAGAAAATAGAAAAAATGGTAGTTAATGTACCTATAAATCTTATAGTATTTTCAAAAAAATTATTTTCAACAAAAAAAGCCATTTGAAATTCAAACGCAAGAAATTCGCGCCAAAACGGGATTTCCCAAGGTTATGGCGGTCTGACGTCACACCGCATATGAACAGTGCAGCGCAGCTGGGCAGCTGGCAGCAGTATTGTCTTATACCTGATTCGTGCGTGTTGTAATTTTATTTACGTGTTTATAAACGAAAAAGTGCGTAACACTAATTTAGTGACTAAAATTTTAAGTATTTGAATAAAAACATAAGTGAATGGCTATGTACGGGTTTCAGAATAAGTGGTGTTTTGTGCCCCGTTGTACAAGCACTTCTAAAAGTACACCAAACAAAACATTTGTTCGTGTGCCTCAAGAGTATGAGCGTAAAAAACGATGGTTTAAAGCAGCAAGACGTGATATGCCCAAATCCAAGAGTGAATTTTTTTGTTGTGAAGACCACTTTAAAGTAAGCTATAGGTAAATTACATTAGGTTATGTTATCATTAATAAAATGTTTATTTAGCTGGAAGAAGACATGGAAAATTATGTACGTTTTAAATTAATGGGTGGAAAAATAATAATGAAACGGGATGTTGTTCCACATATTTTTGTGTTTTGTGCATTATTGTTTAGACATTTTCTAGAAGATTCTTAAAAGTTATTAAAACAAGTATTCAATTATACAACTTGAAAAAACATACTTAACAATTTACCAACAATATTGATATTATAAGTAAACAAAATATCCATATATTTTTGTTAGTATTGACTAACATCTTTATTCTTGGAATCTGACAAATCAAATGTTCATTGTCAATGCTAAAGGTTGTGAGGTAGATTTCAACCTAATATGAGGCAAGTGTAAGTATTATAATATTTAGTTTATTTAACAATTCCTCAAACGTTTTTTTAAACAGCTTTGTTTTGATTTATCAGGGACGTTTACATGTATAATAAAAAGACAATAATTATTCTTTACATTAAATACTTACATTGCTGCTTTTGCACCTCTAATTTCAGCTGAATTAAAACATTCGTCCCTTTTTATGTAATCCATCACCAAAAACATATCCACAGAGGGTAAATTGTTCGTGGAAGCTTTAACAAAGCCTTCGGCGGTCATCCTACCTATTTATCACTAATCAAAAATACTATTTTACTAAGCAAAATATAACAAATTATAAGATTTCGTCACAATTTCACTCCTACACAAAGCTGAAACAACAAACAACAACGAAAAATCGATATGACGCCAACGAACTGAGACGTATTTATATGCGAAGTGACGTCACGGTCGTTTCGAGTTCCGTTTGAATTTCACCGTTTACCTGCTTTTTTTTTACCTGAAATATTTGGAGCTGGGTGGGTTAATCGATTTTGTACGATTGTAAAACTTATCTTAGGGTTCATCCCTGATATTAAATAATATTTTATTTGATTTGAAATATATGGAAAATACCTAATTCTCTTGACAGCCCCATGAAGAGTATTGCCAAAAGCTCCATCCATATCCCAGAAAGTAAATACTTACTCTACCAGTGCAATCTCCGTATATTTGTCTACCCGGTAAGCAAGCTGTTGTGGGTGGTTCAAGCACACCATTTCCAGACTTTTTAATGAAAGTGACTATTGTAAAGTCAAGGCGTCAAAGCTGATTTGAAGTATGAGACATAAAGATAATCAGGAGGTATATTAATTGAAATAAAATATTTAAATACTTATAAATAAACTATTTAATCGTTGAAATAAAATACACTTTTGGGTTATTTATTTCAGCTCTAATTTAATTTTGTCTGATTGCTATTTACTTTCAATAGTATAGTTGTATAGTATAATGCAGATTGCAGCTTTTAAGTTGCATATCAACCAACTGACTGAAACTAGAACATCAGACATGAAACTCTAAACTCCCCCATGTTTTTTAAATTTTATCATCATTCGCTTCCTCAAATAGTCATGTAGATGTATTAGATTTCAACAAGCTCTGCAGTAGCTCATGTCTCCTTCCGCCATCGTCGTACTCTTCATTGCTACAAAGTTCTCCATTCAAATTACTGAAAATACCATTATCGGTATAAGTAAACGGTTCGTTATCATCGTCGCAATCGATCGCTAAATTATGCAGTATGCAAGCGGCCTCTATGCATTGGGTTACAATAACCACATCTCTATTTTCGAAATTTTGGAGTCTCTGGAATCTTCCCTTCAGGAATCCCAGTGATTCGGAAAATATACAAGACGCCGATTCGTGACAGGAGTTGAAAAAGTGAAAATCTTCGCCGGCTGAAGGCTGGATCAACCATCTGCGGTTTAAATAATCGCCATGACCTGAATAATTATAAAAAATGTTATGATTTATTAAAATAAAAAAGGTAGGATTAGTGGGGTAGATGTGTTTTTCCATGAGTTATACCATGGTGTAATAGAGAACAAGAACCGCGCACGACCAATCAAAAAAAACTTCCAAAACGCCGCCATATTGAAAAATCAGCCAATTAGAAAGTAACGCGCGAAATCAAACGCTTGACAAATAACTGAATTTAGAAACGAAAACAAGAGACAAAATCTTTATTTAACAATAAAGACACTCACTTAATGTTCCAATGTTCATCACAATTTATTACAAAAATGAACGATTACAAAAAGTAAGATTTGACTTTAAGAGCTCATCCATATCTCAAATGTGGTTGTATGAAATCAAACCAATGGTTCAATAAAACTCAAAGTCCAAACCACAAAATTTAATAAAAGTTCCTCAAAAGGGACACTTATGATGTGCTACTAGTTTCGGTACAAAATTGCCATCATCAGGCTACAATATAAAGAGAAAAGGTAAACTTAATACATGAAGATCTTACAAGATTATGTTAAAATAATTAAGCAAGAGTTGTTAATAGATATAAAATGAATATTAAAGTTAATAATACAAAATTGAGAATATTACAATTGTTGATATTAAATTGAAATTATTTTCATATTCATTTTATATCTATTAACAACTCTTGCTTAATTATTTTAACATAATCTTGTAAGATCTTCATGTATTAAGTTTACCTTTTCTCTTTATATTGTAGCCTGATGATGGTAATATTGTACCGAAACTAGTAGCACATCATAAGTGTCCTTTTTGAGGAACTTTTATTAAATTTTGTGGTTTGGACTTTGAGTTTTATTGAACCATTGGTTTGAAGTAAGATTTGGTTGTGTAGGTTATAGTTATGACAGTCATTCAAAACATTAAACTTATGATTAGCAATATAGCGGCGTTTTGGAAGGAGCGCAGATCATGACGAAAATTCGTCCTCCGTGGGAGCACACCTGCTTCTCTATTACACCATGAGTCACATCACATCACACATGTGAAAAACAAAATTACTTACGCGGTCAATATACTACCAGAGTTCAAAATATTACAGTTTGAAACTAAAACTAAAAATCCAGCAACTCTTTAGTCAAAGAATAGACACAATTATTTGCTCTTGTTAATAATTTTTTTGCGCGATCGATCTTTTTTGTTTATTTACAGCATCGGTTGTCAAGACGGTAGGTTGCGTTTACTGGTTTCTAAGTCTAACACGTCGGTAAGTGATTTACTTACCGACGTCTTAGCCCTACATACATTTAAGTGGTCCTAAATAATATATTACTTCATTCATTACACAAAAGGAACAAAATACAATAGGCAGATTTTTATTTTTTTAATGAACAGAACAGAGCAATATAAAAAGTAATAAATAGCATAAAATCAATTTCACCAAAATGCAAATTATATTTTAAACTTATTTTTTCTCTTATTTTTTGGGAATGAAACCACAATAATGTTTTTTATTTTTTTATTTCGACGAAATAAAAAAATAAAAAACATTGTGGATTATCGACCGGTAAACAACCCTTACCGTTCTTAATACTTAATATACTATAAAGTAACCTTTTGAAAACTAGTTTTCCAAATTCTTGATCATCTATATTTACACCGTTAGGAAAATTAAATGAATTCTAATAATTTTGTTAAAGCCAAATTGTTGAAAAAAAAAAATAAAAAAAACTATTGTAGTTTAATTTCCCATGAATAACAAACAATAGTATATTATACACCAAGGTGGTGAAAACTATTATTGACCGAGCACCAAGATTATTTCGCGAGCCCCGAGCGGAATGAGGTGCGAGGTTTATAAATGTCCTCACAACCATGATGTAGGTATATACAATTTTTTCCACTACAAATATTAAAAATAATTTACAAACGCACCACGAGAAGCGTTTACCCCGTCATCTGACTGACAAGGACACTGCCAGTTTTCGATATATTATGAACGTACCTCTTATGTCATCAGTCATTTTTGGTTGAGCGCGAATTTTAAGCTAATGGCATTTTTATTCAAATAATTCCATCTTGGTAGGTAATTTCAAGCAGCAAATTAAAGACAATCTCCTGGGTATACAAAATTATGTTGCACAAGTTTTTGTTGAACTACCATCCCTGATTTTTTTAAATATTTGAATTTGTTCAATATTAACCTAGGTTAATAATAAAAAAATTATTAACCACTAATAGAGATATTCAACTTCTCAGTTGGCTAGAAGAAGCAGTAATTGTCAACTTCATGGCTAGTAGTGGAAAAATAATGAATAAACTACAATGAACATATAGGATGCTTACCAACAAGATAATAGTTATCACCCAGTAAGCCGTTTTCTACTTCAGCAATTAAATCAGATTTATATAAAAGTTGTTCTGCACTATTTGATCCTTCACCAATAAAAATATCCAAGAATTTTCCATTGACAGTCACAACACCTACAAATAAAAGCAATTAAATAAATTTTGACAAATGTAGGATTTTCAAATTTATGTAAGTAAATTTGTTCACCTTGAAGTGCTAAACATGGATAATTTTGAATACACACATAGTAATTAGCAACATCTTCTTTGGGTTTAGGTATTTTTATATATGAAACGCCCAAAATACCTATGCATCCTTTCAAGTTACTGATTGCCTCAAACATTTGAGATATATTTGGATTTTCAATACTAGAAGGCCACAAGATTTGTTCTTGCATTGCAGAAGTCAATTTCTTGATAGCTAAAATGAATTTATTAATCTAAAAACTCGTCTAAAAACTAATAATTGTAATGAATACATAGTATTTCAACTAATTTGCAAAAAAGTACCTGTGTTCTTAATTACACTCACCTTTTTGAATTACACCATGTATAGAACTCATAGTGTTTTTAAATCTTTCAGACATTTGCTTAAATGTCTCTTGATTTCCTAAATACCACAATAAAATCAAAGTGGCTTTCTCTGGACTAATTTTTTCCCTACCACCTTTATGTTCACTGTTAAAACCATGATATAATAATTCTAAAATAAAAAATAACATTTGTAGAATTACCAATTACTATCTAAAAATAGGATAAGCACAGGTGGCATAGAATAAAAATAATAAGGTTTGATTAAACTGTCCAAAATATCTTGATCAATGACAACAAATGATATCAGACTTTGCCTAACAAATGAAAGCAATATTATAAAAGTAATTTAAAAATAATTGATATTTTCAACAACATTTAACGTATTTACACCCAGATATATTGAATATTAATATAGGAGACTAATGACCTCGTAGTCGATGCCTCTCAACAAAAAAGAAATAAGATTGGTAAAAACGTGACACAATAAATAGTGGTAGAATACCTAGTTAATTTTTTTGTTAAAATTATTTCACAATGTATCCAAAACTTTCAGCAAGTTTGAACTATGAAACCTGATGTTAGTCTAATACCTCAAATTTGCCTAGCATGATAACCAATTGTTCTTTGTAACTACTCCTGTTTGATGAGAATACTTGGAAAGAAGAAATCATAACGATTAGGTATCATTGTAAAGGGTATAGAATAGAGTTAATTGATATGAATCCAAGGAACAACATAGAATTTTCTTCTGTTGACAAACTTTACCCTGCATTTCTTCAACAATAAACAAGCAATACTTACCTAAAACTTTTTGATACGTAGTTTTTGTAACTCTAAAATTATATTTGAAATCATAGTCATTGAGCAATGGTACTTCCATTTCAATGAATCCTTCTGTTTTTAGTCTTTTCAAGGACTGTGATGTTGAATCTTCTTGACAAAAACATCTGTCTTCATCGTTTGAATCACTATCACTACTACTACTGCTATTGAAGAGATATGTATCTTCCCCAAAGTCAGGGGTATACAAAAATGCTTCCTAAAAAATATTTTGTTCAATAGTTTTGTTTATGAGTACCTATGTGATATTTTTAATAATAAAATGCATTTATAATTGTTTTTGATGAATAAACAGCTTACCATGGCGTATTGATTCATTTTATGCACCAGTAGGTACAAAATAAGTACATTACTTTTATAGATAAATACCAATAAACTCCCACTAGAGGTAAAACAAAGAAGATAATATATCGAAAATGTAACTGAGAAAAAATAATAAATTTCAAGTAACTGTAACTCACAGGTAATCTAAAAACTTAGATAAAAGCCATAAGTTTGGATATCCAAGATTTCAAAAATATAAATCATAACATAACAGATATTATAACCTAACATGGATGCGCCTTGTCACTATTCAGCTCATATATCGTGTGTCGCACTAGCAGTGTGAGAGAGATGGAGATAGAAGGGTGGCAAAAAGCGCGAGCCAGCAATGGAAAATACATACAAAATTGAAATTAATTTTGTCTATTTATAGTTTATTAGGAAGTTTGGCTTGGGAATGGATTAAAATAAATTTTGCAAACGTAATTATTTATTTTCTAAACATAAATAAATGTAGAAATTCGTTCTAAATTATAATTATACATAAATAATAAATTGAATTGAATAGGCATTTTTTCCTTTTTTTAAACACTGTATGACACAATTTATATAGGTAGGCACTAAAAGGCATAGTTTCCGTATTATTCGGCTTATTTACTGATGTTTAAAATGAATTAATTTAGTAAATCTAGGCCGAATACGTGAACTGATTTCATTTTTCAATAATTTCAATTCATTTTCATAATGAAGTCTGACTGTGAAATATGATTTCAATACAAGTTTAATCAACTGTAAAATATGCCCTTGAAGGGGATCTTGATCCCTAGAATGATCCCATAAATCTTGAAAAAGTTGCGTGATGTTCAATTTTCTCAAAGAAAAAATAATTAAATGATTTAAAATATTTGCATTTGACAGATTTGCAACTCTTATTACACTCTCGGCTACAGTACATATTTTTACAACATCTTGTGAAGGCTTGGAAAGTTTTCCTCTATTCTTTTTATTAAGTAACCGAGAAAGTGAATGTTGTGATTGGAGAGCTTGCGCACATTCTACACAATTTATAGTTTTTATAATTTTCCGAGAAACAAATCCAGCTACAAGTAGAAACGGTGAATGTTTTCCATCACGTGACCCAATCTACGATTCATACAACACATATTTTCTACATACTATCTCTTTCTGTCGATATAAATCAAACATAGCAACATACGATCGATTGTCTTCTTCACAAGACCAACAGCAAGACATACGTTATAAATTATTTAAATCTGCCGTAATAATCGTAAAAAGAGACAACGATATTATAGACGTAACGTGAATAACTGCTCGTACTAAAAGTTGAATTTGACATTACCGCATTTGAGGTTATGCGAGATTGATTTGCTGTCTTGTTTTTAGCGAATTTTTGGATTGAAAGTGTATTTATTGTGAAAATCAGTTCTTGTTAGGACTAATTTAACTTTTTATTCCATTTGACATTGGTAAGTACGAATATAATTCATTATCAACTTGTAAATTTTTGACATTTCATAATACCTAAATTACCGTGGGACGGGTATATTAAAATGCTCTTTTTACTACTTATGGATGGTAAATAGTATTTATAATACTCCACAATTTGTAAATCTCTGTAGAATTTTCAAAGTTGCATGAATCAATTGTCTGATTGTACTTGTAACAGTATATTAACCAACAGTTATTTTCAGAAGATGCCTGGAAATCGGCTTAATTCACGAGCACAGGAGTTTGTTAAAAATTTAATTGAATATTTTGAGATGGAAAAAAACAACGGAGGACCTTTTCAACCTATCTCATCTGTTCAGGAGGTATTATACTTTAACATCTAGTTAAGGACATTTCTATTTAATATTATATTTCAGAGAGTGGCAACTGCACTGAAAATATCAGTTAAAACTGTATGTTCCCTTAATAAGAGAAAGGGAAATACTTCAACACTCCCAACATCACCTAGCTATACACCTCGATTAAAACCAAAAACAGAGGATCTACCCGAGGGAACCAAAATGGCAGTACGGAATACCTTATATAACATGTATGAACAAAGTAAGTAAAGAAACATGTGAAACAATAATACATCTTCCCATGTTCTTAAGATTACAGTCAGCTTACACTTTAAATACAAAAGAAGTGAGATCATAGTAGGTACCTAATAATTAAGATTTTGCATGTAGTATTATCTATATAGTGTGATTTTTCACCATCAGCTTTGGCGTGGTATATAAAAATCTTAGAAAAACCAGTAGTTTGATCATAGAGGTTCTGAGTAATAAAAGTTTTTGAATACAGAAGTTGTGCATATTTTTAATTTGAATGTGATACATTATAGCTGCTACATGTGCTGGTTTCCAAGTTGGGCACTGTTAGTAAATGTTTACCAATTTGTTGGGTCTGAGTGTAGATGACATTTTTCACGATTAAGTTTACTAATTTAAATTTGTTGATGTCACATACATGGGGTTCTATAAATTATTTGGTATAAATTATAAAAAAATCTGAACATCAAAATTATTGTGTATTCCAGTTTAGTATGAAGTAAATATAAAACAAAATTCTGTTTAGTTTGAGGTAATGATAGTTTTAAACTTTTTATTTTTTTAGGGAAACATGTTACTGTCAAAACCATAAATGAGGAACTGAAAAATAAGGAAATTCTTTCTATTGGAAATACCTCTTTATTGGTGTTATTAAAACATTTGGGATTTAAATATACAAAGGAAGACAATAGAAGAGCATTAATAGAACGATCAAATATTGCTAGCCAAAGAGCATGTTTTCTTGGCAAATATAGAGAAAATCGTGATGGTGTATTTTCAAGACAAACCATATTTTTAGATAAACCATGGATATATGCCAAAGGAACCAAATTAACTTCTTGGCAGGACAGTAATGTCAAAAGTGTACGTAAACCAGGAGGATACGACGGTAAACGTTTTATTATTGTTCATGCTGGTTCATCCAAAGGATTTGTGGAAGATGCCAGTTTAGTGTTTTCCTCTAAATCATCGTCGTCAGATTACCACGGTGAAATGAACGGTGAAATATTTACAAAGTGGGTTTTGACACAGTTAATTCCGAATTTAGAAGAACCGTCGTTAATAATAATGGACAATGCGCCTTATCATAGTATACTAGAAGAAAAGCAACCTTCCACTTCATCGAAAAAAAAAAATGAAATTATCACTTGGTTGAAAGCCAACAATGTTGTCTTTAATGAAAACCTCTCAAGACCTGAGCTACTACAAATTGCTAAAATGAACCGGAAAGAAAATGTATATGTCATTGATGAGTTGTTCCGAAAACATGGTCATGAAGTTTTGAGGCTACCACCCTACCATTGTGAGTTTAATGCCATTGAGCTTATTTGGGCCCACTGCAAAACATATTATAATAAATATATTGGCAGAGACGGATACGGTGATGAAAGGGTCTTGAGTATGTGGAAGGAAGCATTGGAAAATTGTAATGCAAATATTTGGGATAATTGTGTCAGGCATACCGAAAAAATAATCGAAGACTGGTTTACTCGAGAACAAAATTTAGTGGAATTACAAATTGAACCAGTGATAATAAATACTGGTGAGGACAGCTCAGATTCCGAAACGGATGAACTTTGAAGACAAATTTGTAATATGAATAACATATAACTCCCTTGTACTCATTGCTGTAAACATGTGTTTCAGAAGCAATAAATAATCATATAATAATCATCATAATATTTTTGTAGTTTTCTTTTACTTATTTGTTAATAACTGCTGATGTAAAGGATCAGGCACCAATAAGATATATGGGGCCTTGGGTTCCACCTAAAAATTTTCTATTATTCGTCTGTGTTTCAATGGTATATTCACCGAAACGTCGACCTTCAAGCTGTGTAGGAATCTTCTATTTACAATCTATAGCTCATCCAAAAAAAACATTCCAATATAATCAGTTTAGAAAGTGTAATTTTAAAAATTTTAGAGTCAGTAGACTAGATATTATGTCATTTTTATGAACTACCAATTGTAAATCCTTATATAAAATCCGAGATATCTTACAAAGATTAGCTTTCCACTAATAAGCCAGTATGGTTGATATTAATTTTGGATTTTGTAACTTATTCACCCAGTATATCGATGGTTTTAATAAACATGTCGAGATGTTAACCAGATAATTACAATCAGAAAATTAAATTTCTTGTTTAGTTGCCAATTCGTAAAAGCCCGACATTTGGAATATTAGTCATAACGTTTATTTCTATTGAGTTGACAGAAGTTTTGATTTGATTCATATGAATATTGTTGCTGACGCAACAGTCACGTGATGGAAAACATTCACCGTTTCTACTTGTATATATCCAATAATATCACTTATATATAAACAGTTAGAAATATTTGAAAATATCTTTGATTGCTGTATTTCGTCAATGGTCTTTATTTCTAAATCACAATTTAATGTATCTAAATGATTACTACTTTTATATGTTGAAGCGACATTCAAAATACTGGTTTCATCCTGAGCTACACAATTGGCACTATCAGTAGTTTTTATTTGTGAGTGAATAAGCAATCGCTTATATGCTCCTTCAAATTGCTTACAAGTGGGATTATTGTTAAAACCTCCACGTGAGCGAATAGCGGAAAAAACATTTCAAGATGGTCTTGACTTAATTTATAAGTGAGAAGAAAATCAAACAAACCAGATTGTAATAACTCATCCGCCATGTTTTGAGTACTCAACAATGAAACAATTAAACCAAGAAATCCCGTTTTCCTACCAGAATGAATAATTAAGCATCCTTGTCTATCTTTAAGATTAACTAAATATTCAACAGTGTTTTTAACAAAGTGATTAAAAAACTCAAGATTTGTCGACTGCAATGGTCGTTTGTATACAGTTTTACCCAAAAAGTTCCTTGTATTCAAAATATCAAAAATGTTATTAATTGTTTTGCAAAAAGTTACAGTGCCTTCACTTTGAGAAAATTGTGAAATATTCAATTCCTTGTCGCAATATTCAATAGCATCAGCTACGCTATTGCTTAGTGTTTCAACAGCTAACTTCACCTTCATTTTTTCTTTTGCATAATCCAAATGCCGTCTTCGAATTTTTGTTGCAGCATGTAAACCTGCATCTTCCTGAAGCTTCACTAAACTTTTAAAATAGCTCCAGCTGATAATATTGTTTTCCCCGTCGTACAGAAATCCCCAGTCACCAAGAGTATTTCTGCACAATTTTAACATATGGCATGGATCTAATATAATATGTACTTTTTCTTGTGAAATAGGGTGCAAGAAATATGTTTGCAAATTTGGCCAGCATAATGAAGCCCCCAGAACAACGCACATTGATATATTTGCAGGACAACCATCAAACGTTATTGACTTTATTATTATCCCAGTATCATGCATTTGAATTAGGCAACCTTTTACGAGGTTTGCTTTCTCTTCTGCTGATAATGAGTCTATAAGAAAATAGGCGATGGGAACTTTCCAATGCGAATTTAAAGCGACTAACATAAAAACCAGCGCATTTTTTGCTTTGGGTAGAGCATCACTATTGACTAATCCTGTACCCAAATCAATATACCCATGCTGCCTAGTACCTGAATACTCCACGAATTCTCTGATAGACATTTCGTCCATAATTAGCGCAGCAACCAACCGTTTTCCTTTCTCTTTTTCAACTTGAACTTTTATTGATACCGCTTTAATTGCTTCTACCGTATACCCTGGAGATCCGTCTACAGAGCTGTACCATTTTGTCAAGGTACGTGGATGAGGCAAAGCTTTGTCAAATATAGTTCGTACATAATTGTATGCCGAAGATGAATAAAAATTAAGCGTCAAAGCAAAAGATCTCAATTCTGGTGGAAACTTTCCCCGTTCTTCTCGAAGCTGACGAAACAATAACTGTTTCTGGGCTTCTGGTACACTTTCCTGTAAAAATCGAACATCTTGGTAACAAACTTAAAAACACATTACTGACCAACCCTCTAAAAAAAAATCAAATTCTGATGATGTCTTCTCAACTATCAAAACATAAGAAGTAAAAGAATACTTTTTTCACATGCAAAAAAAGCATGCCCATAGCAATTATGAAAAAAAAAAAATACTTATAATTAAATATATTATTATATTATATCAATAATATTAATTAAATTAATGATCAAACCAATAAAACATTTTTCTTCTAAGCATTCCAGTAATCCATGATGCGGCACGGTGTGAAAGGCTTTGGCTAAGTCTAAAAATATGGTTAAGCTTTTTTCACCCAAATATAAACTTAGAATGCAAAAAACCTACTTTTACCTTAATCAATTGTCAATATGCAACTTTATAAACAATTATTATTTTTTACTTTGTACCTACCAAGCAACAGCTAACTACATAACAGAGACATTTCTTTGCAAATTGAACAGACCGATCACAATATATTGCAAAAGACATGTAGTACTTACATTTGGTAATATATTACACCTACCTTCAATATAATGGAATTCTGGGATGAAATTCTGTTACTTCGTATCAAATCTTGTATCAAACTATTGAGATCTTTAATTTTACGTTTTAAACGTGCGTTTTGCCTTCTGTTGTTTCTGTTCAGTATTCTCTGTCTCTTTATCACTGATTGGGAAACTGTCCAATACCTGTGTCTAGTTGATGGATTTTCTAAATCCTTCTCTGTAATATCTCCTATTAAAATAGGATCTCGCTTTCTAAAATAGGTACAGAAATTAAAATCGATAATACCTTACTAAATATTTCATATTAACCTTTTTCTAAATGTAGGAGTATTTTCATGTACAACAGAAGTCGAAGGCTCATCAAATATTTCCTTTTCAAGGCTACAACGCGAGGAGACTTCTACTGATGAACAGAAAGAATTATTTGAAAATCAACTTAAAAAAAGTCACCTATTAGTTTTACCATTTAAACTATTGGATGTTCTTCTTAAAGTTCTTCTCGTTGTTTCCTTTTTTTTCAAGTGTGCAGGAAAATCTAAAATAGTTGGAACAGCCTCTTTTTTTAGTCGAAAGCTTCCCATAACATTTTGGTGGTAATCAGTTTGAAGAAAATGTTTGCTACAAAGAACAACTGAATCGCTTGATTTAAAATTTTTTCTTCGTAAAGCTGAAATCCACTTTTTACGAAGATTAACATCTTTAGGAAATCTAAAAATTGCAAAATATAATTAAGTAAATTTTCAAATTTGATAAATAATTACTTATGAACTTACTTGTGAAATTTTATTTCACTTTCCTTACTAAATCTAGTTGTGCAGTTGTAAGCTGAACAAGATTTCACCATTTTATATTCAATATAATGTACACACGAATATATTTTGAATTTGCGATATTAATTTATCATTTAAGGAGTACAAAATAATCCAAAACTCACAATTCACAATTCTTTCACGCTCTTTTTGCCACTCCTCTATATCTGTCTTTGTCTGGTTGCTCTGGTCCCATGGTGTCTCTTTCTAAGGCGCATCCATGTATATCTATGTAACATAATAATAATACACATAACCTTTATTCTTCTTTTTTTAAATCTTTACTCTTTACATTCTTACTTTTCAACCAGCAGCTCTGCATACGATAATTAGTTAGCAGCGTCCTGTAATTTTGAATTATGAGGATAGATAGCGACGATAGCGTTTTTAGAATTAGAAACTTGGATAATTTTTGTCTGAGAAATTACGTTTATATTTATAAGTCTGAAGACAATTCCTCTAGATATAAGGACGAAATAGATAAGGAAAAGTATAAGTGATAAACATCGTAAAAATTGTATCATGTTCAATAATAAATGAAGTCAAATAAGTTAAGTTTGGCGCCATCATTGAGAAATAAGCTGAAGTGAAGACTGGCTAGAAAGGTGAATTCAGAATTGTCTGGCTAGACGTCAGTCCGCAGCCAGAGAGCTAGATGGTTACAGGCACTTGTCTTGCCTAATCATAGCTGATGACAATTTTACCAAAAAAGTAGACAGAAGAAAAAGAAGATGACAACATAACCTACCTAAAAAATTATTCCAGTCATTCACATAGATAAGAGATATATATAGAGGGTCATTCAAAAATATTGTAGTAGATTCTAGTTATTTGAAGATATAATTTCTGGATGATATTAAGAAATAAACTATAGTATACTTTAATATTTGTCGACATGGCAACGTATTCAGTATATGATGCTGCACACAAAGGTGATTTTGAATTTGTATCGAAGAAACTGGAGGAAGATCATTCTCTTTTACAAACTACAGATTCTAGTAAAAGAATGATTATTCATTGGGCAGTTTTAAGCGGAAACATAAAGCTAGTTACATATTTATTAGAATTAGGATCTCCCGTGAACCCATCAGATGATACTGACATGACTCCATTAATCTTAGCGTCATCTGCAGGACATACAGACGTTGTTAAGTTACTGTTGAAAAAATGTGATGATGTTAATCATAAAAACGCACAAGGACACTCTTCTTTACAATATGCTGCATCTAAAGGATGGACAGAAATTTGTGAAATGCTGTTAGAAAAAAAAGCTGACATAAATATTGCAGATGAAAGGGGAAGTACACCATTACATAGGGCAGCATCTAAAGGACTTATGGAGGTTCTAAAATTGTTGTTGAGTTATAATGAAATAAAAATAAACATCAAAGATATCTATGGAAATACTCCTCTTCATTACACTTGTGAAGAAGAACGACAAGATGCTGCTTTATTGTTAATTGAACGTGGAGCTGATATTGAATGTAAAAATAGAGAGAATAAAACATGCTTAGATTTATGTCCAATTAAACTAGCCAAATTACTGAAAAGCAAAGTGTCCAAGAACTGAAAACTTAATTTAATCATAGCTTGTTTATAAAGATAACATTATTTAATTATTTATACGAAACTTTTTAGTAAAGTCAATACATTTTTTCAATTTATTTTTATTTTTAACTTAAAAATCCTTTTGTACTGAGAAGAATGAAGAAAGAAAAATTGAATCAAATAATAAACCATGATAAAGGCACAAAATCTACACAATTTGTGGAAGATGAAACTGTCTGGATTAACAATCCTTTGATAAAAGGATCAGGAGTAGGTAAAATTGTAAAACAAACTGTCCTTATTCTTATATTGTGCATACAGAGCTGGGTCACAAAAGAAAACATGCAGAACAGCTTCGACCTCGCGTTTCATGCGATGGATCGGATACAGAAAGATCAAATGAAAGAAGTGATAATCAGTTTTCACTTGATATTACAAACGACGAACTCAACTGGAAGATCATCACTTGATGAAACCATCCAAAATCCCATCCTCAAATCTGAAGAAAACATTCAATTTCATATCCTTTGACCTTTGGAAATAATACAACAGTCTTTAATGCTGATGTTTTGACTACTATGAAACTCAAACCAGCCAGAAGAAATTGTATTTCCGTGAAGATATCAAGACTATTTAAATTTTTTTTTCTTCGCAATTAAAATAAGATTTGAACTGATGTTCATAACATTAATATTTAAAAGAAGAATAATTTTCCTTTATTAGTCTCAGTACAACTAAGTTTAAAAGAAGTTACCAATGGCTTTGTTGAGGTGGAATACCACAGCGTGTGATCCTTGGTCTTCGGCCTCTTTACCATGTGATCGAGGCTGAGGCGGGGAGTGCTTTCCTGCGCTTGAAGCGTCTGGGATACATTCAAAGAGGGGAAGAGTACAGACACGTCAAGAAGCTCCGGCTCCTGGAAGATATTCCAGTTCTGGATCGAGCGGCTGACGAATGCTTGCGAAAGTACTACTTCGCAATCCCACACAGGGCTATAATCCGAGTCAGGGAATCCTGGGATAAAGAGACGAGTACACAGCCTCATGGGACTGTTTGGTTCACAGATGGCTCATGCTCTGGTGACAGAGCAGGGGCTGGAATTTACTCTAGGAACCCAAGGACACAAATCTGTATACCATTGGGTGATGGTGTATCAGGCCGAGATATACGCTATCTTGGAATGTGCGCAGATAATCCTAGACAGAGGTTATGTGGATCGACGCCTAACCATAATCACCGACAGTCAGGCAGCAATTAAAGCCCTGAGTGGATATACCATCAACTCAGGACTTGCTGACGAATGTCGAGAACGACTTGCTGATCTTGCAAGTCGGAACGCAGTACGGCTTGAATGAATTCCGGCCCACTCTGGTTTTGAAGGCAACGAAATGGCGGATGCACTGGCTGCGGAAGGGGCGGCAGCTCCTTTCTGCGGCCCGGGCCCGACCCCCAGCCTAACAAAACAAACAATACGCAAGGAGACGAGGAAGTGGCTGAGGAACCAGCACCTCGCTCATTGGAATGCTCTGCAGGATCCTAGACAATCAAAACTTCTACTGAAGGGATGGACTGATGGACACGCTGGGGCAGCTATTGAACTACCAACTAGCAGGTTGAGGAAGATAGCAGGACTCCTAACAGGGCACTGCTGTGTGAGGATGCACCTCTACAACCTAGGAGTAGAGGAAAGTTCCCTATGTAGGGGTTGCGGCATGACTAACGAAACGTCAGTCCATGTTATCTTAGTGTCCACACTGGGCTGTATTACACAGGCGAATCATCGGAGTCCTTGTCATGGCCTCTGGAGACACAAGCAGGCATCCACTGAAAAGGTTGTGGCCTTTATTGGAGGGCTCGGCTTCATGGATGTCTAGGTAGCAGGAATGGCACAATGGGCCTGCCAGTGGCCTCAGTGCCGGAACCATGACTTTAGTTTGGCTAGGTCAAGGCTCGCCTGCACATTCTGTAGTAGTAGTAGTACCCATATGTTATCTATGGTAGTACCAATGGCTCTGTTGAGGCGGAATACCACGGCGTGTGGTTTGGCGAAACTGGCTCGGGACTCGCCGTGGGTGCGAGCATGCTCGTCATTTTTGGCGCGGCTTGGAGTTTCCCGCTTGGCGGTAAATTTGATCCTGCGCGCTCTTTTTTTTTAGACTCGAATCGTATACTTCAAATCGTTCCAACGACAAGTTTCAGTGGTGTGCGGTACATGCTTAGTAGTAGTAGCGAAAAAATGAATAAAAATTATATTTTAATAAAATGGAACGGTCGAACGAACTAGTGTTGGAATTTTTATCGGATTATTATGGAGAGCCGGTCATATAGAACCCTAGAGATCCAGATCCCAAAAACCGAAACCTGGTTCACGATGCCTAGAAACGAATTGAGTCCAAAATATCTGTGAAGTTTTGATTCTAGAGTAACCAATAGCTCATTCATTTAGAAAATTATGCCTATATGGAGGTAACTAAATTTTTTTTAGGTAACGTACTCATTCGGAATTGATACAAAGATACTTTCCACCATCTTTTTTTTTGTGCCTTTCGCTTAATGTTTCTAGAACCACCTAAAAAAGTGAACGTAGCCGCAGCAATAGCTGCAACTTTTCTTCGCCGAATATTCTGAAAAGACAACTGAGCACACTGAATTGTGCGACACGACTGATGAAATGAGATACCTAATAAATACTATAATCCATAGGGTAAAAAATTACCAATCCGTAACGAGGATGAATTCTACCCTAGGAGATGATGTCTTTGTGTGACCTGCAGTGGCGGTTCGCGAACTTTTTAAGAGAGGATGCTGGACATAAAAATATACTCTACTCAGCCAGTTAATTTAACCTTTGTGGAGCGACCGTACTAGCTACTTCAGTGACAAAACTAATTGTTGCCCAGCAAAAACCAACGTGGAGGAGTTTCTCTTGCCAAATTTTTTTTTGTTCTCATAATTCATTGTGCAGTGCTATTTTATCAAAAAATTATAGTTTAGAACCAAGTTATCTAAAAGTGTATTGGAAAACTTTTTTGAAAAATATTCGAATGACCTTTTATTCGTCAAGTCGAAAAACTTCAATTCATGAAAATCCGAAAATCGAATCTCAATTTGACCTTCAATAGTATCTAAAATTTCATAAAAAAGTTGTTTATAATGTAGTTTCTTGTCTATCAAATTATATGTTTTCCTCCTTTTCACGGGAGGAGCGTCATCAGTTGAAAAATTTTCAAGAAAAATATTAAAATGGAATTCTGTATTACGGAAACTTGAAATTTTATCAATGAGATGCTTCAAACGCTCTCTGGAATAAATTATATCAGTTAATTTATGTTGTGAAATTTAAAAAATAACATCTGTTTGTTCAAATATTAATTAAAAAGTATTAAAAAAAACAAAACTTTATTATTCCCACCAATCATCTAAAACAAAACGAGCACTCAAGAACCCACGCTCGTATTCTGTATTCCGAAGTTCGTTTTGGTTCGTATAAAGGTGCGTCCAGACCTGGCGTGCCGAACCACGCAAAACATTTTGCAGCGTTGCATTGCATTCAGTGTGGACGGGAAAGTGCGCACTAACGATTTTCTTTGCGCGTGTTCGTTGTTGTTCCTCCAGTTGTCGGTACATCAAAAGAAAAACCGAAGTTAGTGCGCGTTTTGGCACGTTTAGTTAGAGTTTTTTTTTGTTTGTACGTGCGTGTATTGATTGTGTCCGATATCGTGTATTGACTGTTTTTGGTAAATAATTGCTCGGGTTGGAACACTGACGAACAACTGTTTGTTGCAGAGCGGAGCAGCCGGTTTGGACGTTTCTCGCGCAAATAGCAAATTATGTTCGCTAACGTTGCTGCAACGTTCACAAATGCTCAGTGCGCCCGGTCTGGACGCACCTTAAAGGTATGTCCACACTGATGCGCTGCGCGGCACGTCGCAAAACGTTCGTGAACGTTACCAAACAATTTGTTTGTAGAACGTCCAAACTGCTGCAACATTTAGTGGTTCGTTTATGTTTGTGAAGGTTCCAGTTTTATCATGCGCCTTTAATATATTTTCGTATAATCATGGACGACGAATCTGTTGCTATTGCTTGTGATGCGTTTATTGTAATTGCTGGTTTATAAAAAAAGCCAAAAAGGAAATTGACAAGAAAACGCCGTTACTGTTTTTAAAGAGTTCTTTATTTTCACTTTTTCTCTTCGAAACGAAGATAACAAAGAATTTATCTTTCCCTTTACCACATCTTTATCAGATTTTAATTCGCTTGCAATTTCGACCCATGCATCATGCTTTTTATTTCGCATATGATAATTGGCATTTGTGGGATCCCATAATTCGGGCTTTTTTCATATATACCGATCAGTTTTAATATTTTTGCGTGGTCCCAGTCACCCATTTTCAACTTTTAATATAATTTGTAAGGAGTAAACAATAATGGAATACTGAAAAAGTGTGCGCGCATTAAAGAAATGTTCGTCAAAACAAATAGACGTCCAAACTGAACAATGTTTGTCGAGCAAATTTCTTTGATGTACCGACTCCTGATGGATCGTGCTTGTTCGTGCACGGTCTTGCACGTTCGTGCGCAGATTACCGTCCACACCAACAAAAATTCAATGTTCGGCACGGCACAGCGCACCAATGTGGACATACCTTAATATCATCGCAACTGGTAGAGGCTAGCCTACATGGAGTGCTGCCATTTCCGCTCTTTTTTACCGTATTAGCAATTGGACTGGTAGAAAAAACGGCAAGTGTGTAGAGCAGCACGTGTTTCGAGAGAGATGTTTGTGGAATCTAGCCTCAGGGCACTGTTGTCAGATTCTAAAATAAGTAATGAACACGGGGAATTAATTGTGGAATTGAAAAATTTTAGATAAACGGGAAATAAAATGAAGAATAATCAACAAAATATTTCTGGTGCTATTTGCTGGATAAATTGTTGAGGAGACTGAGCCTCCTTCGAGGAGCCGTCACTGGTGACCTGAGCCTTGAGGATATTAATGGGTGCGGACTCTTTCACAGATTATCAACTCCCTGGGCTGGGGAAGATTGAACTTAAAGGGGCAATCTAATTTGTATTGAGACACATATTAGGCAGTTTATAAACGTGCAAAATGTATACAAAATTATATGATTGCTTAGAAACAGTACATTCTCCAAATCATTTGAATCTGAGGAGTCCTCGCTGTTCTCAAATCTCGAGTACCTATGGTTGTAATTAAATTACTTGTGAATTTTGCAGTTATCGTTGACGTAAAACATATAATGCAAACTTGAAGTTGTCGGTTTTTTGTTTGACTCTAATACGAAGATTCCGTCAAAGTTCAGTCAATATTATAATTTAAAATGCTTAGCTGACGAAACATTCATTTAATATTATAATTCCAAATAATAATCCTTGAAATGTATTTAATATTTTTTAATTATTAAATAACTTTATCGACTGTCTAACGGTTATTATTAACCCGTAATTATGGAGCACCCTACTTTTTAAGATACTTAATGTGAATATTTAGAGCAAATACATTTTTTAATAATAATAACGACGACTTGAGCTTTCTTAAGATGTATTCATGGTTTCTTTAAATTTAAAATCAATTTGCTCTTTCCTCTGCTATTTATAACCCGAATATCAAATATTGCATTAAACAAATTAAACTATCTATAGTTAAAAACATCTTAAACATAAAACTAGATTAACGTATATTTCTTATTTATATTAAGAAGAAATATAGAAATATAAATTATTTCTTACATATTTGACTAAACTATAACCACTGTATACCAAAACAACATACTGTGCTATAACTATATTTAAAGAGGGTTATTTTACGATCGCAACCAATATGTTGATTCTTTAGTTGGTTATATCTGGCCTGTGCTCTGTGCTCTTTAGTCGGTAGGTACCTAGTCTGACATCAAGAAAGAGTGTAGTGTTTGGGAAACAAAGGTCACGAGCTCTATCTAACCTAACTATATCGATATGATAGTCATCCTTATAAATTTTACTAGACAATCTAATATTTTAATGTTATTCAGCGCCAATAGGTGTAATATGTTAACGGGAAGGCATATTTTTTCACGTGTTATATCATTATAAATTTCTTCCGTGGCAATTCGATATTTCATGCATTCAAAAAATATGTGGTCCAGATCTCCTATGACATTGCAGGTTGTGCACAAGTTTGATTCGATTACGCCTATTTTGCTTAAGTGGACTGGGTACGACGCGTGTCCAAATTTCATTCTTATTATACAGCTGATTTCCCTACGTGAGTAATTAGTTTCTTTATACCACCGGTGCTTTGGTATTTCCCTATGAAAATGGTAGTTAATGTACCTATAAATCTTATAGTATCTTCAAAAAAATTTTAAAAAAATTATTTTCAACAAAAAAAGCCATTTGAAATTCAAACGCTAGAAATTCGCGCCAAAACGGGATTTCCCAAGGTTATGGCGGTCTGACGTCACACTGCATATGAATAGTGCAGCGCAGCTGGCAGCAGTATTGTGTTATACCTGATACGTGCGTGTTGTAATTTTATTTACGTGGTTATAAACGTTATAAAATTAATAAAATGTTTATTTAGCTGGAAGAAGACATGGAAAATTATGTACGTTTTAAATTAATGGGTGGAAAAATAATAATGAAACGGGATGTTGTTCCACATATTTTTGTGTTTTGTACATTATTGTTTAGAAATTTTCTAGAAGATTCTTAAAAGTTATTAAAACATGTATTCAATTATACAACTTGAAAAAACATACTTAACAATTTACCAACAATATTGATATTATAAGTACCTAAACAAAATATCCATATATTTTTGTTAGTATTGACTAACATCTTTATTCTTGGAATCTGACAAACCAAATGTTCATTGTCAATACTAAAGGTTGTGAGGTAGATTTCAACCTAATATGAGGCAAGTGTAAGTATTATAATATTTAGTTTATTTAACAATTCCTCAAACGTTTTTTTAAAGAGCTTTGTTTTGATTTATCAGGGACGTTTACATGTATAATAAAAAAGACAATAATTATTCTTTACATTAAATTCTTACATTTGCTGCTTTTGCACCTCTAATTTCAGCTGAATTAAAACATTCGTCCCTTTTTATGTAATCCATCACCATAAACATATCCACAGAGGGTAAATTGTTCGTGGAAGCTTTAACAAAGCCTTCGGCGGTCATCATAACTATTTAACACTAATCAAAAATACTATTTTACTAAGCAAAATAAAACAAATTATAAGATTTCGTCACAATTTCACTCCTACACAAAGCTGAAACAACAAACAACAACGAAAAATCGATATGACGCCAACGAACTGAGACGTATTTATATGCGAAGTGACGTCACGATCGTTTCGAGTACCGTTTGAATTTCACCGTTTACCTGCTTTTTTTACCTGAAATATTTGGTGCTGGGTGGGTTAATCGATTTTGTACGATTTTAAAACTTATCTAAGGGTTCATCCCTAATATGATATTAAATAATATTTTATTTGATTTGAAATATATGGAAAATACCAAATTATATTTTTAGTTAAATATCAAATATTTACAATGTGGCTTCCTTTGGAAATATGGAGTTTGGTCCAAAATATTGTTTGTAACAACGACGAAAATTTAAAACAATGGTGATGAAAGTTATAATTTTCGCAATAGTGAAAGTAATGAAACAGTATTCGAAGACATTAAATTTAGAAGCATAGAAAATATGTTTCAATGAGTATAAGAATCTACAAGAAAAGTTTGGTTTCGATGAAAAAACAGAATTAATACAAGCAGTATTTGATTTAACAGAAGTTCGCTCTGTCATAAAGTAACCAAGAATGGACTTTATGAAAGCAAAAAGCGATGTGATAAGGGATTGGTCGAACCTTTAGGTGTCTCTCTCTGATCAAATTATTAAAAACCACCATATATGACTGGAATAAGGATTTAATAGAATTTTTGGAAGAAGGAAATTAATTAAGTTTAATATAATTTTTGTTACTTATACGTAGTAGTGATACACAGGAGATAATATTTATTTTTAAATAATTGTTTTATTCCTTGTTTTATTCATGTCTTTTTTTTGTAATTTTTAATAGGATTTAGTTTTGTTTATGGATTTTACTTTAAAATTTAGTTTTCTTTAAAAAAATAAATGGGATAGAAAAAGGGCTCAGTTCACGTCTGGTATCCCGTTTAAACCGAACGCCCTTTCAACAATTACGTATCATGAAATACAATATTTATGTTTGGTAAGTAGACAAAAAAAAATTTAATACCTTTCAGAGTTTATCTCCGCAACATAACTTGAAGGGAGTATACGATTAGATAGCTGCACTATAGGCTTTAATTCAACTATACCAGTCCGAAGTCGCCTTAACGAATATATTCTAAAAAAAATAAAATCAACAAATATGAGACGAAAGTCTTTATTTTTGTAAAATAAGATAAAATACAATAAATCTTCGTAAGTATGCTTCTTTTTCAAATACACTTGTCAAAATCAATTGGAAAAATAAGCCCCAACATAATCTCACAGAAAGTCTAACAAAAATTATATTTATTTACTTTATTTATTCTAGTATAGCTAATTATACAACTTTCATGGCATCAATAACTCATTTTATATTACACTAGGGCATTAAGTAATATTGTTCAATTTTATTGACTGTTTTGTTCACTGTTCCAATCCGTTTGGTATGTGGGAAAAAAGTCAATATGGGTATCAGGTTGGACAACAATTCCTAAAGATTGACCTGTCAGATGATTTCCAACAAGTATTGATAACGGAGGAACAAATTAGTGACTATTATTACCCATAAGGGATTATTCTCATATGAAAGATTACCATTTAAAGTAATGGAACAGCTATTTGCAGAAACTGTAATAGTATATATGTTTCTTAGGTGACGTATTAGTAACGCTGAAATAATAGAGAGTTATTGGAAACACGAATTTACTGCCTTGCAGTAATTGTGATGACCTTAAATAAATAGTGTTCGACCTTAAAACAGACTTGAAATTTGGAGTTATTAAAACATGAAACTCTACAATGACATTATATTAAGGTAGGTGTCACAGATGACACAGATCACCTACACATTGTGACATATAAATATGAAACATGAAATAAAGTCGGGATAGTGCAATGCACAGTCACGTAGCTAAAGCTTTTACATGGGGAGGGTTTTGGTTTTTTTCATCTGATAGGTTTAGAAGGGGAAAGCTTTATTGATGGCGCCGCCTAAGGTAAAAAAAATCGAGTGCCACGACCTAAAGCAATTTTTCAAGTTCAAGAAATTATGTGAAGCTTTTTTTTTAATTATTTTTTTGACTTGGCTACATCTAAAAGTATTTTTAAACATCGTTTTTCGTTTTGCCCCCTTCTGCTGAAATGGTTATAGCCATGTATATATTTTTTTAAAGGAGCCGTTCCTTCGCCGGCACCACCTCAGCCTCTTGGGCTTATTGTGGATTCTCCTAACATTCTGACTACAGCCTATTCAGCCAATCCGTTCCCTGTATTAGCTCATACAGGTTCTTTACTGGTTGGTTGTAGAAGTCTTCTGGAGTCATTTGGGGTCTTCCATTTAGTTTTTGCCTCCTGTAGTCCAGCGTCTCACAGTTGCATAATATGTGCAGAGCTGTTTCAGTGTCCTTTTTGCATCTCCTGCATGTGAGGTCTCCGTTATACAGCCCTATTTTGTTCAGGTGCTCCTTTGTGGGAAAGTCTCCCGTAAGAAGCCCCGTTATGGTGCGTAGTTTGTTCCTGCTCATTGAGCGCAGTTCTTTTGCTACTTTTTCTGATGGTTCTTTTAAAAACTTCTTCCCATGTGTTTGCCTGGGCGTATTCTTCCAGAGTTTTATGGATTGTTCTTTTACCCACCCTTTTAACCATGACCTAGTGGAGGATCTGGGGATGCCCACAGATGGTTCGGGTCCGTTTATCAGTGTTGACGATCCTGCTCTTGCAAGTTCTTCAGCTTTTTCATTGCCAGCGATTCCTTTGTGACCTGGGACCCATCCACTGTTACACTGTTCCGAGTCGCCAGTCTTCGCCAGTTCTTCGCCGCATTCCCATACCAGCCGAGATGTTACCTGTATATTAATTTGGGAGCACCTATTTTAAAAAGTGATAGATGATTGAAAATTGAAGCTTTTATTAAAACAATCTCACAAAAGTAAATTTAACCTCTTCAGCTAAATTATTCACAATTGTTGAGGAATCTATTTCTATTACCACATCCCGCTGAATACTCATATTGCGGCAGGAAGCTAATAAAAAATTATTGTACCTTAATTGTATTTTCTATGGGGAGGGTTTGGACCCCCAAACCCCCCCCATATATATGTCCCTGGCAATGCAGTAATCGCGCACAAATAAGGACAAGCACTAACCTTAATAATGGTTCCCTTATTCAAAACATCAAATGCGCATGCGTATATGTCACTATAAGGACAGCACTATTACTGCTTGACCTTTTAAAAGTTCCAATAACTCTCTAATACAGATTTTACAATAAAACATAAACAAAACTTGTCATCAAGAAAATCGCAAACATAAAAATGCTACCTCAGATTGCCTACCACAAAAGCCAAAGGTAGACTGTGATATTATTTTCTATTTAGGACTAATTCTTTTGTCACATATACCAGATCTAGCACAAACATTCTTTTCTCCTTAACAATATATATATTTACAATGAACATACCCATATAAATTTTTTATACTGCAAAATCCGATACATATTATAATATATTACTTGTGTTAACAGTTTTCATTACATCACAATGGTCGACTTCGGTTCAAGTTGCCAGTCCAAAAATTTTCGAGTTTTCTACCACTGGAGAAGGGAAATTTTGGAATGAATTTGTCATGTTTAAGTCCGCATTGTTGATAAATATCCGTAAACTGGGCCTCGGGTCATGAAATAGATAATTGAATCCAAATATCGATATTTGTAGAAATCATGTCTGATGACAGATTTGTTCTGAAATTTCCTTTTCTCAGTGGTAGAAAATTTTGAAATTTTTAGGTTGGCCACTTGGACCGAAGTCCCCATTAACTAACATAATGATAAAAGTTATTTAATCACCCAATTTTACGAAAATTCTGTACAAAGGGTGTTAACCTATATCCGGGTTTTGGTATTTTATTAAAATATACTAGTACCTACCTCTTTGGAAAAATTATTTAAACCGAATATTTCAGGAGAAAACTGATGAAAAATAACAATTCCCAGATGTTTGCAACTTTCACTACATATACGTAACAAACCTGAAATTTTTAATTAAACGTCAGTGAATGTCAAAGTTTTTTGTTATATTCTCCTCGCTTCGTTACGCTTGGTCGTGCATCTAATAGTCTTGGGCTGATAAAGCTCATTTTCCGCCCTTGTGACACAATATACTATTGAGTTAAGTTAAGTTAGTTTTTCTCCACTTTTCAAGTTAGAATGATGTCAATATCATATAAATCTTATTTTGTATCATACTGCACGAACAAAACAGTTACAACGTCTCGTAAAAAATGTGTAACTGTGTCTGCAGTAAAATTTAAACTAAAATTATAATTTTAAATTGCTAGAAGAAAATATAAACAAGTTAAAGTAAAATTTATAAAATAATCTAATAGTCGTCAAAACAATATAGGTAAATCGGAAGTAAATTTAAATAACTCCCAAGTCATTCACATATAAAAGTAATACAACCTAAGCATAACTCATACACTTCATCATGATTTTAAAAAGAAGACGACAGAATTATGGTCCTATGTCAACCCTTTTGTAGCTAACTTCTCTTTTAGTGTAAGTACGTCATAGCATAAATGACGAACTATATTTAAATCAACAGTTAAATCTTCAAATCGACATAAAAACCTTGTGAGAATAAAAAAATTGAATATAATTGATTTCCCATTATGATTTTGTCCTCCACTAACTATGAATATGCAGAAAACATCATATTTTTGTTAGGTGTAACACCTCATTGTTTTTAGTTTTACTTTTAGTGAGAAAATATATGCCTATTTTTGGAATTCGAGATTTTTTAAGCTTTTAGTTTATTTTGATCAATCTAGGTAAATGCTTGGCTTACCTAGTAGTGTGACATACCAAAACCTGACGCAATGTATCGGAATTTGTACTAAGTTTTCTATAAAATAAAATACTGTGAGAATTGTGAGATTATATCGTTGAATTGGCAATCATATAACTTAAACTCTATAATTACTTACATATATGTTCACAGTTTAATTATTATAATGTATTTATGTTTATCTAAAGACGTATTCAAAAAAATTTTCTTACTTACAATAATTATAGCACTTGCCCGTTCGATTTTTAAAAGATGCGTACAGAGCTTTTAAACTAACAAATATTTTTATACATGATAAAGTTCATTGCGATTCTAAAGAGTGCGCTGGTCCATTTTCTTCATCACAATTAATAAAAAAAACTAGGGCACGTTGTATCAAACACCTAAAACTCGGTTTAATGATAACTGATTGATGTATTTATTAGACTCCGTTTCACATAAGAAGAAGCCAGTTGAAGTTACAGGCGTATGCGCGAACTTGTTGTCAAAACCAGCGCCATATTGTAAAATTGCTTCAAAAACAACCCACGAATTCAAATGTCAATAATAAAATTGCTGTCGGCATGAAACATCGTTTTTACGCCAATGGCATGAAATGGTTGGACCGATTTTGATTTTGCCGCAGGTCGGTTGGCAAACTTCAAGTGGCTTCATCTTGTATAAAACGGAGTCTATCAATCAATTACATAAGTCTAAACATCAATTATCATTAAACCGAGTGCAGGTGTTTGATACAACGCGTCCTAAAGGTACGGATCGTATTTAACCTACACTTAAATATTTAAAGGTCAACATATATTGAGTATACTTAAATTACAATTGAATAAAATAGGATAAATAATAGTAAAGTTTCGATACGTAACTAAATTTAAGATGATCAAAAGTGAACACAATTTCCGACTTTAAATAACGTCAGTTCTATGCATATGGTGTATTATTTTTTCTCTATTTTATCTTATTGCTATTAAAGATACAAAATATACTATTCGCGGTGTTTAAAAAACTGATTTCTTAATTTTGTCGGATATATATTATGGTGTCACCAGCAAGAAAGCTAGTGATGAGACGCTATTTCACCAACATCCAAACGGTTTTTTTTTTAAATGAGAGAAATATAAAATATAAAGGTAATATGAGAAAATGGACTAGCGATTTGAAACACATAAAGAAATTTAATTCAATGGTTTTATTATAATCAATCAGAATAGCGTGAGATCCTACTTAAGTTGAGAATACTTTTAGCCGGTCTTGGGCGCAGTTCCTCCAGCTTCCCCTCCAACCACTTGCCCCGCTACTTGTCCTGTTCCTCCTGGTGGTAGTATGTATTGAGGTTGTTGGGGAGGGGTTGCTGGTGTGTCGGGCATGAATTTCACTAAAATTTCAAATTATGAAAAATAATGTAAACGTATTTTATGGAGATGACGGATGTATGAATCTTCCTGTTATATTTTTATAGTTATCAGTGTATTAGATAGTGTTTTATCCTTGCAAAAAAGTTAAATTTTCTTCAGTGGATAAAACGCAACTAAGACACGAATGCAATACAACGTTTTATCCACAATCACAGTCATTTATAATCAGATTTCATCAAAAAGTTATTTAACATTTTGCTCTGACACCAGCTGAAACGTCAAAAATTATTGAAATTGATCAAAAAAATTGGGAGGCGTTTATTTTAGATTGTATTTTTCCTTATTCCATTAGTGGGTGAAGTGGTACTTCATAAGTGTGAATAAAACTCCCATTATAATGTGATAGTGGATAAATTTATTACCAATCATCGTACTTTGATCGGTCAAATTTATCCAAATATAATAACAATTATAATTACAATTTAATCCAAAATATAATTAATAATTTACAAAAAACTCTGCGTCCCAACTAATTTGAAGAAGATAATCTGGCTGTCGATTTTTCTTATCGAATCCATCAAGTGATCTTCAGTGATTGCTTTAACGACGAAAAAATCCAATATATTCGGAATGTGTTAACTCTGTCTGTCTTTCACTGTTTTTTTTTTCTTTTTTTTTTAATTTCAATGAGAAATGATGTGATGTGTAGTGCAAGCAAAAGATTGTCATCAAGTATTTGTGTGAAATAATGTAAAAAGTAACAGCATGCAAATATGAATATTTTTGTATTATACTTCCTCTTCTTTCTTACATTTTTTTCATTTAGGTAACAACTGTTGTCGAAAGATGACTTCTGAAAAATAACTGATATTCAAGATGTATACATAAATTACAATTAGCTTTTCTAGGATTTTTATTAATCGGAGCAATTTGAACTCCATACCTGAAAGCAATGTTATAAAAATGTCTTATAAATAACACAATATAATTTTATGTAAAAAAACGTATTGGATTTTTTTCAGTTAGTTGCATCCTGAAGTGGATCGAGATATTGAGTCGTAAACAGCAGCGAGAGATTGAAACTCGTTTACTCGACGAATTTTGGCAAGTCGATTAAAATGTCACTCACGAAATTCGGTTCTTCCCTTGGACTCGATTGAAATCACTTGACGACTCCTAGAACTTGCTCTATTTTCGTGCGAGAAGTCGCTGCGACTTGGTAACTTTTCTGGTGGATTTTGTCGCACCAACCCAAAATTTCTATTGGCTGCTCCGCTCTGACATTGCTGTCACTGTCATACAAGTCGGCAACACGTTACGTCACAAAATAGTCTAACCTATAGAAGTGAAAGTCCAATAGGATTACCTAGAATGAAAAAATGAGGTGTCAAACCCATCCACCTGAAGCGCTAGTTGCAATTGATTTGTCGAAATAGGCGAGGCTGCTGAGACCGAAAAACAGATTAAGGAAAGAAGAATTTCAGCGATCGCTGTGGATGGGTTCAGAACTATTTCATAGTGCTTTTTTTAATGGAAGTTTGTTTTTTGAATGACTAATGCCCGATTTCACTAACCATTTCCTAAAGTCAGGTAAGACCTAAAACGAATTTAGGAATTCCTAAATGCAATTTACATTTTACCACGCGCTAAGTAATGCCTAAGAGTGATAATATTACGTATTTCCAATCACTTTTTGATCAATCCAATAAAAACAGCTTTGCGAGTGAGGCCCCTTTTTGTCCCAATAACAATATATTGTGGTTCAAAATATCTGTTGCAAACTTTGTAGGATTTATAAATCTGTTCAGCGCTTAATTCCTTTAGTTTTGGATTGAGAATAAAGACAACCCATTCATTCAACAACAAAGGGTCATGTTTGGAAAACCTATGTCGTTTTGATGTAATGTCTGTACACCCAGGAACGCAACACTTCACACCAACATTATAAATATTATGAATTATTACACTTGATAAGACTTACAGTACCTAATTAAGACACAAATCACAGCAGCAAATGGCAAAAGGAAATAATCTATAAAAGGCAATGATGACAACATGGTGACAACTATATGACAGCTTTGATGAATTTTAAAATCTTTTCTTCTTTTCGTGCTAAAGGCATTAGCTGCCAGGCCTGTTTCGACAACTCAATTGCAACTAGCGCTTCAGGTGGATGGGTTTGAAACCTCATTTTTATATTCAAGGTCATCCTATAAACTTTCACTTCTATAGGTTAGACTGTTTTGTGCGTTACGTTACCCCCATGCCTGGATGAGTCGCAGCAACAAACTATCGATAGGCTGAATGTACTTTTACTCGCAGCGATTTGTTCTAGCAACAAATCGCTGCGATTTGACGCAACGTGGAAAATGAACTTGAGCTGTGAAGCAATGTCGAAATGGTGTCGAACGCGGTTAGTACCGTTAGTATAATATTAGTACTGGGAAAACATTGTCATAGAGCTCGTACAGCCTGCAGCTAAACACTACTAGGGTGAGTAGCATATCACAGCTAGCAAGAATTATAGTAACAAAATTTCACGCAAAAACGTATTAGAATGTGTTAAAATTGCTAAAAAAGGTCATGGATTGTTATTGGTCGCGTTCATCCCAACAAAGTTCGCAACGTCACGTATACGCAAGCCTGCGAATGATCCCTTTGCGAACATTTCCTAAAAATTATATTCTCGAGCACCCCTCGCAAAATCATACGAATGGGCTCTTGTCTCTCACCAATTTTATCAAATATTTACATGGAACATTTTGAAGCCAAAATAGTAAATAATCAAAAATTAAAACCAATTGTCTGGTGGAGATATGTAGACGACATCTTCGCAATATGGCCTCATGATTTAATATCTCTTAATGATTTAAAAAAAAATATAAATGAAGGAGAGGAATCTATAAAATTTGAAATTGAAATTGAAAATAACAATTTTTTGCATTTTTAGATGTTCTTATTAATAAAACATCTACAGGGTATGAAACAAGTGTATACCGCAAACCAACACACACTAATTTCTTGGGAAATTAAACCACAATATTTTTAAATTCTTTATTTCAACGTTCCGGTAGCGTTCCAGCTACCGTTGTCAAGAAAAAATTAGTAGAAATTAATTTTTATCCCTAACTGACACAACAGAAAAAATTGGAACGCTGGAACGCTACCGGAACCTTGAAATAAAGAATTTAAAAATATTGTGGTTTAATTTCCCAAGAAATTAAAAAAAGAATGAATAATATACCACAAGGAACATACAGAAGGAGTTTATATAGGGTTATGAAACTTCAAAACTTTGACACTTATTCGATTTTACTGAATCACTATTTTTGACATCCTTCGAAATTGTACGAATGCGCATGGTTACGAATGGTCAATTTGCGAACACTGTCTGAAAATGGTATTCTTGGCTCCTCTTCGTAGAGATGTGCGAATATTTTCATTCGCGTGGTGGAATCAATTTTACATTATCGCAATGTCTAGATTATTTGGTTATAATATTTCATGATGATATTGTTATTATGAAATAATATTTAGTATCTTGAAAATAATATTATTGAAATTAAAAAAAAAATAAAGATATACAGTAGTGCCACATGTTTTATTAATTGAAATTTGAAAATTTCACAGTTTTATCAAATTAACAAAAATTACAATTGTCTAAAATTCCCAATAACTGTTAAATTTATGGGGATTTTAAATATAAAGCAATGCGTTCATTCATATGCTATTTACATTTATAAACATTATTTCACTACCAACAAATATTTTAACTAAATATTATAGCTTGGAAGTTTAGTTGTTAATTTTCGCCTATTCGAACATGTCATCCCAATTTTCAAAATTTGTATTACTACTTAAACCAGTAAACCTATTAATCTACCCCTAAGTTAATACTGACTATATGAATTTTGGTTCATATTCGGTTCGAAGGACCAAAATATTGGGTATAGCTTCATGTTTAACCAACTCATATTTTTAACGACTTAGAATAACTGCAAATGCTATTCTAATCGTAAGAATATTCTTACTCAATTCTTTATTAAATACTTATTTTTCTACCATACGATCTCTTAGAAGCTCATTAAATTTTTCAAGAGTCTTCCTTAGCTCCCCTTATTCTTCACTTTACTCAGCTTCTTAGGCTTTCTTAATTGTTTTTGTATGATTTCACTAGTTCAACATTCTTTTAATTACCTTCGCTGTTATTGGGTCTGTCTGCTTTTTTTCCTACTCACTATTTGCATTCTTTACAAATTTGAATCCATTTTTAATTAAAAGCTAATTGTCCATGATTTCTCATTCGGCTTGAAGGACCAAAGTTTGGAGTACAACTTCTTGTTTATCAAATTAAAGGTTTTAACGATGCTTCATAACAGATTTAAAATTATGTTATGTTATTAAATTATGTTATTCACAGTATCATAATTTGAAATTGCAACAATAAATAATTATATTCTTTTAAATATAATTTCTAAAAGAAAAGATAAATAAACGATTAACGGTTTCGCCTTCACAATTAGCATCGTTTAATTGGGGGGCAATGGAATAGTAGATACATGTCCAAATTTGGATAACAGGTTCTGACGTTGCCTGAACACATCTTATGTCTAATATATGTACATTCAGAATCTGCCTAGTACAGTTGTATTCAAAAAGGGGTACAATCATTAGAAAGAGACGTTAACATTATTGAATTTGCGTAAAACTAGGGATTATTGTAGGTGAAGGTTATCAAATGACATGGGCTGTGAAAAATGAATATGATTGGCGTCTATGTCATCTAGAGCAAATAATTTGGGCAGCAGGCCAGTTTTCTTTTCATCCAGTTTTCTTTTCGTTTCAGTAGGTAAGATAATACTTGAGCTGCTATGTTATATTACGAGTAAATGATAAAGTGATTCTATTTCAATTGCGTAATTTCAAAAACTATATTTCCCACTACTGTTATGTATTGCCTAATGCCAGTCACGTAGCTATAGCTTTTAATCAATAAATCAATCAATAAAATTATCACCGCATTTATTGTAAAAATCAAAATTTTATTAATGACATTTTAAAAAAAATCAATTGGCATGTTTGTCAAAATTGAAGGTTGGGTCGAAAAAAATGGTAAGAAGTGACAGTAGCCTAGTTTACACCGACAACTTGGTACGCGGACCAAGTACCAAATTCGTACTATATCAGAACCAAATATTTAGTTCGAACGGTGTACACGCTTGCGGACTAAGCTGGTCCGCTCTTGGTTCGGTACGCGCCAGCAGAGGTACCGAACTAAATTTGGTCCGGATTTGGTTCGAGGTCAATTGGTGTAAACTCAACCGGAACAAGACTCAAGACTTACCAGTATTAAATTATATTTATTTGGCAAAAAAAAAATAAAAGAGTAAAGCCTTTCCTGAATTTTCAATTTTGTTGTTGTTTGTTAATTTTCAATTTTTGTTTGTTATGTTATGAGGATTTGATTTTTTGGTTATGTTATGAAATTTAATTTGACAGCTTTGACATTTGACGAACTGCAGGCGCACACATTTAGTTCGCGCGTTGCAAAACGGTGTAAACGAACTAGAACCAAGCATTGGTGCTACCGTACTATCCCCTCCCACTTAGTCCTATAGGACCGTACTAAACGTTTATGGGTGTAAACTAGGCTAGTGATTGAGTGAGTTTGACAAGTGTTTTATCTTCGGATAACGAACCCTAAAATTAATAAACATATTGTAATTTTATTATAAGATAGTTATTAAATATAAATTATCACCACAATATTTTTTAAAGGAGCCGTCCCTTCGCCGGCACCACCTCAGCCTCTTGGGCTTATTGTGGATTCTCCTAACATTCTGATTATAGCTTATTCAGCCAATCCGTTCCCTGTATTAGCTCATACAGGTTCTTAACTGGTTGGTTGTAGAAGTCTTCTGGAGTCATTTGGGGTCTTCCATTTAGTTTTTGCCTCCTGTGGTCCAGCGTCTCACAGTTGCATAATATGTGCAGAGCTGTTTGCATCTCCTGCATGTGAGGTCTCCGTTAAACAGCTCTATTTTGTTCAGGTGCTCCTTTGTGGGAAAGTCTCCCGTAAGAAGCCCCATTATGGTGCGTAGTTTGTTCCTGCCCATTGAGAGCAGTTCTTTTGCTACTTTTTTTGATAGTTCTTTTATAAATTTCTTCCCATGTGTTTGCCTGGGCGTATTCTTCCAGAGTTTTATGGATTGTTCTTTTACCCACCCTTTTAACCATGACATAGTGGAGCATCTGGGGATGCCCACAGATGGTTCGGGTCCGTTCATCAGTGTTGACAATCCTGCTCTTGCAAGTTCGTCAGCTTTTTCATTGCCAGCGATTCCTTTGTGACCCAGGACTCCAGTGTTACACTGTTCCGAGTCGCCAGTCTTCTAAGTTCTTCGCCGCATTCCCATACCAGCCGAGATGTTGCCTGTATATTAATTTGGGAGCACCTATTTTAAAAAGTGATAGATGATTGAAAATTGAAGCTTTTATTAAAACAGAAAATCAATCTCACAAAAGTAAATTTAACCTCTTCAGCTAAATTATTCACAATTGTTGAGGAATCTATTTCTATTGCCACATCCCGATGAATACTCATATTGCGGCAGTATGCTAATAAAAAATTATTGAACCTTTATTGTATTTTCTATGGGGAGGGTTTGAACCCACAAAACTCCTCCCTTATATACGTCCCTGGAAAGGATCATCATAAATCAATACAAAATAGCCAAATTATAAATCTAAAATCAATCCAAATGATTGTTTATCATCAGAACGACTGTCATTAGTGTCAACTTGTACCTTTTCAGAATAGAGCCTACGTCTATGAGTTGCGTTCTTGATAACCATTTTATACCCTTTAAATAGGGCATGTCCACGACAGTTGACAGTTGACAATACCCCGGTGGTAAAACAATAAACAATAGACACGATGATAAATTATCAAACAACAAACAACTATTAACCTATATTATATATTATTAAATATGCAAGCTCAACAATTAAAATAACTTATTAAAAGTACACTGAAGTAAAACCAACTAAACTCAAACACGATCTATCATTATAAATCAGCATAACCTCACGTGTTCTGAACGCTTTGTTTATTGTTTTACCACCGGGCTGTTTGTCAAAATAGTTTGTGACGTCACGTGGACATGCCCTATAATCCCAGCCGGTTTTAAACAAATAGGATGACGTTAATCTCTCTTTCTAATACTTCAACCCTTTTTTTAATACAATTGCACCACCGTTTTTAAGGTACTATAATGGTAACTCATTTAACAAAAGATTTCAATACTAATCAATTTTTTTAAACTGGAATCTATTTTTCCCATCTTTCTCGGTATTTATTCATATAGTGTGTCGAAAAACTGTACCTCCAAATGGTTATTAAGAAAACTAGATATGATTTCAAGTGAATTTAATTTTCAAAAATGGTATAAAGCTTTTTAAAATTGGAATAATATAATGTTGGAAAGTTAAATGAGTGGACATTAAGTTCACACAAATTATTTTAGAGTTATTAGATGTTGTTATCTCATTAGAAAGGTAAAATTTCACCACAGACACATAATACTTGGGCGGAGCACTATTTTTCTTTGTTTATCAAACACTACAACTGTAACAGACATAAACTTTGACCCAGGTTTTGTTTAACTGGTAATGTTACGTATTAACAGTGATTAGAAATCAAATCAAAAATCAATTTGTTTGTTTCTTGTCATTGAATTTTTCGATAATCAGGTAAAGTAAGCTAGAATTAAATTTTTTATTTCACAAAGACATGTTTTCCAAATAAGATGTGAATAGTACCACTTAGATCAAGCGCCAAATTAAAGGGAAATGTGGTGGGTGCTCTGTGAACTAAAATCTATTAATAAAAAAGCCCCGAAATTCCAATTTAATGTTTTTCCCAGAAAAAATACATCGCATCGTAAGGTCGTAAGAGTTTGCATACATTCTACTTAACAAAATTTTTCATTGAAATAATTTAATATTTCCATTGTGCGCTATATACTTAGAATAAAAATATTGATGACAGAAATGAAATGGTTCCCATACATTAGGTGCTTTCGATTATTTACTTTTGGCTGCTAGTAGCAGCTCGTAGTGACGTTTATTACCGGGCGTGACGCCTAGTCTTACCTTCCCCTTGCCCCTCAAGCACATACCGAAAAGTCCACGGACATTAAATATTTGACGTTTGTCCGGTTTGACGTTTATTTAAAGGTTAAGATTGTGCCGATTACGATTTAATACTATTTGTCCACGACCACCTAATAATAAGTCAATATTTTACTTCCTAACTAAAGGTATATGATACCCATATATCAACTGTCGTGAATTATGGTTCATAATACACTGTAGTGTATTATGATTCATAATTCACGACTAGAGATGGGGGTACAATATGAAATAAATTATTAAATCTGTGTATTTTGTTCAGGAAATTTGTTTCTGACATATATCGTATCTAAAAAATATTGTAATTTTTAGTATTGATACTTTTCATAACAATATTTTCTAATATTAAGTATTTCAAAACAATATATTTATAACGGTACGTTGTATTGATACTTTCTACAGTATCGCCCATCTCTATATATGTCAAATTATTTGAAGTAGCTGCCACAACATTTTGAGGTTAGTAATATGCCAAATCGCTACTGACTTTTATTTATTAATAAATAAATTTTAAGTGTCGTGGACAAAGTATAGTATTCTACTCGCAATTTATGGCCATAATTCACTTGGGTGACTTGCGCCCCTCGCCTGCGGCTCGTGACGCAAACGTCACCCATCGTGAATTATGGCTATCATAAATTGCTCGTTTAATAATATACTATTAAACCTCACTAAAAATACCTAAATATGCAAAATTTTATTATCAAAAACATATAATTGAAAACTGTTCTTCTAACAACACAGGAAATTCATTGGCATTGGCACATGTCAGGTGGTTTTGAGGATCCTAAAAAATCGTGTTCGATTTGCTCAAAAGTCGTGACGACTGAGGCGTCACGCACAAGTGCTTGAAGCCCAAATAAACGAAAGCAACAATTATTGGCCACTGTGGCCACGTTTTGGGTGTGTATACAAAGCAATATAGATGTTCGCGTTTATAAAAATCCTCCAAAAATCTTATGTTTTGAATGGTAGACATTAACTGCCATGAAAACCACTTTTTGTTGGTCCCACTGACCTTATACTGAACTCCTCTTACAGACTTTGCGCGGGGTCCCCCGATCAGCTGGAGTTTGTGTGTCATATGGTGTAAAACAATGTAAATGTCAATGTAATATTTATATTTTATTGAAAAGATAAATAACCCATGGTGCAGTCAGTAAACTGTCTCTGAATTGAATTAAATAATAATTATTAAAATGTCGAACAACGAAAAAATTAATGCAATACGATGACATATAATTTTAAGAACTGATTGTAAACTAAAGTCTATCTTCCATTCTTTACCAAAAATGAAAAATAAATAGAATATGACATGAGGACCCAGAACAATATGGCCGACCTGCCAGTGACGTCATTCTAGGATGGTCTATTAGGTTTGTTCCAACTGGCATTTATGAACCATTCTGGAATTGCATCGTATATAGGGACGCACACATCAAAGGTAGTTTTTGTACTGTGTCCAAGAACGATAATATAATCAGCTGGAACGCGAAAGAAATGCAGCACTTGCGAGAACGATACCTAAAATGGTTCTATCACCAGTTGGAACGAACCCATAGAGTAATAGATTCTATGAACGAACCTATTGATGACATATGATAACAAGAATTACCAATAAAAGATGAGGGGATAACTGGACTGGGACCAGTCTTAACCAAAAACAGGTGAGTAAAATGATAAGATTTTTATCTCCTCTTTTTTGTTTCATTCTACAACATAGTTATTGCAAAGAAAAGTAGGCTTTAACTATTATGGATGAAATAATACCCTTCTTGGTGTGCGTCATCGATTGTTAATGTCCAGGAGGTTGAGGTGGTACCGGCGAAAGGACGGCTCCGAAGAAAAAAAAAATGTCCTTCTAACACATTACGTAGGAAGAAATGGAAAAAGGGCATGTCTGTGATTAATCCTAATGAAAATATCACAATAATGAGCCGTTTAAATGTATTACAAGCGTTAACCCTAATCTTTGACTTACAAAAATTTGATTGGTTGCTTTTTAGATTACGCGCAAGCTCAACCTATCAATCGAGAGTTTAAAATACGATGAAGGCGTAACTTTCGTAGCGGCAATGTGTCTTACGTCTTTTTCTACTGTCACACTGACAGTTCTCGACAGGTCTGTACTTTGTTGTTGACGGTCAATTATTATTTATGAAAAGTGAATATTAATGTTATTGTTTTATTTATTTAAATAATACAAAAATATGCATGGATATACGGAGAAACATCAGAATTATGAAAGTTCTCCAGTATTTTCAGTTAGAAAAAGAAGCTGGTAATTATGAATTGCATTGCCTTTTTGAATTTGGCTGAATACGATCCAGATGATTTTATTTATCAAATCTAAGGTTAGCTACTTGTCAAAATAGCAAATAAAATAAACGACATGCCGAAAACCCGGATATACGTAACAATCGATGACGCACACCAAGAAGGGTATTATTTCAACTTATACTTAATAGGTATATCAATTTTTCATTTTTGAACTTGTATAATTTGCATGTTAAAAGAAAAGAATAAATACGGTAAATACATTAAAAAAAGATACATTAAAAATAATATTTACTCAATTTAACTAACATATAGGTATAATAGATATTCAGTCTTAAAATAGTATAGGTAGTTAGAGGAAGAATAAAATTTAGATGTGTCTATTATATTAGTAGCGCCAATTTCCATTTGCAGAAATTAATCGGTGTAAAATGTTTATACTCTTATTGCATTATTTTAGCTTTTAAGTCAGACAAAGATCAATTCGATTGTTTATTCGATGTTTGCTAAAATGACTACAAAAAATGTACCATAGCAAAAACTTATCATAAACGTAACTTTAATCTTGATATTATTTATTCGATCATATTTAGTTAGTTAGGTATTATTGTCAGCCTAAAGAAAATATGAGCAGGTCGTCATGACTGGTGTTTATCCTTAGGTTTGGAATGTAATAGGCGAGGAGCCTAATTATGTTTGGTGCTAAATCTGTCTCCCATCGTTTGAACATATACAGGGTGAATCACGACCAACGGGATGGAGGTTTATAGCAAAACGGTGGAAGTTTTAAAATGTTTTTCACTTTAGTAGTTTGTACATTCATAAAGGCTACATTTTAAGATTTTAAAATTTTGAAATATACAGGATGTTCCAATAAAGTGTGGCGTATCAAAGTTATATTTTTTTTATTGGTGAACCATTTTACCTATTTAAAGCACGCCTCAGCGTGTTTAAATCGAACTTTTTAGCACGCGCGTGTTTTAAAGTTACCGTGGCAACATCAACAACTCGAAAAACGAAGTCTAAATCTATGGTCTAAATCATGTCTAAATGTCAATTTTTTTATTATTTATCTGACAGGAGTAGTTTGTAACGTCAAAACTTTTATTCGAACGATATTTAACAATGTCAAATTTATAAATTAAAATGGAAAGTGCCGTTGGTATTGTTTGAAATATTAATATTTCCATTTTTCAAATCTTAGGAAATGGTATTTAAATTAATACTATTGACATTCATAGAACTCAATAAGGTTGAACTTCCATCAAAATACAAATTAGTTTATGTTTTTCTCATTTCCATGACAACGCAAGGTGTACATCATATACGTCACGAATTCAACCATTTGACATTTAGTTGACGTTTCCATCTATGATTTCCATTTCTTGTTGTTGTAGTAGTTATAGACCGGTATTTATAAATTCAAAGTGCACCAATAAAAAAAAAATATCGTAAATTATTCGTGGATAACTGGTCTTTAAAACACTTGCTCTATTTCGAGCACTCCGGCTTCGCCGTCGTGCTCCAAAAATCGCGCGTGTTTTAAAGACCTTAATATCCACTTATACTTTAATATACTATTCTTATAGGACACCCTATATTTGCATTTTCTGATTGCCCCTAAAAATAAAGTACTCCTTCATAATGGTTCCCTATACCTAAATACAGAGGTTTCCAAGTTATGTAGACTTTTTTAAAAATGTGAACATTTCGAAAAAAAATTAATAACAAATTCTTGCAAATTTTCTCTTACATCTCAATAGTTTAACATTTGTTGAATGTATTGCACGATTTAGTAGTAAATATCTATTCACAGGGTGTTCAGAATTTTCAGTGCCATTATTAGATCCTTCTTATTTTAAATGGAACACCCTATATTTTGATAGTTCACCATATTCAAAAAAATGTCCTCTTTCGAATGGTATAAGGGTGTCCTATACCTAGGTATTATACTTTTCGTGTAATTTACAATTTTCTTAAATCGTATGAAGAATCGAGTTTAAAACAAAAAATTCATACAAATCTGGTCGGTACCTAACTTAATGACATGTCATTTTATGAGGTATAGGACACCCTTATACCATTCCAAACAGGACATTTTTTTGAATATTGAATATTTTTGAATGATCAAAATACAGGGTATTCCATTTAAAATAAGCTCGATATTACCCATTGAAGGATCTAATAATGAAACTGAAGATTCTGAACACCCTGTGAATAGATATTTACTACTAAATCGGGAAATACATTCAACAAATGTTTAACTATTGAGATGTAAAAGAAAATTTGCAGGAATTTGTTATATCAATGAATTATTAATTTTTTTCGAAATGTTCACATTTTTAAAAAAGTCAGCATAAGTCGGAACCCCCTGTATTTAGGTATAGGGAACCATTATGAAGGAGTACTTTATTTTTTAGGGGCAATCAGAAATTGCAATAAAATATAAGGTGTCCCATAAGAAATAATATAACTTTGATACGCCACACTTTATTGGAACATCCTGTATATTTCAAAATAATTTTAAAATGTAGCCTATTTGAATGTACAAACTACTAAAGTGAAAAACATTTCAAAACTTCTACCGTTTCACTATAAACCTCCATCCCGTTGGTCATGATTCACCCTGTATACAATTTTTTGAAATATTAAATATTTTTAAAACTGCTCTCCCCCTCCCCTCCTTCGAAGGCTCACACTACCAAAGTTGTCTTATCAGATCTGACACACCCTCCTTCACAAAATTAAATTTACTTTTAGTGGCTGCTATTATTTTCGAATAAATTAGCCTACAATTTATCCTTGACTGGATTATATGCATTTTTAATACTTCCAATTAGAATACTTGTGCTGATTTTCGTCTGATATTTCTTGCGAATACTACAAAAGTATCTTCTTTCACTATATTGTTCTTTTCGATATTTTCTTGACATTGTAGGTACTGTGTTTATTTAATATTTATTATTTATTATTATATAATGATCATCAAAATAAATATACTTTTCACTCAAGTAGTTACATTTATATTAATATTTAGTGAAATCTATTTTTCTACACAAGGCAAAAATGAATTTAAAAAAGTGTTTACTCTTTTCTTTTTTTGTATTGAACATAAAATACATAATAAATAGCTTAGTAGTGTATAATAGGGTGAAAATAAAATTTCGTACCTAAGCTTATTCCAAAATTTTTCGTTTAAATACACATTTTATAACATTTTTGTTTTAAAAACACTTGTATTTCAACTAATTAATATTGAAATGATCGTTTACTTTTAAAAAAATCTTTTTCTTGGTTGAAATACAAGTGTGGGTATTATAATTATTGAATTTTTTTCAACCAACTTTCCTAATCACCTATAATGGCATTCCAACCTATAGATTAAATTACTTTTTATTTTTGGTGTATTTTTTTCATAAATTGTAGATTTTCTGAATTTGCCAATTATCCGAACTGTAAAAAAAACATTTTTGTCATCAATCTTCGGCTAAATTTTGATACCTTTGTACACACACAACATAAGTACTCGCTACAAATTTTTTAAGATATATAGCATAATCTATCCTGAGTGCTGGTAAATTTTCTGATTGAACTATAGTTCATTTGAAAATCGTTGTTGGCATAATTTATATAAACTACTCAAAAATCGTTGATTACAATAGTGAATAAGTGCTGGGGAGAATACATCTATAGAAAAAGTTAAAATTAAAATATTTGAATTAAATAAACTGAGTGGCACATCTGTGCCACTTGCTACATCCTTTTACATTTTATTATTTTATTGTATTTTGATTGGATCTGGTGTTTTTCGGGATGGATATACTGTTTCACTATATTTTTTTTAATCTGAGAGAACGTCATAGTACCTAGATTAGATACAACAGTTACTTTTCTTTCAAAATATGTTAAATTAATAATATTTTCTCACTCGCAAAGGATTTTTTTAAATCTCAACATAATTCCCTGTAATATTATATACCCAATACGATATTTGCAGCTGAATTATGCAGTGCAATAATTTCTTAGTCTCTTAAGATATGAAGTGAAAGACTAGAAAAGAAATATTTTTATATAATTATAGAGTAAATGAAATCGAACTTGAACAAAACATAAACAGTGATCTTGAAAGATACTACCAGTGGTTGTGCTACAATAAGTTAACTATAAATGTGGAAAAGACTGTTTATATGGTGCTAAATCAAGTGGGAAAAAAACAGATAAATCCTAAAATAAAAATAAATGACTGTGTTCTCAAACAAGTTAAACAATATAAATACCTAGGCCTTATAATAACTGAAAATTTAACATGGAATGCCCATACAGACAGTATCATAAAAAAAGTAGCCCCAATGCTGGGGGCAATACGACGATGCAACCATATGCTAAGCAAAAATGCTAGATATCTACTATATAATAGCTTTATTGAACCCCATATAAGATATCTTATACCATGCTATGGAAATGCTAGTGCTCAAGTGATAAACAAACTACACAGACTACAAAATAAAGCAATAAAAATAATATAATACACATCAAGTGACACTTTATATAAAGAATACCCATTTCTCAAACTAGATAAACTAAAAAACTTTGAACAAACTAAACTCTAAACTTATATATAAAATACAGAATAACCTAATTAAAACCAATGTGCAACTAAAACAAAATAAAGACTATCATAATTATAACCTACGAACTAAAGAAAGACTCAGAAATAACTTTGCAAGGACAAAAAAAGGACAGGACTCTCCTATTTATCGAAGTATATGTACCTACATATAATGCTGTACCAGAGACAGTTTTTGAAGGATGTGAGAAAGTTGTGTACCATAGCCTCAAGAAATTTTTCTAGGATCAGAGACAATAATTGATTGATTAGTATTGTAAAAACCTAACTCATATATATTTTTTATTATTGAATCTGTTAGTATACATTAAAAACTAAGGCCTCGGTACCAGATTTATTGTAATCTGATTAGAGGTCAGAAATAAATGTTTCTTAAAAAAAAAATATTGAACCAGGTAAACAACAGAATGATACATATCATATTTCAAAGAAATTCGTTACGGAAATGAGCGACAAGAAGGAATGTGATTCAAATACCATTACCAAACTTGGAAATAATGTCATTCAATGGTACACAGACGGCTCAAAAGTAATAGAAGGAACTGGGATAGGAGTGTTCGGGCCAGGAACCAAACACTCTGAAAGCTTGGGAAAAACCCAAGTATCTTTCAAGCGGAAATCCACGCCATAAGAAAGTGCGCCCAGTTCAATATTGATGAAGGATACAGAAGACAAAGGATTATCATAATGTCGGATAGTCAAGCAGCCATTAAGGCACTGAGCTCTTGTGTAATCAGTTCCAAAATGGTGTGGGAATGCCTAGACAAACTCAATGAACTAGGCGAGAACAACATAGTCATCCTACTATGGATTCCAGGACACACTGGAATAGAAGGAAATGAAATAGCAGATGAACTAGCAAAGAGGGGGACTGAAATACCTTTCTGGGGGCCTGAACCCTTTTGCGGAATCAGCCCCAATGTAATATTGGAAGAAATAAGTAAAGCCGAGAAAAAGAGAAGATCTGACCATTGGAAAGATCTAGTACGGCTTATACAATCAAAGGCTCTTCTGGGTGACTACAACCTGTTGAGATCAAAAGAATGCATAAGTCAAAGTAAAACTGCGCTAAGAGTTTTAACAGGGATCCTAACGGGACATTGTCGCCTGAATAGGCACCTGAAAAAGCTCAAAATAGTGGAGGAAGAAGAATGCAGATTTTGTGGAATGGAAGAAGAAACCTCGATCCACATACTTTCCAATTGCACAGCACTTCAGAATCCTAGAGCACAGCACCTAGGAGATTACTGGATAGAAGAGGAACATTTGCCTAAGTTGAAGCCTGTAGACATCCTAAAATTCCTCCGGGAAATAGGACTAAAGGAACTACTAGTTTCTGAGACTCTCCTCAGAAACTGAGTAGAAGTAAGGGGGCACAATAGATCTTTTAGGTCTCAGTGAATGTCACCCTAAAACACACACATACATACACATATATACATACATACAAATCATATGCCAACATTTTTGACCTGAACAAGCTCAAAAATCCCAGTGAAGCTGAAACATGGAACAGCAAAGGAAGACTATCGTCAACTTCGCATTTAAACTAGAGACGTATCTGCATTGTAAGCTGCATAATTTTAGTAAATTTCATTTTTTTCTGTTAGTCTAATGCCTTAATTTAAAATAATTTTATATTTGCATATCCCATTTTTCATTTTTCAATATAACCTAATGAAACATGGAGTCAACATTTGAAGTTTAACACATTATTCTAAATTAAAGTTTAACTATTTTCCGTTGTTTACCTCCAGCACAATATAGCCGATCTGCCAGGGATGTCATTCTGGAATGGTCTAGTTGGTATTGTTTCGCCATCAGACGTTTGGCACAAATAGAAATAGAAATAAGTGAGAGGTAAGTATACAGTTTTTTTCAAATTCAAAACTAGTCTAAACAACGTTTTTATATATGGTTGTAGATAAAATACTTGTACCATTCTGCTATGAGCCAACCTGCAGAAAAATATTTTTCAAATAGATTATGTGAGGTTCCCAGGGATTTTTATCAAAGCACGATTGAAACTACCTTTTACAATTTAAAAACTTCTAATATAATCTAAAGTTTTGTGACAACTAAGAAGGTATTTAAAGATGACAGTAGCATACTAAGTTTTTGTCGAATTTATTTGATTCTCCATAATATGTGGCGTGGGAAAAAAGTGACACTTTGTAGTTTCGTAAACTGTGGGAAAAGAACTATTTTCCATAGCAGTCGTAGAAGAAGTAAATTTCGCCACTAATTAATAATACTCGTTTCCATAGTAACAAATAAACATCTCCAATTTTACTGGGCGACTTAAAAGAAATCTACGAGGGACGCTCGTAGTGACGTTTCAAGTACTTTCAATTTGAATTCAAATAATCACATATCCTATTCAAAATTAGAAAAAATCTAGGGAAAAATATTGTGTGAAACACGTTGGGAAACACTATTTTTCGTAATTCGCGTTATTTTGAAATCCGCTCCTTACAAAAAATTGTGCTTTTCCCAACTAGTTGCACAAATAACTATTTTCAAATGGATTTTATTTGTCTATGCAGTTTACTTGGAAAATAATACCTTTTATCTTGATGGTGATAGTGAAAACTGCACATTTCACGATAAATAGTTTGAATTTTTTCGATTCATTCGGTTGATAAAGGTTGCCCTTACCAGGGCCGTTCCTAGGGTATATACCGCCCCTGAGCGAGAATGGTTTTGCGCCCCCTTATGTAATTAATGTTTCCCTGAAATATTTTCACCTTGGATGAATCAATGAATAATTGTAAGAAAAGTAGCTTATTTATTACCTATATCGGTTAAAATAAACTTTGCGTTTCTTGCCAGTTATAATATCAGATACCCCTTGCACACCTGGGTTGTAGCGCACCTGGAACCTATCAAAATGATTCCATCATATTTAAAAAAGAATTTGAAGCTGGTAAATTTTATCCGATTGAATTTTGCCATTTTCGGTGGTCAAATAGCCTAATAGTTCACCAAAAATATCGCCAGAACTCAGAATCTATTGTAATCATTGGTTTAATTTGTTTATGGGAGAAAACGACTTTAAAAAATTTGCAGGAAGATCGTAATCTACATTATTGGTCAAGGAGAAACACTATTTTTCCCTTACAATTAATAATTATTCAGAATATTTATTTTACAATAAAAATTTCAATTGGAATAATATATTTTTTACACGAGTTACTTTGAAGAAGGAAAATAAACCTATAAAATAATTGTTGCACATACATTTAGAGCGTACGGTATTATAATATAGGCCATACACGCTACGGTCTACCTGCGCAGGTCAACCGGACGTCAGACGTGTCTCCGGTGTACCGGAGCGGCCTTGAGTTTTTTTCGCGATAGCATCGAATAAGAACGCACTGGCTTTGTTAAGCCTTGTGTTAATTTTGAAGAAAAACTAACCAAAAAAATTGAGAAGGAAGAATGTAAAGATTGGTTATTGTGAAGGAAAACTTTCTAGCATTGCTTCTTAAATTATTTATCTTTTGCACTTTAGCTACTTTTATGATTTAACTCTGTACTTTGTTTTTCTTTAACATGAAAAGGCATTCTGGACACGGTTCTTATCGTAATAACCGCGTGTTAAGATGAGTGTTAATGAAGAATTATTAACTTTATTATTGTCACAATGCAAAGAACTATACCTATGGTAATGCAGTTCATAAACATCTAGATGAGCAATGATATAAAATATATGACAAAAAGGAGATAGAAAGAGGCAACCAATAAAAATTCGAAATAGGCATAAAATAAGCAGAAAAAGCCACAAAAAAGCCGAAACAGCCAAAAGACGGGCAGAATAATTGAGGGAAACAATTATAAAAATGGAAGACGAACTAATAGAACTGTTGAAAGCCATGGAGAGCATGGAAAACACGAAGGAAAAAATGTGAAAGAAAACAGAAGCCAAAGGACACAGAATCCCCCAAGAAGAAGAGGAAAACCAGAAGATTTACTTCACGGAAGTAGTGTCCATCAGAACTATACAAAAACAACAAAAGAATTAAACCGCAGTCCGAAAGAAAGCCGATGAAGTAATGACATGACGACACACCGACCACCACCCGTCATTCAACGGAACACCCACCATTGGGGCTCCATAAGGAAAGGCAAACACCAGCTAGGGAGAAAGATGAGGTTCATTACCATCCGAGAAAAACTCGGAATAAAAATCCCCTGCGAAGGACCTGAAGATAGCAGGAATCTAACAAGGACCCGAGAGAAGTTAGGAAAGAAGTGGAGTGATTCACGTATTTGCCATAGGAAGGAAGAATAAAAGCAAGGATTGTCATCCGAGGACTGACAAACTGCGAAGGCACTGAAGAGATAAAGGAGAAAATCGAGAAAGAAGAAGTTAAGATACGAAAAGTCAGCCAGCTCCACTCTACATTCGGAGAGAGAAAACAATTACCAATCTTCATGGTAGAGCCCGTAGTTACAACTGCCAAGGTCTCCACCACGGACAGACGGAATGCAACAGATTCTCGAGTAGGTGACAAGTCTGTTAGATCAGCTAATGGTTTAAAGTTACTTGTAAGAAATATGAAGAAAGGAATACCCACCTACGAGAAGGACCGACACGCCCATAAAATGAGTCAGGACTTCAACTACGCCAGCAAAAATATGTAGATCCACTCTATAAGGACGTCTTTAGCCGCAGTTCACCGACTAATGATGCATCCCTTGTAGAGGCAGCGCAAAAACACACACAACAGAAGACACAGCTTGACCCCAGCGAACAACCATTCGGCTAGGAACAAAAGCCATATGCGGAAAACGCTAAAGTCGACGATGGGTCCCATTGGATAAGATAGAGATGGTGGAAGTTCTCCCCTAGATGCATTGTGCGATGCATCCTGGGAGGGACAGGCTCATCTCGTTCGTGCGTGTGTCTGCTCTCCCACAGTCAGACAGCACTCAAATCATTAGCATGTTCGCATCAGATCTAGGCTGATCTGGGACTGCCTAACAATCTGTATCTGTATCTGTAGAGTAGGGAGGGTGAGTGTGTAGGCTCACAGCACTTAGGCCACATGTGACCCATTGTACATCCTCCCGAGGAGTTGTCCTCCTAGGTCATTGTCCATCCTGTCCTTCTCAGGAAGGTGGACAGGTCACTGGGAGACATCTCCTTTATATCGGCAGGTGTAGGCCAAGACTCACCGAACACACACTCTCTTATTGACGATAACTCCGGACACTCGCATAAGACATGCCTGACAGTTTCATCTTCCTGTTCACACATCCTGCATAGAGGTGTGTCCACTAGCCCCATAGTATGGAGGTGTTTACTTAGTTGACAGTGACCAGTCAGAAATCCTACTGTTAAACGTAGGTTTTTCCTGGTCATCGCCAAATATTTCTTCGGCGCCAGCTTCCGAGGGTCGCCCTTGTCGGTCAACCAAAGGTATTGTCAATGCAAAGATATTGCAGGTATTGGAATGGCAGCTATTTTACTCTAGCAAATAGGGGGTCTAAAACTGAATTCAATGTCATTAATTGCAGCCAAATACTGGTCAAAAAACCTTCAGAGACCACTTATATATTAAACCTAATCATATAAAGAGAGTGACAGGATTACTCAACGGTCACTGCACCTTGAGGATTCATACCATTGGAATATATAGAGGTTCACGTAATTTTAGGTTTAGCAAAAAAGAGGAAGAAACAGCATCATCATTATATTCGAATACGAAGTACTGACTCATTGGCGATATTTACTTTTGTGACTAGAGGGCCTAATAAGAGAGGATTTCTCCAAGAAGGCCCTCGTGTTTGCGAAAAGACCATTAAGCGTGGTATGTTTGCAGCAAAGAGCTCAAAGAACCTAAACTCGGTGGTTTGGATATCTTTATACTAAAAGTTTGTTGACTCGTTGACAAATAAAGTTATAAGTTTAAGGTAGTTTGTTTTTAAGGTGATAGATTTATGAACTATTAAAAGTTTTTAATCAAATTAGTCCTTTATGACAAATTGAAAAAGGAAATATAAAATATAGTTTATCGCTTTCACATTTTATGTGCTCCTATAACATAAAAATATTTATCTTCAACAACGTGATAATTTTGTTGTCTATAAAAGTGTCTCTTCTTACCTGAATTTAGTTCTCCAAACATGCAGAAAAACGTGCTCTAATCATGCAGTAAACTAGATTAATTGAGAAATCCCATTATTTTTAAAAGTTGAATAGAATATTTGAATAATAATAACATTAGAATATATTAATAATAATAGGATTTATATTGAATTTTGGTCGTCTTTCTTTGCGAGCACTTTATTAAGACCAACAACTGAAAATAAAAAGGACAGAAATCGTTTGAATAAAAAAATTAAATTAAACTACCCATACGAGATTTGTTAAGACTTCGTTTCAATAGAAAATTCTGTTAAATTTTTGACACTAACTAGGTAGGGAAGTGAGAGGCACAAAGGACCGCTGCGGTACAGAGAATTAAAGGTTAACGCTCACTTGCTCGGCTCAGCACGACACCTCAAAAAATAAAACCGTTAAAAACAAATGTTAATACGTGCGTCATGTACATTTGTTTGCATGTATTTGTTTTTTTGCCGGCAAGATAGCGTTGAACTAACATAACTTTTGTCTTCACGCCGTATATCTGACTTCACTTAAGTTTTCTGTTTGTCGCTAATTTCAATACACGCAAACTTGGTAAAATTCCGAACCGATTCTCAAGCTTGTTCGAACAAACCTATAGAGAAAGTTTTCTTAAGTAGTCCTCTGTACTCTACGCTCCTCTGCATGTTATAAAAATTTTGTTCAAACACGGGCAACGAAAATAGTATATTAAAGTGTAAGTGGATATTAAGGTCTTTGAAACACGCGCAATTTTTCGAAATAGAGCAAGTGTTTTAAAGACTAGTTATCCACGAATACTTTACGCTATGTTTTTGATGGTGTACTTTGAAATTATAAATACTGGTATCTATTACTACTACAACAACAAGAAATGGAAATAAGAACTAATAATGTAAAATGGTTGAATTACGTTGTCATGGAAATGAGGAAAACATAAACTAATTTGCATTTTGATGGAAGTTCAACCTCATTGAGTTCTGAGAATGTTAATAGTGTCAATTTAAATACCAAATCGTAATATCTCAATAATACCAACTGTACTTTCCATTTTCATTTATAAAATTGAAATTGTTAAATATTAGATCAATAATAAAAAAATTGTCATTTAGACTTCGTTTCTCGAGTTGTTGATGTTGCCATGGTAACTTTAAAAAACGCGCGTGTTTTAAAGTTCGATTCAAACACGCTGAGGCGTGCTTTAAATAGGTAAAATGGTTCACCAATAAAAAAAATAGATTGTACGTAGCTCGAGAAATTTGAAAAGTCTCATTTTTTTTAATTGACAGATATACCAGATCTAAAATATAATCAATTTAACATCCAATTATATTGTTACTATTTGATTCAATAATTATCTATTAAAACGTAGCCTACAGTTAAATTAGTTTTACTTATTTTATACATTTTCAATTCATGTTGTAATTCACTTTGACCTCATTTAAAAAGTCCACAGCTTCCCTTCTATTTATGAAAATGTTAAAACATTTACTTCATGTACATTAGTAAAATTATTCACAATACAAAAAAAATTTTAAATACAATGAAAATATACTAATTTACAATATTTTCAAGTATATTCTTGTTTTGGTTTTGTTATGTTATGTTTAATAATTCTAAATAGTTCTATAATAATTACAATGGTTTATACAAACTAGATGGAATCTTAATATAAAATCAAGTTCGGACATGCGCAATATCTTTCAGATGTATGAATTAGATTTTACATTTTTTAAACTATTTTTAAATATATCCACGATTGCATAACATAACAAAAAGTTTATAACTAATAGACCTGTAGCCGAGAGGGTTTTGCATGTATAATAGGCCCAACGCCGAGGCTTTGGGGGTTGATAAACTACGTTATTTCCCACTTTCAGTTCCCGGTATGGCACCACTGTAGTGTAGCTAATATTCATGTTCCTGGATCATAGGCCTCACTTTACTTCTTGCTTTATGTCGTCAAGGAGGTAACCAAAGTACGCCAACACAATATGTCATACCATTATGGCGTCACTTCAGGTCTGCCATACTGTCCTAAACGTATAATTTTTCCATTGTGAACATGGATCATGGGACCCACTTTGTTTTTTGTTTTCCTTGTTAACAATGTTGAACAAATATTTCGAAGCATACCTCTAGGTCGTCGCCAAGTAGCCGCCAAAATTGGGCAAATTTGTAATTTTTGGCAACTAACATGTATGATAGGTTTTAGCATGCTCTGTCGCTAAAGGGGTGCCATACTGGAAAAACAATTTTTGTTTTGTTTTTATCGACGCTCTGGAATGGCTGAACAGAATTGCTTCCAAACTCTTATTCTTATGTTTTCAAGACACCGTAATGGTATGGCATATTGAGTTGGCAGACTTTGGCGACCTCCACGACTAATTAAAGTGGAGACTATAATCCTGGGTCATATTTATTGATCACACGTTTAATAATTCACCCCTCCCAAAAGCTAAACTTTAGGGGTGCCATTCAGAAAATTCAAGCCTCGGGGGCCTATGATACATGCAAAAACCCTCTGGCTCCAGGTCTACAATGTTTGTTTCCAAACCAAAACAAATAATTAGTGCTTATCTCATTTCTCTGGAATAACTTCAAGTTATTGAAACACCTCTTATGTTCAACGAGCTTGTCGAAAATAGGTCTGAGGTAGAAAAATAGGTAACTAGTAAGGGTGATTAATGTGTCGCCATTTACATTTCACTCACTTTTATGGCAGTAAATGGACTATGTGTGAAGTGACCGTATGTCAGCATCACCACCAAACTTATTTGTATTCTCCTATTTTACATTTCACAAATATTTTGACAATATTACTATTGCATAAGAATGGGACTTTGGAACTATGCTGTTCTCCCATATACAAACCGATGCTATATCTCTCTAACTGTCATCTGTAAAAGAGCTCCATTATTTCTAGTTTATTGTTTATTGTAATTAAAAAAAGTGAGGACGATTCTGTAAAAAGCGTACTAGACATTACGGAGAAATTTTCACTACACCATATCCTGTTAGACTCTAATTAAGTGCTGCTTCTGGGATACACAGAATCTGTGGCTATTCAGTTATATTATACTTGAATCAATATCAGTAAATTATTGTGAGAGGTGATTCAGTAAGGCTAGAAAACCACATACACACTTTCAATTTGTGATATACAGGTCACAATGAAATTATTGGGTAGTAGGTACACACATGAAATATGAAAGTCCTTTATTTACAATACATTTTTTTAGTGATTAATCAAGATTTATAATAAAATAATAGTAAGTTCATGCGAACATGCGTCATACCACTATTTTTTTAAAAATCTACTTCTCTAATACAAGCGTTTTAAAAATAATATTTTGGGTTTCCAAACTCTTAGATTTGCTAATCACAAATGCTTAGATACGGTTTGCAAACTCTTCTAACTAAGAAATCTGATTTCGATACTTCGACCATAATAGAGCATTTCTATGAAAACTGGTGTCAAAAATCATATAAAGGGGGAGGTCTCTTTGCTCATATGTAGACGTTATAACTTTAACCCCTCTCAATTTTTTAAACAGAACACCCTATACATTTTTAAATTTTCTAAATCTCATTGAAGAGCTGATTTCCGAAATAATATACACATATGAGCAAAAAGACGCCACCCTTTATTTGATTTTTGACCTGTTTTTTCATTTTTTCATCAAAGAATTTCATAACTACGTGGGGTGTGTAGTTTTCAAAGAAATGCTCTGTACATACACTAGAGTAGACACGTTGGAACGTGGTTGGAACGAAGAGAAGTGATTTACACAGTGCGTCCATAAAGTTCATTATTAGCTAAATCAGTAGGTACCTAATAAAAGAAAAAATGCCCAAACAAGTCGATTTAATCGATGGGTCGGAAGAGCTTGCTAGATTATCTGATATTACTCTATTAGACTTCTTTCTATGGGGGTTATTTCAAATCTCAAGTATACACTGACAGACCTAACAATATCCGCGACCTGAAAGCACCAATCAGTATGTAGAAGACAGTTAATTTTGACATTTGATTTGTTGACAGGCGTCAATACTTAACAATAGCAGTATTGCAAAATGTGATTTAAACTACGTCATTTTTATACAATTAATTTTAAAACGCTTGCAAGTACAGTGCGCGTCATATAAAATAGGTACAACTGTAATACCCGAAAAAAGTATTTTTTCTAGCTGTGTAACCAGGATATTTTAATGCTAAACTAGTTGTTATGGTATAATTTCTAGGGCTGTGATGTCAGTTCAACAAAAATGTTTGTAGATGTAATGATGATAAAATTAGATTTTGTAAAGCAATAAATCGAGGTGGGAAGAAGAAAAATTTATTAGCTAGCTATAACATAATTGTAACTAGATTAATATTAGAAATAGTGTGATATTTTGATAAATACATAAATATTACATTGTTATTGTTTTTAATATATTTATAGATGGTTGGTTTATTAGATGACTGACTTAAAAAAGGTGGGTTCAAAAGGATCAAACTGTTAAAAAATAGGAAAGGGTGACAGCATTAAGAATAATTAGAAAACCTGATTTAGAGAATTGTGCTTTCCAATAAAAAAAAAGTTTACAATTATACAGAATTTTGACACAAGATTCACGTAATTCAAAATTAAAGCAGTTCCAACAAATAAACTAACAAATTGATTATAGACCATGGTAGCAGAGCAAACTGACGTCAAATAAAAACAAAAACAAACCAAACAAAAGCAAGTTTCGATGCTCCGTCTTGCTCCTCTAGTTATAACTGGTTCCAATTACTCTTCTCATCATCGTTATTCCACCATTTTTTAATGTTTCTAATCTTGGTTCTGCTTTTATTAAACTCTTGGGTCAGTCGTCTAAAAGACCAATCATGATCTATTTCTATTATCTTAAATGATATTGCATCGTAGATATTGCGCTTTGACTTAATTGTAACAGGTAACTGTTTGTTATTTTGATAAAAAAAAGTGTAAGTGCCAGTTTTATATGACGCGCAATAAACCTACTAATGTAATAGGATTCTCTATGCAGTTTAAGCAAAGCCAAACCGCTCATTCGAAACAAGAGTGACACAATTCAGAAAGTATATTTTTTCAGGAAACACATTTTAAAATACTTATTCGCTTTTTTGGCACCGTTCATTTACCAAAGTACATAATATGTGTCGCTGTTCAACAATATTCTTTAATATATTTTAAGGCAGTGACTCAAGACCCGGAGCAGGTACTTATTTAAATTACCGCAGGGCTTTAGCCTTCATGCCACCCCGGACAAACATACAATTTGCCACCAGTTTTCTTTTAAATAAAATTAAATTTTTAGTAAAATCATTAGTTTAAAAAGATATATTATGTAGTACATAATAAACATTTAAAAGTACTTGTACATATAAGGTGCATTTTTAATGTTATACTTATATTCTATTCTATAGAAAATTATTGCATAACCAAACAGAGAAATGTCACATTCTATAGAAATATAACTGTAACATAAAGTGTCCTAAAAGAAATTTTTTTTCAACTTTGATTTCCGCAATCGCTAAAATGGCCAACTCATTAAAATGATTTTGCGTTGTAGTTGAATGTAAGAAATTCTTTATCAATTTTAATTTGGAAAAAATGTCTTTCTTTACTTGAAACAGTTACTGGTGTAGTCAGCAATACTCCTAAAGAAACACGTGGTTTTGGGGCACAATTTAACATTGTTATTAATTTTAGAACAGTGCTTGTGATTCTTTTCTGTGTCCAAAAAGCACAGATACTGCACGAATTTCTTCTGCTATTTCTGACCCATTAATATTAACAGAATCACCGTGAGTTAAAATACTAGTAGTAAAGCCTTGAAGGGCCCTTAATACAGACACGCGGCAGCCGGGACTTTCAACGGATACCGGTGCATGGATGCTCCGTTTTATGGTATAGAACGCAATAGAACGCCATATGTATATTATATTTATCTCTTCTTGAAGGGGAGGGGTGAATGTAGTGATATTTTCTCACCCCTTCTTGAAGTCCCGGCAGACGGCAGCGCCTGTAATCTTTTAAGAAAATAAGTCTCCCTGCGCCGGAACTAGAGTCCAGTCCATAATTTAATCCTAATTAACTAAATACCAGAAAAGGGAGATATTTTCAGTTGTGTGACTATGGTTTCGAATGAGCGACATGATAACGAGTTAAAGACATGCAAAAAAAGGGATTTACACAGTGTAAGTATTTATAACTGTTCGCCTTCGGATGTCTGGCTAATCAAATTTATCTTGTTCATTGCTTTTCAACTACATAATTATTTTAAAAAGGTTCTGTGAAAATAATGTACCTTCCCTCAATGATTATGTTGACGGTGCATTTCAATAAGACATATACGGGGTGATTAATATCTATTGGAACATAGACTAAGGGCAGATTATTTGGACCAAAATATGACCAAATATTCCTAAATCAAATATTGGTGCGTAGAATTAAAATTTTTTTTTTTTAAATAATTTCACTGTATTTTAATCAATTATCATCAAAATCGTCAAAGAGGCATAAAATTAGGCAAAAATATTATTTGGTGTATAATTTAGAACGATTCTTGATAATAAAATCTACTGGTAACTTTTGTTGTTATTTCACTAATAGTTGCAGGACGCTAATGCTCATTTTATGTCTAAAGAGCATGCGGATTTACTTTTTCCATGTAATGGCTGTTTCGCCAATTAAAGGAACAATTTTTTATAATATAGAATTCTTCTGTCCGTGTGTATGTGATTAAATTTCTCCAAAACGACCCGACCAATTTTGATGAAATTTTGTTTGTGTGTTCAAGTGAGTTCGAGAGCTGCTTACAATAAAATTGGTCCCGGTAGGTGGCGTTGCAAGCGAGTTCATACAACTCCTAAACGGATGGGCAGATTTTGGTGGCATTTTTTGTGGATGTTTGAGTTTGTTAAGTGGAGCTGCAGCTGGGTGCATACTGACCTTCTCTCAAACGTTTGGTTCGGTTTTGATGATTTTTTTTTAAATTTTGTGGTTGTTTGAGTAAGTATCTGGTTGGTTTAGATTCACTATATTAGTCCTCGTAAGTGGCGCTGCAATTGGATTTATACCGAATTTCTAAAATGCTGGTCCGATTATGTTGGCATTTGGCATAGATGTTTTTTTTGATAAGAACATTTTAAAAATGGTGTTATATTCACACTAAAATATTGGTTTGTCCGAAGTGCTGAGATTGAAAATTAATATTGGTTTCGAGATACGTAAAAAAATAATCAGCAAAAAATTTAAAAAAATTAAGATTCAATGCCCTGGTAATATTTTATTGATGCACATTTGATTCTATTGCCATATTTTGGTCCAAATAAATCGCCTTCAGCCTATGTCATAATATTAATATCCCTATATAAGTGTAAACATATATTACAAACTATATTTTTTGGTCATAAGCGTTGTTATTAATACTTACAATATGCCAAAAGAATTAATTTATAATACAATTAGAGTATTGTGATGAGGGAAAAGGCATATTTTTTTGAAGTACTCTACGACAGAAAGACAGACAGAAAGCCTTTTACATCAATAACACAGATTTCATTCAGAATTACCGAATTTTTGGCCCATGAGTTACATGAAGTTCACTAAGAAAAAATAAAATCATTTAATATTAATTTTAGTATTTTTCTAATTTTGTGTCTTTTTTTGTTACCTAGAATAGGTAGGTAAACGTATTGATAGTATTTATAGTACGTTCCCTGTATATTAAAACACAACTACCACGTAAATATTATACATTTAATCATATAACACAACATGTTCATAAATTGATGAAAATATACATCAAACTATAATTAAATTTTTTGCATGATGGTTAAAATTGGCGCAGTCTATAGTACATGCCAGTTTCATAAACACAATCAAAGCTTTAACACAGTTCTAATTAATTTTATTTCAATTAAAATAAATTGATTTTATAAATGTTTGTGTTATATGATCACTGCATTTATCAAACTAATTTTTTGTTAGTATGTAAAAACTTTTAGCACATTATTTATTTTGTAGGTTATAAAGTTAGTAATATGATGGTTTGTGTTGAAAATGGTGATGGTGAATTAAAAAAAATAAAACAGTATTGATATACTTACTGACTATGATAATTAAGATTACAAGACCAATTACACCCATTATTATCATCATCTGAAAACAAAGAATAATACATTAGTATATTACATGCTTTTCGATGTAAGTGCACTACCATTATAATAATGGCATGGAATCGGCAGCTGTGGTGACTGGTTACGTTGTATAGAGAATTCGTTATAAGAAGAATGAGTACCATTAATGGAAATTCATCCTGCAGATTGAGCTCTGAGAATGTTAACGGTATTAATTTAAATACCATTTACACCTATTTAAAAATCGAAATATGATTATCACAAACAGTAATCACTGTACTTTCATTTTGAATCATAAAATTGAAATTATTAAATAATGTGAATAAAGGTTTTGCATTTGATAGTAATACGAAGCGTGTTTTTGAAGTAAGTACCGTTTTTAATTAACGCCGCCGCAGCACTGCGGTCGCCTTTTGGCGCTTTTGCGCCCTTAGTTACAGCTCAGGGTCACGAAAGTACACAGGTTGCCTATATAATAACTTTCAGCCAATCAGAAACTCGAATAAAATGTACTTCCCAAGTAACAATGAACGCTGATTTATTGGGCCTGTTCAGACAATAAGTTAAAGACTGGTTAAGCTACTAACTTATATAATGAGCTGAATAAGCCCCGAATCAGACAAAATAGATGCCATTATACAGCAGCATCCATTAAGCTGAAGTACATACTGAATAAGTGCCTCTTCAGCCAACTTAGTAGATATTGTTCAGCAATATGCTTATGTAGCTGAACTTGGGTTGAATAAGCATTTCATCAGGTTACTTAATCCGGTGTTGTTCAGCTATTTATTACCAGCTGAATACAGGCTGAAAAGCGTTTTTCTGCTCAACAAATATTTCATTGTTCAGCTATTTAAAAATGGCTGAACATGAGCTGGTTAAGCGCTTTTACAGAAATCTGAACAGCTGTAGCTCAGCTATTCATAGTCAGCTTAGTATGCACTGAATAAACCCTTCTTCAGTAAAGTTAAGAGCCACTGTTCAGCTTTTATCAATACAGACTGAAGAAGTTCTAGTTCAGCCCATTTTGAAAATATAGTTCAGATATAAATAGACTGTGAACAAAAAATAGATTCTCAAATATATACTACCTCAGCCATTTGATATTCGCTGAAATAAGAATTTATTCATGCAGTCGTGTATGTCATTCAGCGATATTTAGGTTATGTTTTTGATGATGTCACTTATATAAAGCTTGCATTCATTACATCATTTGCATTTATAATGTAGCTTGGTGCTGCTTGTGGAAGTTCATCAGGTCCTGGTGAATTTATGAAGACATCAGTTGCTCTAATAATGTTGTTTGGTCCTGCTGGTGGCCGTTCATCATCAGGTTCAATCAAGTTTAATTGAACGTTAGGTACTTCTAATACATGATATAAATATGTTTATGTAGCAGTGGAACTTGGCATAACTTGGAATTTTTTTAATGGTGTCTCTTCATCACATCTAATAAATTTTCCAAATATTAAATTAAACGTTGTTCTTCAATTAGTGTTTCTTTTAATAAACACATAATCGCAGATATTTCTGTATCATCCCCTTATAGATTTTCTACTTCAATCCCACCTTCCTCGTGAGTTTTCAAATACATTTGTTCAATCTTACACAGGTTATAGACGGGTATTCAGCCACTATTGAACCATATAAATTTACAAATACCATTATTCGCAAACATTTAGCATGTGTTCGTTTGGCGCAGAGGCTAAAGATGAATCGATTGTCAAATGATAATCCACGGGTCCCAGGTTTAATCCCCACCGAAGGAAGGAAAAAAAAGGTAAGTAATAGTACATTGTTTACCGGGTAGGAAAAGCTTAACATTCCTGGACGACTTAGCAACACAGAGTCCAGGAATGTGGCTTTTCCTACGAGGTAAACATACTATTTTTCCGCAAATCGTTTAAAATTCGACAGATATTGATTGATTTAAAAAAAAACGCGATAATTTTATTCCCAAATAAATGGTGCTTTGAAATTCCTAATAAAATTACTTGGGTTACTATGGAAACGTATTGAGGTTGAATTGTCAAACTTGACGCTTATAAATTTAATTGCTGGTGTTCTCGAAAGTAAAATGATAAGTGATGATGGAATTTCCATTCCTGGGACTCCTCCAGAGCTGGTTGAGGCAGTGAATACTGCTTCATTAGAATTATTGCCAAAGAAATCAAGAGAAAAGTACGAAAATGCATACAGACGTTTTATGCATTATCGCATGAGTAAAAATACGAGTTCTTTCTCAGAAAATGTTGTAATGGCATACTTCCTAGACCTTTGTTTAAAGATGAAATCTTCAACATTATGGGCCAATTATTCAATGCTGAAGTCAACCCTTGCACTTAAGCACAATGTAGATATATCTACATACTCAAAACTTCGTTCTTTTTTGAAACGGCAAGCTCAAGGTTATAGGGCAAAGAAATCTAAGATTTTAACGAAGGAAGAAATTGAAAAATTTATCCAGAAAGCTCCAGATAAAGAAAATTTAATGATTAAGGTAATTCACAAGGTTTTAATTTCTATTTAGATTATAGCTTTATTTATTTTTTAGGTGGCTGTAATATTTGGTATTTCTGGGGCCTGTAGAATGGATGAGTTAGTCCGAATGACTGTACACGATATAGAAGACTTAGAATCTAAGCTTTTAATCAGCATACCTGATTCGAAAACCAACAAACCAAGATCATTTGTAATTAATCAGATCTACTTGAATGTTTATCGAAAGTATGTTTCGTTAAGACCAGAAAATATGAACAGTGACCGATTTTTCTTTAAATATCAAAGCGGAAAGGGTTGTAGACAAGTGGTAGGAATTCATCAATTTAGAAAAATGCCCAAAATAGTTGCTACTTATTTGAACTTGGTAAATCCGACAGAATATACTGGTCACTGCTTTCGTCGGTCTTCTGCAACAATATTGGTTGACTCTGGTGCCGACATAACTAGTTTAAAGAGGCATGGCGGATGGAAGTCATCAAACGTTGCTGAAGGATATATCGAAGAATCGCTTAACAATAAGGTTGAGGTGGCAAATAAAATTTTCACAGTACAAAATATTCAACAAAATGACCCTACCACCCTGCATGTTGTCCAAAATGTTTCTCATAGTTCTAAGAGTGTTCCTCCAATGTTCAATAATTGTACTAACTGTCAAATTACTGTAAATATAACAAATTGATCTTAAAAATGTATTCAGCATTGACTTGATGTTTTCAAAATATAAATTAATTCCTTATAAGCAATGTGTTTTCAATCATTTATGTAGAACACTAACAACTGTACGGAAATATCATTTCCTTACAGTAAGGAAATGACATTTCCTTACAGTAAGGAAGTCCTGACTTTTTCTTCAAGAAATTTTGACAGGAATGTCAAAATTTCCTAGCGATTTGCGGAAAAAATATTTGTAAATTCAATTAAAATAGCATGTAGCTGAGGTAGTTGAGATGAATACATAATATAAAATTAAGAAATTGAAAAAATGTATAATGCATATTAATTTGTTTTTGCTTTGAAGGTGAACTGAACAAGTGCTGCATAGAAGCTTTGTCAGCAATTTAAATCAGCTAAACTACACTACACAATCTGCATAAAGGCAGCTACAACGACTGAATAAGAGCTGAAGAAGCTATTCTTCAGTCATGACTGGAAGCCATTTAAACTGTTTAAATTCTCCACTTTTGGGTGAATAAGAGCTTAACAAGGGTTTATTCAACATAAGTTTGATACCGATATTCAGCTTTAGACTGAACAATAATAAGCGCTTTTTCAATCAATAATCAGCATAAATTGTTACTTGGGTTGAGCTTATCCAACTTTATTATTAACATGATGTTCTCCCCAGTTTCTTTAGCCTTCTTCGAATTGCTTTTGCAAATAGCAACACTACATATTTTTCCTTCAGGCATTTGGTAAAATAGAAAATGCAAATAGATTGCACAGCAATTCGCAGGTATGTAGATGGAAGTTTCTTCTTCCATTCCACTTTGCTTTGCTCATTTCTTCCAATATTATATTGGAGCTGATACCTCAAAGGTGTTTTGGCCCCCAATAGGGCGTTTTAGTCCCTTCTTTGCTAGTTCGTCTGCTATTTCATTTCCTTAAGCCCGGTTCTGACGGTGCAATTTCGTCTCTGCAACTCGATCGCGGCGACAAAATTGCATGCAGTTTAGGTGTTCCTACCGTACAACTTATCAATGCAATCGAGTTGCACCAATATAGAACTGGTTCTAATTTTATGCCATAAGTTGCAGCAGTTTGGTAACTTTTTTAGTGACTTTTTTTACGCAAACCTAAAACTTCTGTTGGTATAAGTAACTGAAATGTCAGTTACGATGTTATCTTTGTATCTGTGCTTTGTATGATATTTATTTCTCCATGTTATGTTATTAGATTCTTTATTCTCCTAAAAAACTGTTGCTTTTGTGAATTGTGTAAACTGACACATCCAAGTATCAAGCACATGATGGCTACCTCTTCCAAATCCATATATTTATTGTCCTTTTAGAAAAATCGAGCAATAAATCGCTGTTTTGGAAATTTAAATTTATCATTTATAAAGTTGGGTTATGGTTATCTTTTGATAAAAATTTGGTGACTATTTTGAATATTGGCAACAATATAGTATTTCCCTAAGAAATTGCTGCAATAGTATGAACATGATGTGAGCGCTCATGCAACTTTCATAGGAGACGAGTTGCGGCGAGAAGTTGCTGCAATTAAGTTGCCTTGATGAATTGCCCCGTCAGAACCGGGCTATATTCCAGTGTGCGCTGGAATCCACAGAAAGGTTACTATGGGTGAGTTCGGCAGGTAGCACTCTGCTCGATTTACTCTTTTCAGTTCGCGCACAACATTTAGAGTAAAAAGATCTAACTCCATCTGTTATTCAATTTATCCGTCAAAATTAGTATAAACCCAAACAAAATTAATATGGCTATGTAGCCAATGTCAATGCCTTTCAAACGAGATATCACTTGCCATAAGGTCCTATATAAAATTATTGGCCAGAGTGGCACTGTGACGTCATCTATTACTATTACGTCACCTGTTATCATTCGTAAAGAAGTTGACAACACTTTATTTTCACCCTCCAAATTTTATTAATGTAAGTGTAGCCGTTCAAAAGATACGAGGGGAGAGGGGACTTTTGAATAGCACTGTATATCCATCCTCAGAATTGGAATCCATAATAGTGTTTCTAGCTTGTTCAATAAGAACAAGCGTGACAACTTTTTGTAATCTTTGATCCATTATATACACCACTTTATTAATTTATTTATGAAATCCTTGAGCTTTTGGATATTTAGGTATTTATATAGCCCTTATATAGCACCTATATAGGTACTTCTTTTAACCTCTAATTTTCCTGCAAGTACAATCGCGTTCGGTAAAGTAGCACTCTATTTGCTGTTTGATCAGATCACGTGCCATATTCTTCAACTCTACTCTCTCTACTCTAGAGCTGGCATGCCGAACTTACCCTATATTGTTCTCGCCTAGTTTATTTAGTTTGAGAACCTTACTGTGGACTACGGAGATAATACGAATACGAACTTTGAAGAACAGAGGCGGAAGAGAAAATGTACCGTATTGGTTCCCAGAAGTTATGGCAATCATTCTCCCTCAAACACACTGCACAAAATACGCAAGAACTAAGTGAACCTGACATTTGCTTGTTAGGTCGATAACAATGAAGTTAGTCATAACACGTCAATTGCCTTGCATATTTTTTTAATATTAACCAGTAGCCACTTAAGTAGGGACTATGCACATATGACACAATTAGTAATGTTAGTGGCTACTTGTTAGTAGAGTAATTAACAGATACTAATGCTGTGACTATGAATAAAACTGCTTTACCTTTAAATTTTGTAACCAAAACTTTCTCTTTAGTTTTCCCGCTTGCTGTTCAAATTGTGACGCACCCTGTTGTAATGCATCTGTAAAAAATAAATCTTTTTAATTAAAAAATACATACACTAGTGTGCTAAAGGTGCACTATTTCACGCGTAGATATATTATTTGCATTTCACGAGTGGATATAAAAATAGTATATTATTCAACAAGCATATAATCATATATATTTAAAACATTTAAATGAACCAATAACATAAATTAACGCGTTGTCATTTGAAAGTATTGTTCCACACAATACATTCGTGGCATCCGTAATATTCGCCAACAAAAGCTGCAATTGACTTCCTCCTCTCCCATTCACACTACGAACATAGATGCACGCTAGGAATGCTTCCAATGAAGCGTCAGCAAAACCATGCATTTCTGTATAAACGACATCCCTACAAATTATCTGTCTCGGAATTTGGAGGGAATTGAGATGTTCCAATTGTTGTTGAAATGCTCGCCACCAAGTATTAATTTCCATTGGGATCCTCTCATTCCAAGAAAGATTATTCATCCACAGCTTTTGGAGAATAATTTTCGCTAGAATAACGTTAGGTGCCAAAAGACCTGAAGGATCAAAGATAAGTGATATCTCCGACAAAATCACACGCTAAGTACATTTCTGAAAGTCTGGCTCTGAAATATGATACATTAAAATATCTCGAAAACATACCCAATCCAAATCCAAAGTTTTTGTTTTATCCTTTTCACATCTCTTTATGATAGAATCACTATTCTCCTTAATATGCTCCTCACTATTCGACGGCTATCTCTGTGATTTGAATCCACCTGATTTCAAAACTGCTAGCAAATCCTCACACAGTGAACTGTATACGTACCTGAAATTATGTCATCTATGTAAAAATATCTCTTGATTACTTTAGAAACTCTTGGACACGAAATTACACTATCTTCAGATAAGTGTTGTAGACAACGCACTGACAACGCATTACCATAGGTAAAACCTAAGTTCATGCTCCTGAATAGCCTCGAATCAAATCTACACAATATCCTCTGCAGGCATCTCTGCTAGTGATGTATCTAACTTTGGCGATACATTTTAACAATATCTCCACGTACTTAAGATCGTTTAAAGATTTCCCGGTGACCGACTCAAGTTTGATATTGCTCTTTTAACACACCGTGATGTGGAAAATAGAACGACTCCTTCACTTCCTTTGGGTCATTCAACCGACACATATGACCTAACTGAATGCTGCATTACCTTATATCACTGTACATTTCCGTCAACTTAGGATTATCAGTAGATTCCATCTTAGAGAGCGAAACCTCCTAAATGCTTAAACTATAGAAACGCTCAGTAAAGATATGGGTTGTTTAAAGAGAATCCGCACTATAAACTTGCCTTCAGAGTTTCGTCAACAAAAATATTCTCACATTCTTTTTCGGTACTGCTCCACCAGGTTTGGAATGATACTGCTCCTCAATCTTCCATGTCCTAAATAACCAAACTCATGTTCACATGACAACGCCTCACAGAAGAATTACCACTCAAAGCCCAATCAAATCTCGTTTTTTGGAATATGGCAATTCAGAATCCTAGGTCACAACACCTAAGAGAGTATTGGATAGAAGAGGGACAGGTACCTACGTTGGATTGACATTTTTATTTTATTTTATAATATAGATACTGTTAATAATACTAATAAGTAGTTGTAGATAAAATTTTGTACGTAACACGTGTGATAGGAATTATTAACGCACTTATGTAATTACACGGCTCGGCCTGCGGCCTCGTCTTGCAAACTTCACATGCGTGCGTTAATAATGTCCATATCCCACTAATTACGTAAATAACTATTACAACGAAGCAAAACCAGAAAATAAGATAAAAGTTCGAACGATATACAAAAGTTTGACGTCACACGTTTCTGATCGGTGATTTAGCTAAGATGGAGGATCGTCATATTTTGTATTCATATTTTTACTAAAATGAATATAATCACAATTTTGATTGTAAAATAAGTGATAGTTTTAGAATCTTTGTAATCTCTACTATTATTTCAGTTATTCTTTGTGACTGTCATTATGCCTATTCTTAATGAAACAGTATAAAAATATTACATAATTTGAAAATTGATGACAATCTATCTTTAAATTTGTTCTTTTTTGTTGTATTCAAGAGTGCTCGTAGCCTATAACCAACCTATTTATAGCAAAGAGTCAACGGTAGACCTTTGCGAGTATTATACATAGTTACTCACCTGCTCTATCATCTAATTCGGATAATTTCTGATCTCTTTCGAGTACTTTTTCTACATTCGTTTTCATAATGTCGACTACTTCGTCAACTTGCGCCTGCGTTTGTTGAAGTCGTCTTTGAGCCGCGGCTTGTTGAGGCGTTCGCGGTCCCCCCACGATGCCATCCTCACCACCGGTACCCGCCGCCCCCGTACCCGGGGTCAGTGCGTCCCCTGCTGACCTGGAAATAAAATTTACCATGTCAATATACAAATAAACTTTTTTTATTGGTGAACCATTTTACCTATTTAAAGCACGCCTCAGCGTGTTTAAATTGAACTTTAAAACACGCGCGTGTTTTAAAGTTACCGTGGCAACATCAACAACTCGAGAAACGAAGTCTAAATCTATGGTCTAAATCATGTCTAAATGACAATTTTTTCATCATTGATCTGACAGGAGTAGTTTGTACCGTCAAAACTTTTATTCGAACAATATTTAACAATGTCAAATTAAAATGGAAAGTGCCGTTGGTATTGTTTGAAATATTAATATTTCGATTTTTCAAATCTTAGGAAATGGTATTTAAATTAATACTATTGACATTCACAGAACTCAATAAGGTTGAACTTCCATCAAAATACAAATTAGTTTATGATTTTCTCATTTCCATGACAACGCATGGTATATATCATATACATCACAAATTCAACCATTTGACATTTAGTTCTTTTTTTTTCTTTTCTTTTTTTTTATTCTGTTATTTAACGTCGGTCTATTTCTGCGACTGAGGCTTTTAGTTCTTATTTCCATTTATGATTTCCATTTCTTGGTGTTGTAGTAGTTATAGACCAGTATTTATAATTTCAAAGTGCACCAATAACAAAAATAGCGTAAAGTATTCGTGGATAACTGGTGCTCGAAAAATCGCGCGTGTTTTAAAGATCTTAATAGCCACTTATACTTTAATATACTATTTTTTGCGCGATCGATCTTTTTTGTTTATTTACAGCATCGGTTGATAGGTCGGTAGGTTGTGTTTACTGGTTTCTAAGTCTAACACGTCGGTAAGTGATTTACTTACCGTTCAGACGTCGGTAAGTAAACTACGTCCTAGCCCTACATACATTTAAGTGGTCCTAAATAATATATTACTTCATTCATTACACAAAAGAAACAAAAAAATAAGAAGATTGATATTTTTTAATGAACAGAATCGAACAGAACAATATAAAAAGTAATAAATAAAATGGTATAAGCATTTCGAACGTTAAGGGTAATACCGGTCTCCAGGAGCGCTATTCTGTACGCGGCAATGACAGTCGTCGGTTGGTTGTATGTGGTCTGTGGTCGTCGGTATCGGTATGTTAACTATGATGTTAACAACAGCCATCGGTTGCCACGGTTTTCGACGCTCCGAATTGCAACCAAAAATTATCGGCATAGAAATGACGTCACTCTATTCGGTACATGTGGCCAATGAGCGATTAGGGAAACTGTCAAATTTGTAAACAAACAAAAGTGCACGTTGAAGATTAAAGCAAATTATCCCTTGTGATATTACCCAATAAAGGATAAAGAAGAAGAAGAAGATTAGAGGTTATATTTTGGTTTCGTTGGAAGGTAGGGTCATATAATTAGATTATTGATAGTGATAGTGACATATCTTATATCTGTTAACATGAACGATACAATTCATGTTTATATTAACATGAACAACCTCAAAAACTCGAAATTTAGAGTCAACTAGCATTGAAGAATTTATCTGGCGTTAACATACTTATATCTCTTTTTTTTTCAAGCCTCAGAGATAGGATAAGTACAGATATTAATTATTTTAAAGGAGTTTCTTGTTCTTTCAAAACTCAGCGTTATAATACCGCTCAGAGGGATCATTTGATTCAGTACATGGAGAGCCATTCAAATTTTGCTGCAGGAAAATTTTGTGGAAAAGATGGAAAGGACTTATTAAACACTAGATTAGACACTATACACAATATAGTTACTCTTCAAATATTAAAAAGTCACTGAAATAATCCGCAATTCCAGCCAAACATCAACAAATAATGAAAATTTCCTTTCAACGAAAATCGATAACGGTTACCGTGGGGCTCATTAGATCACGGTAGACATACCGATTCTCATCTACTCGAATTCGCGATATCGGTCGGTGAAAAGGTATACAGAATGCCGCACATGCGACTTACCGACGGCTGTCGATAACTGAGTCTTACCGATACCGATTTCTCTCCGAAACGAGTTACAGAAAAATTGGAGATTAAGTATCAAGAACGGTAAGGGTTGTTTACCGGTCGACAGCAATGTTTGGAGGCTGAGCGTAGCCAAGCCTCCAATTTTGCTTGAGACCGGTATTACCCTTAACGTTCGAAATGCTTAGGTATACCATTTTTTGCGCGATCGTATTGAAATAAGCTTCGAATTAAATAATCTAAATTTCTTCGGAATGAACGAAATGTCAAAAGTGATATTTATACTTCTCGATCAGTTTAAAATATAATTAGCATTTTGGTGAAATTGTTTTCATGCTATTCATTACTTTTTATATTGTTCTGTTCGATTCTGTTCATTAAAAATAAAAATCTTCTTATTTTTTTGTTCCTTTTGTGTAATGAATGAAGTAATATATTGTTTAGGACCACTTAAACTGTTTGTTTGCTTCCGGAAATCAATCTGATAATTGACGGTTTTACTGACGGTTGGCGAAAAATAATATTTTTTTGCGTAGCGCAGCAAAATACAGGCAACACTGATCACTGTTATCATCACTGAGCAGACAGAATAAGCCGCGTCGCCTAAGCTTTGCTGGATTGCGGGGCGAGTTTAACAGGTTAAGCGCCATAGCGGACACCGGTGTCCGATACGAGACAGTCTTGCCAGGCCATGGCGGACACGGGTGACCGCCTGATTTAAAAATTTTTATCGGTTCCGGCCAGGCCAAGCGGATACGCTCCCATCCACTTTAGCATGGTAACGTGTCCGCCCTGGCCCTGCACTACTGAACGCTGATTTCAGGATATTTGTAGCAACCTAAAATGATGAGTATAAAATAATAAAAACACTTGGCCTGGAGGGAAGTTTTTCAAAAAGCATCTTGGCGCTTAACCTGTTAAAAATGATAATTATTAAAATTTGAATTACTGTATTCTTCATTTGCCGAAATGCGGGAGGTTTGTATATGAGCGCGGGAGATTTGGTAGAAAAGCGGGAGTCTCCCGCCTAAATCGGGAGGGTTGGCAACCCTAATTAGTACAGCCGGCTAGTTTGTGGACGGTGCGGTGCGAGAAGGAAGATGAGTGAGACAACAGTGCGCGATAGACATATTCACGCCTTTTAACATAGCCTTTGCGTATCTTCCCTATTTTTTAATAAGTTTAACTTAGGTTAGCTTAGATTGGTGGTAGAAAAAAAAACTGACAGTGTCCTTGTCAGTCAGACGACAGGGTAAACACTTCTCGTGGTGCGCTTGTGAATTATTTTTAATTTTTGTCCTAAATTTGGCTAGTAGTGGAAAAAATTGTATTTGGTGCTCGGTCAATAATAATAGTCTCCACCACCTTGGTGTATAATATACTATTTCTTTTCTTTGTATTTTTTTTACTTATATACACCTGGTATAAGACGTATTGAAATATCTCATCATTATTTAAATCAGCTTCTGCTTATCTCTTAATAATGTTGACCTATTTTAATGAATCCATTCTATTGCTAGGCTGGTTTTAGAATAGTAATTAATTGGGTGGAATAATTATGCAGCATTTGAACGATAGGGAAGCCCCTGAAGGGATGAATGCTTTTAAATTTAGTAAATTCCTTTTTCTATTCATGGTAAAATAATATTTAGGTCGAGCTTTAAACGTGACACGGAACTAATATATTCAGAGAATTCAATCCGCTTTGTATATTTTCTAGTGATGTATTCGAAGAGTGAAGGTTGAACTTATCGATTAGATTCCTGCTTTTATATTACAGTATTTGAATTTCAATTGAATAGTTTAGTTTTTGGAAACCTTAAAAACAATGAATAATACACTCACAAGCAAAATAATTCGCTCCACGCAAATTTCCGATGAATTACTATCGCAAATAACTTTTTTATTTTATGTCAAAGTTAGACAAATTTTGTAGAATATTACATATATACGTATACAGGGTGAATCACGACCAACGGGATGGAGGTTTATAGCGAAACGGTAGGTTATAACAGTGAAACATATCCTCGTAGAATGTCCTAAATACTATACACAAAGAAAAAACTGTGGACTACCTAACACATTTAAAACATTATTTCAGTATAAAAATTATCATAAACTGATAATATTTTTAAAATCAATCAATGTATTTAATTCAGTTTAATTACCTACTGTACCGTCGCTAATAACCTACTATGGTTGATGCGACTTTTTTGTGCAAATAAAAAAAAATAGCGAGGTTATTACCAAAAACGGTCCATGCTTGCAATTATCGCCCGAAAACGGTCGGTTAATTCTATCCGTGAAATCAATCGATTAACGGACAACTTTTGGGTGGTGCAACACGAAAGCTTCGATTTACGGTTGATCGGCCGATTCAACCGACTGTTTTTTAGCTGGTGCAACCGGGCATAACAAGTACTCGCTGGAAGCGTTCAAATATTTCCCATTTAAAATATACGTAGACCTAGAAGTTTTTTTTTAGATTCATATCTCAGCTACAGTTGATGCTATCGGATTGT
>CAJUYG010000044.1:97772-110713 GCA_910591675.1 Galerucella calmariensis | reverse complement strand
TATATGAATGATGACGCATGGGAAAAGATTCACCGAACCAACTGTATGGTATACGAGGAAATGCCGGTGAGTGGTTTAGGTCATATCTTTCAAATAGGACCCAGCGAGTTAAAATAGCGAGAGAAGGACTCATTGAAAAATCAGACATATTGTATAATAACACAGGAGTACCTCAAGGAAGCATTGCGGGACCTATTCTCTTCCTAATATTTATGAATTATTTATGCACATAACTGAAAATGGATAGATAGATATAGTCTGTACAGAAAGTACGAGGAGTAATAAACCCTAATTAAGTATGCAAAACTTTTACAGGGAGCACCATGACATTTTTGATAAATCTCTTACTTTAAATTACATTTCTTCCGTAAATCTAAAAACCAGGTAGATCGACCCCGTATTTGTTTCAGTTGTAGCAAAATTTAGGGTTTCTTCATTGTTAAAGGATTAGCAGATAAGCAATAACGCAATGCAGTGGTGTGTATTTTGGGAAAAAAATACGTTTTAAATTATAATATAATAAAAAATGAAAAGAAATAATTATTGGAATACATTTATTACTTACATTTTATTCTATATCCGACTCGGAAGAGGAAGAATCGTTGTTGACATTAATAATAATAGGGTCGATTAAATCATCAAAAATATTGTCAATTTTCAACATATTTGCCTCTACTTTGATAACATGCTGGATACAGTTTGTCCAATTTTCCTTACTAACATGACTTACAGCACTCTCAAACAATTTCACAACATCGTTTATTTTAAAAGTAGTATTTTTTTCCAACTTCCCCCTTTATCTGAGCCCATATTAATTCTATGGGATTAAGTTCACAATGATAAGGGGGAAGTCGAAGAACTGATATACCACGAGAAGAAGCCATTTCTTCTACAATGTGGGTTTTGTATTTATTCTTGTTCATTTTTGCAATTTTGTAAAGTTCTTTCCTTAGTGGATCTTTTGGAAACTTAATATTTTTCGAAATAAGCCACTCCAAAAGCTCTGCTTTACGCCAACGACTTGTGGGCAATGCTTCTCGTAACCGTGAATGGTAACTTGCGTTGTCCATAACAATAACAGCCCATTTTGGAATCAGATCCTACATTTGAACAAACCATTCCTCGAAGACATCCCCATTCATATCTTCGTGATAGTCCCCTGTGCGTTTTGAAATAAAAGTTAATAATCCACCATCAACAAAACCTTCAGAACTTCCAACATGGACAATGATAAGTCTTTTTCCTTTTCCAGATGGTGGCTGCAAACCTAACGACAAACCTTCCACGAATGCCTGCCTTCCGCTTTTAATGTTTTCATCTTGCCAAGATTTGGAAACTATATCCAGCATTTATACACACATATATACAAAAATATATAATAGTTATTTATGTAACTAGTGTGTAAAGTAGCCTTTTTTTTGACGAATGTGAATATTGTCATATGACAATCACATGAGTCGAAAAAAAGGTCTTTACACACGAATTGCATACAATATTTTTTCTACTAGCGAATATTTAATTGAAATACAAAAGTTTAATAGTAATTTTCTTTACGCACTAGTGCGTAAAGAAACATACTTTACGCACTAGTGCGTAAAGTAAGTTAAATTTTTCTTTAGAAGAGTCTTTTTATAATAATCTAAAATAACATCATAGTTTTATAAAAATAGTCAATTCCTAAATATAAAATACAATTGCTTACTCTAGGTATAGTCGGAAGATCTCAATTTAAATTTTAAATGTCAGATTCAATTCACAAAGAAATGTCAGTCACTCACCGCCAACTTATACCTATTTACCGTATTATTTCCAGTACTCAATAATTATTTAACAATAATTATTAGGTTACTTTACCGAATTCTATTGGTTTCTATCTCCAATTTATGAAAAAAACTTAGATTTAATATCTGTTTATTATACCTATATTTTTATAAGACTAGATATCTATAACTACATACATATTGGAATTTTTTCTTTACGCACTAGTGCGTAAAGTAAAACTCTTTACGCACTAGTGCGTAAAATAAAGTTTTACGCACTCGAAAATGTGTCTAAAGTACGTACTTTACACACGGTAGTAGAAAAAATAATTATTGTTACAGATTGGTTTGTTTTCTATTATGAATAAACTGTGTTGCCTTTCTTTATCAAACTTACTAAAATTTATGTACCTCTATCACTTTTTTGGAACTTCAGTTCTTTACGTCAGGTTATGTTTGAGCGACCAGGGGTCGCGACGCAAAAGATCTGACCGTTACGCGTTACGTTACGCTACGTTATGTTACGTTGCTTCGTTATGTGCCTTGCTTTCGTGCTTGTGCTCTCACCTTAGTCTCTCTCTCGTTTACGAAGCAGCGATTCATATGCTCCGGCCAGGATTCGAACCCGGTCCGCACGCGTGCAATGCGAGCATTCCACCACTGAAACATCGATGCTATATTAAAATTCTATGCAAAGCTTGTATTCGCAGTGCTGCTGATCTACTTGAATTTGTTCGGATAAATGTTTACTATTATTTCCATAATTTTTTTTGCGCGATTAAGGGGTCTAGCACATTTACTTTTCGAAATACAGGGTGTTGAAATTTTGAAAACTTGAATGTTTTAATTCGATAACTTTAAAATGGATGGATAAATTGATTTGACATTTGGCAGGTTGTTTTTAAATGTAAAAGGGCATATTTTGAAAGAATTAGTAGTTTGTGCAACTAGTGTGGATATGATGTCCATATCGCACGAGGACGAAGTTTGAGCACGACGCCGTAGGTGGAGTGCGATATGGACAATCCAGACGAGTCGAACAGCATATTTTTTCTACGACCCACTTAAGAAAAAATATAGAAAATAAAAATTTTAATAAACTGTAATATAACTTCAAATTAAAAATTTAACAATTCAATTTTATGTTTCCACTAATTTTGTGGTAAACGTACAGTTCTTGAATGTCCAATTTGTATAATGCTACGGTTTTCCTTTTTAAATATACGATGCTGTTATAAGTGGATGTAGACTCCCTCATGAAGGGTACCATTATCTATAATAATGAAAATTCTGCTAAATATTTCAAACGTCTACCTGTTGTCGTTATTAATATCAAGCAGAATAAGTATTTAAACATGAAATTAACAATAAAAAAAACCTCTTCATGGGGAATCGAACCCGGGTCTACCGCGTGAGAGTCTGGTTTGATTACTACTCGACCACCGAGGCATATGCAAATTGTTTATCAATAACATCAAATGTATTACATAATTTTTGCTTAAAAGGAACTAAAGTTCCTACCGTGTGTCCCGCGACACGTTCTACCTTTTTTTATTAAAATTAGTACATCCCGTTACCTCTGATCTAAATCGTATATTCTTTAGCATAGCTGCAACTCATTCAAAACTCATACAAAATGTACCTCACGGTATACCCTCTTAAAATATATTTTGGTACGTCTATGAAATCTACTCAAATGAATGATTTATTACTCCTCGTACTTTCTGTACAGACTATAGATCTTTATTGTTCTTTTGTATGAGGATACATGAACAAGGGTGACAACATTTATAACAATAATATTAGCCAGTACAAAACATATATTTTAATAATAAATTTTATAGCAGATTAGGTTTGGATAACATAATATCTTGACAAGAGTGAGGTGATATTATACCTGATTTTTAATATTCTCTTTATTATGTCATATATTTGATAGAGAATTTGTGGTTCGGCTTCATTATTTATTATTGATTCAATGTCCATAGCTGAAAATGGAAATGGGAGCATAACCATATTTGCAGATAATACAAGTTTGGCTGTGGGAGCAGAAAATGAGCAAAATCTATCAAGGGAAGCGATAAACACCTACACAAAAGCGAAAAACTGGTTTGAACAAAATAAGCTCATTCTCAATGAGGAGAAAACAAAATAAGTGGTTTTTAGTACAATTCACAGTAGGAAAAACAAACCATAATATATCAAATTAAAAGAACAATACTTGGAAATAAATCATCATACAAAGTTGTTAGGCATTATACTGGACAGCTTTTTTGACTGGAAACAACATGTAAAGTTTGTTACTAGTAAACTTAACAAGGTTTGCTATGCAATTAGAATAACTGCAAGATACCTAAATGAAAGAACATTAAGAACGCTATACTATGCCAATTTTGAATCTGTCATGCGATACGGACTGATTTTTTGGGGAATGGGAACCACAGTGGAAAATATTTTTATTGTTCAAAAAAAGGTACTGAGAATCATATATAAGATGATTTTAGACAGTCATGCAGAGGACCTTTCAGAGAGAAAAGGATTTTCACTGTATATGATCTATATCTATATGAGTGCTTTACAAAGGAACAAGAGCAAATTTAAAATAAACAAAGATTTAAACACTATGCTATTAAATCACTAGAAAACCAGAATCTGTTCAAAACAAAAGTAAAAAAATTGCACTTTGATCTAAGATCCGTACAATATAAATGACTACATGAACCATGTTTACTAAAATGTGAAATTTTGACGTCATTCCTTTCTCAGCTTTGTGTATACATGTATTATATATATGAGGTTAATTTAGAAATAGATAAACATTATTATTATTATTATTAAATATAAGGGACACTTATATTTGTTCTTTTGCACCATTCAGTTTTTGATATGGTTTAACTGAGCAATTCCTAAACTATAGAAATTAAAGCACTGAGCACAAGACACACTGGAATAGAAGGAAATGAAGCAGATGAAGTAGCAAAAAGTGGGACTGAAATACCCTTTTGGGGGCCTGAACCGTTTTGTGGAATCAACTCCATATTGGAAGAAATAGGTGAAGCCGAAAAAATTTTAGGGCTTAGACAATCAAAGATTCTTCTAGGTGACTACAACCTGTTGGGATCAAATGATTGCCTAAGTCAAAGTATAGACGTTTTATCAAGAATCCTAACAGGAGATTGTCGCCTGAATGGCCGCCTGAAAAAGCTCAAAATAGTGGAAGAAGAAGAATGTAGATTTTGTGTCTATCCATATACTTTCGAATTTCAAAGCAATTAAGAATCCTAGGACACAGCATCTGAAACATTACTGGATATAAGTGGAAAACTTGCCTAAGATGAAGCTGGCCGATATCCTAAAATCGAGAAATAGGACTAAAGTAGCTACTAACCTCTTAGACTCTCCTCAGAAACTGAGTAGCAGTAAGGGGGCACAAAAGATCTTTTAGGTCTCAGTGAATGTCACCCCAAAATACATACATACAAACTATAGAAGATAAGGCATCGTTGGAATTTTATAGTTATTTTTCCATACTTGTATAGGCACTGGCCATGTTTTTAAGGTCATTTTTTTAGTGTCGCATGTCGCATTTGTAAATCTAAGCTTAGGTTCCGTCTTTTTTTAATTATTATAACTGTAGATTTTTAATTACAATACAAATCTGAGTGTCATCAACAGCTGATTCATTGGGGAAACACAGCTGTTCCTACAGATGATTATAAACATCAATATGTTGTCCTTAGATTCTGCCAACTTACCGATCATACGGACATTCTAATTGGTCTTCAATCAATATTAATAATTGTAAAAGAGTAGGCTTCGTACAACGAAATCTTTTATGAAGCAACAGATAGTTAAAATAATGAAAATGGTCAGCAGGACGTGTACGAATTTGACTAGGTAGCCAATATGCAATTATTTCTAGGACCTCAATACCGTCACGTGTTAATCGTAATAATTCCATATTGGCACATCTACACAGACTTCGCTGTATTGCCTATTTCTTCAACTCAGCTCTTCGATTGCGTTACCCAAAAATGTTACGTTGAGGGTCACTTGAATACATTTGAGTGCCAGTCTAACTATCGCTTAAATTAAAGGAACCTTTTACGGGCAGATAAGTGTCAACAGTAAGTGCAAAGAGTAAAGGTGGATTCATGCAAGAAGAAATTGAAACTAAGATTGATTTAAAACTAAAACTAAGAAGATAAAACCATGTTATTTCTTAATTTAAATGTCAACTTCTTAGTTTCTTGCATGAACATCCTCATTACAGGTACATGCTCATGTAAGAAACTAAGAAATTGAGATTTAAATTAAGAAATAACATGGTTTCATCTTCTGAGTTTTAATTTTAAATTAATCTTAGTTTTAATTTCCTCTTGCATGAATCCACCTTTAGGTTTTCCTTCAGCGATTTAAGTGTCACTTAAGTTTCAACTGAAGGTGGTGGAAATGAAAATCTCAGACAGGTCGATTTTGTAATAATTATAGGATATACCAGTTTCGAACCGTACTTGATACCTCAACACGCGACACCGCGTTTAAAAGTTCTTGAAAAACTGATTTATTCTGTAATCTTTGACTGATCTTAAAAATGTACAACACCTTGGTTCCAAAATTTTCGAATTACGTATTAAAAAGATTTTCAATTGTTACAGAGAATGTTCAAGATATTAAATCGAGTATAAATAAACACCTTGAGAGACATTGGCAATGTGTTAACTGAACGTCAAACAAGATGGTATGATGGAAAAGTACAATTTTTCAAATACATTTGGTACGGAATTAAGCAACAATAAGGCATGGGATCCAAATACCATTACCAGACTTGGAAAGAATGCCAGACTTGGAAAGAATGCCAGACTTGGAAAGTAAATATGTGTTTTCGAGGTCGCTGAATCCGAATTAACAGTCAAAGTTTTAAAAAACAAAATGGCGGATGAGATACAGACTGAAAATACCAAGAAAACATAAGCTTGTAGATGCTATGTCGTTTTGGCATTCTAAAGATTATAAAAAATTTTCTGATTTACCTACTGTTTACCTGTATGTTATTTGCAAATTATTCGCGGGATTGTAAATAATATCAACTTATTAAGGTCCAAGCAAAATCTGGGCGGCAAACTAACCTTTTCATTTGCGTAAAATTACGATTTTCACTACATAATCTCATATAAAACTGACTAGAGGATCTGGGATGATCTAAAAATGTGTTAAATTATATATATATATCAATAAAAATTCTTCTTAGCACAAATTACGGCACAGTTTTGGCAACGGTATTAATTAATAATGTTCAAGATATAAAACTACCTCACTTGCTCAAGTACAATAATGTTAATATTTTTCTATGTGGAATGAAATAATTATAAAATAGGTCTGTTTCACCAAAATTAAATCGACACGTCCTGTATCGCCTCAAATACAATAGGGCCATAAAATTCGGCACATTGGTTAAGGTGGCCAGTGTCGTGCAGTCTTAAGTTTTTTTTTATTTTTTTTTATAAAAGTATAGGCTGAAGTATGTTTTGTAGGTATTTAATAAATTACAAAAACGAATTCTAAATATCTAAAAATTATATAAAAATAAAGAAGCAAGACCCAAAATTGTAAAAATTAAGAAATGCAATGATTAAATGTATAAATAAAATTTGTTTTTATATACTTTAAATAAATGTAGATTTTGATAATAATATGACTCATTATATTATTTTACGAATTGTTTCGATATTTTCTTTGCATACCTACCATAGTAAATGTAGGTACCCAAACTATTCCAATATATCTTCTTACTGTGATAAATGATAAAAATGTAACGCAGGGTTCGGTTTTTACCCTATGGGTACGGAGCCCTAAGTCTCGAGGAGTTCTTCCAAAAACAATATATCCTCAGCACCTCAAAAAAACTTTCGACACCATTGGAATACGATCATCAGGACAGCGTGCATTAATTCGACGCTAAAATGTCACTCAATCTTTTTCTCACTTTATGTACCTGCTTGTAGACCCTTAAATTCGACGATAGGTGCCTCTACTAATCCTTCTACCTGTATTATTTAATATCAGAAAATAAGAAAAAGAAAACTAAAAAAAAACAAGAAAACCCAGGCCCAAACCCGATTGATCAAAGTGTAACTATGTATAAAAATATCAGAAAATAAGAAATAGAATCCAATTTAAGGGTGTCTCTTCTGGGCTACAGGTAGTTAGCGTTCAATTTGAGGCCGCCCAAATGTCTAGCCTGTGGGATAATTTCCTTCAATCCCAATAAAGTTTTTCAAAAAAGTCCACGGAACTCTCAACCCGATAGAACACAATAGCGAGCGTGGATTCAAGAAAGGTAAAAAGGTGAACATATCCCCTGGAAGCATTGTTTGATTTGATTATTATCAACTCTATTACTGATGAGGAGCCACAAAAAGCAAAAAGGCAACTCAACATATTTTATCAAACGTTGGTGAGCGAGGAATCGAAGAATATGTGAATGAACGCGAAGAAGAAAATATAGAACCATTGTCCATTGTTCTTGAGTCCACTAGCATTCTGCTTCGTTCTGTATAAGCCTGAAATATGCACAGTTCTGTATGTTGTCAATCTAGCCTCTTTTTCCAAAAATATATGGAAAGGAGGTAGGACTAGAAGGATTTCCATGGCTGCTGACGGTGTGGAGCTGATAGCCCAGTAATTGCCAGACAAGCCTGTCTCTGTAAACCAGAGAGCTTTGCTTGGGCCGTTCGCTGTAAAGCTTTTGGCCACCAGGCAATAGCTCCATATGTGATCATTGGTCTAACGATCATCACATATATCCAATAGATTTGTTTGGGTCCCAAGCCTCAAGATTTTTCACAGATCCTGCGACATGTCCACAAGGATAGTCTGGCCTTATGGATAACTTTTTCCAAGTGAGCGTTCCAAGTAAGTTTCATATCTAGGATAACCTCCAAATATTTTACTTCCGCTGCAAATGGAATAACCTCACCATTGTAGGAAAGTGGAGGAATATCCTCCAGCTCTCTTTTCCTAGTGAAGGAAACTATTACAGTTTTGAGTTTTGCCGGGGTTAACAGACATCTGTTCCCTCTGCCAGTTCTACACCTCCTCTTTCGAGAGCGCTAAGCAAGTTATCCATCAAGAGTGACCATGGTAGGGGAGATGGTACTCCGCCTTGTGGACAGCCCCTGGAAACCTTAAAGCTAATGGTCTCGTCCTGGAGAGATGTAGTGGCTCCTCCTATTTATGAAAATGGTATATATCCAACCGGTAATGGTTGGTTTGATGCCCTTTTCAGTCAAAGCTGAACCAATGGAGGTCGGTAGTGCATTGTCGAATGCTCCTTTAATGTCAAGAAATATGGTCACCGCAATCTCCTTGTTGTTAAGGGATCGTGTGATTCTATCAACAAGGTTGTGTAACGCTAAATCTGTTGATTTGCCAGTTTGACAAGGATATTGGTGGATACTCAGGAGGGTATTAGATAGGTAATTTCAAGCAGCAAATATGTTAAAGACAATCTCCTGGGTATACAAAATTATGTTGCACAAGTTTTTGTTGAGCTACACTAATAGAGGAATTCAACTTCTCAGTTTGCCAGAAGAAGCAATAATTGTCAACTTCACAGCTAGTAGTGGAAAAACTATTTTTTTAATAATACACAAAATAAATGCGATACTTTAAAACCAATATATAATAAAGCAAATAAAATATCTATTTAAACATTTTATGTTTTTGGTTTTGTTTTAACCCCAACTTTAGCCCGTTTTCTCAGTATCTGATTAACTTTAGCCAATTCCGTTAGCGTTCGCTTGATATACATCATTTGATCTTCTACATTATCCTTATTAATCTTGAGAGGATGTTTTTTGGATTGAGCCATATGTGTGTACAAATTCCAGACAGATGATTTTACTTCGTCTATCTCGTGCAGTTGTAGAACCTAAAAATAAAAACATTTCAAAATGAAAATATTCTGATTTTTCAAATTTTTCTAATTGTATAAATATTATACCTCTATTAGGGAAATATTTGATTTACCACGGTATAGATCCTTTTCGGATCGTTAAATTTTTAAAAAGTTTTTGAGTTAGTCAGAACTGACTCATTTCATTATTAGCATATTAGACAGATGTTAAAATTAATAAATATCTATTATTTCTCCTCCCTATATTGTAAACAACGCATTTTGACACTATTTTGAAGGATGTAAGCAACAATTACCAAAAAGGTATCGATTGTCCTTGACGACGAGTCAACTTACCACCCTTAGGGCCAGTTGTATGTAACGTAATTAACCAATTGATCAACTGAACCAGGTTCACATGTTGACCATAGTCAAGTCAATCAATCGTTGTACGAAAGATGTTCGTGTTGTGATCAGTTGAACCACAGTCAAATTAATATTTTTATGTTGGTTATCCGAATCTCTAGTAACATTCGAGAATTTTATCAATATTGTTGGTACTAACTTGAAAAATCGTCACAGTTTTTTTATAGGGTAGGGCGGGGCTAGTTGAGCATAGGGGCAAGTTGGGCAATCGAAATATCTCGAAAACTATACACGGCACGAGAAGGCATCAAACAGCGAAAAGAAGGGGTCGCGGGATGCGAACTCATCACGAGACTGCCAGTGGCGACTACTCGATCGAGTGAAGTACAAACGCGCATTCTTTTTTTGGTAACCAGAAAGTGAAATAATTATAAAGCGGAATATTTCGTCTGTAATAGTTATATGTTATCCGATTTTAATCAGGTGAGTGTTAAACTTCCATACATTCACAGTACTTTCGATATGTATAAATATTTAGGGTATAATTCTAACAGGTTTTTGACAACCTCACTTTTGTTTTGAAATTTCGGATTGGGGTTAGTTGAGCTTAACTAACCCCACGAATTAGAACTAAAGTTATATATTATTTTTATTCTTTTTAGGATGCGGACTTACAAAGGAAAGACTACGAGATGTTATTCTACTCAAAACTTAAATGATGCTGCAAACCCACTAGCCTTGGTAGGGCAACATCATTTAATGTTCAGATGCTTAAGATACATTGATGTTTTGTTGATTCTATTTTCGGTTTATTATTCAAATAAAATTACTTTTAATTGGGTTGTTTTGTCACTAAAAGATTATAAATAAAAAGTTGAGTATCAAATAAAAATTTTATTTCATGTCTAGTTAACATATAACCCATCATTTGGTTAAATATTCGAGTGCTCAATTTGCCCCATGCCCTTGCTCAACTTACCTCACCCATGGGGTACGTTGAGCATACTTGACTTTCTGCATTTAGTCAGCTGTAGCTCCTAAATTTGACTCCTAAGAAATAAATTACTATGGACACTTTTGCAAACAGATAAATTCGTGATCCTTCAGTATGCATAACAAGCCATTAATACTTATCGTTGAGGAGCTATAACCGCTCAAATGAAAAAGTGCCCAACTAGCCCCGCCCTACCCTACTGTGAAATCGTTAATCAATGACAGTCAATGATCAAAAGCGTGCTTGGCGTTAAATATCATTTTGTGTGTTCTCTTTGAAGTGAAAAGATGGCAGATAAAGAAAACAAGCGTACTCCAAGTTTTAGTGCATTTGAAGAATCGACTTTGATTTCTCTAGTTGCTAAGTATAAAAACGTTATAGAGTCTATGCAGAAAGTTCTCGGCATAAGAAAAATTTGTGGCTTCAGTTGGCTGAAGAATGTAATTCTATCAGTGCAACTACACAACGAACAAGTGACGTGCTGTTAAATAAATATAGAAATATTTAAAAAAAAGTCAAGAAAAGTATGCTGATGAAAAATGTTATGCTCAAGGCACTGGCCGTGGTCCATATAAAAAAATTAAATTGCAGTGCCTTTTGATATTCTCAATCTATCAAAAAACTCATTTTCCATCCACTTTTCAAAATTATTTTCTCTTGTTCAAAATATGCGAGCGTTTCTCCTTAAACCTAAAACCCAGTATAAAATCTCAATAAGGTATATAAGTCGTATACAAATAAGTAAATAAACCTTCTTCTACTTCTCTTATCATTTCTAGAAAATCCTCATCATCCGTTAACTCTTCAAAATAATCCACGTTTTCCATTGTAAACAATAAAAAGTTGTAAAAAGAAGCGAGGATTAAAACTCATCATGTGGGATCTTATAGGAATGTAATTTTGAACTATTTTGTAATACCTAACAAACTTTCTCATCGTCACTTTAAATTCACGTGCCATTCTATTTTTGGAATCAGCAAAAGTAACAATTATGATTTCATGCCTTAATTCAACATTGTCTATTTTTATTGCACCGAGTTCACTATAATCGCACGCTCCAGCAATTTCCATTATCATTACAACCTTCATCATTAAATAAATATCATCGGGAGCTTCAAACGGGGATTTATTTACTTCTTCCATGTCACATTCGATTTTTTGGGTTTTTATCCGTATTCTTTTTAATAATACTCGAAGTTTATGGGAAATATTTATGTTTTCCTCTACCTATGATAGGGGTGGACTTCAGCATGAAGTATGAACACCTTATAGTGTAAATACCGGTGTGAAGATAGCAGCCAATTTTAGCTGCAAAAATGTTGAGAGCTGCTCAATTCGCGGTTTCAGTGGCGTGCAGAATATTAGGTTAAATCGGATTCATATTTCGAAAAGCCACCTTGATATTCCATCGGTGGGGGTGTATTGGTATAGAGGACACACCGTTTGGATGAAATTTGCTTACGATGGAAAATAAGGGTAGAAATGTCACCCCTAAAACTAAGATAAATTGTAACTTCCAAAGGAAACGAGAAGCCAAGCTTATATTTGGAAAGTAGATGCATTCTTATGATAAAAATACACTGTTCCAAGGAAATTTGCTTACGATGGGAACAAGGGTTGAAATGTCACCCCTAAAACTAAAATAAATTGTAACTTCCAAAGGAAACGAGAAGCCAAGTTGATATTTGGAGAGTAGATGCATTTTAATAATAAAAATACACTGTTACGAGGAAATTTGCTTACGATGGGGAACAAGGGATGAAACGTCACCTCTAAAACTAAAATAAATTGTAACTCCCAAAGGAAACTAGAAGCCAAGTTGATATTTGGAGAGTAGATGCATTATAATGATAGTAATCGTAAGCAAATTTCCTTGGAACAGTGTATTTCTATCATTATAATGCATCTACTCTCCAAATATCAA
>CAJUYG010000044.1:64180-97762 GCA_910591675.1 Galerucella calmariensis | reverse complement strand
CTCCAAATATCAACTTGGCTTCTCGTTTCCTTTGGAAGTTACAATTTGTTTTAGTTTTAGGGGTGACATTTCAACCCTTGTTCCCCATCGTAAGCAAATTTCCTCTAAACAGTGTGTTTTCATTATTAGAATGCATCTACTCTCCAAATATAAACTTGGCTTCTTGTTTCCTTTCGAAGTTACAATTTATCTTAGTTTTAGGGGTGACATTTCTACCCTTATTTTCCATCGTAAGCAAATTTCATTCAAACAGTGTGTCCTCTACACCAATAAACCCCCACCGATTGAATATCAAAGTGGCTTTTCGAAATATGAATCCGATTTAACCTAATATTCTGCACGCCACTGAAACCGCGAATTGAGCAGTTCTCAACATTTTTGCAGCTAAAATTGGCTGCTATCTTCACACCGATAGTGTAAATAATTATTGATGTAGCTTTCGTGCTACATTATTGTCGAAAACTTTTACTTTATATTCGTGGTAATAGTAAAATAACTTGTAGCATAATTCCACCAAAATTTTCTTCGCAGAATGTACCCATGGACCGTGGATATTTGCGTGGATACACTACACAAACCAGTTTCCAAATGTTTCAGTCCGGAAAAAACGATCATAATTACTATCCTGTCCAGTGCTGCAAAATATCTCTGCTCGATTTTCCGGCATGTATTTGAAAAGTGTTTTCTTTGCGGAATCAAAAAACTTGTAAAAAACAATCTTTTCATTGCTCTCCATATTAATGACACGAACATTATTTACGTTTATCTCAAGCTATGACAATAGTATTATTACAGTTTCCTGTAATATTATCGTATTAAATAAAGCGCGTTACCAATAGATATCGCAGAATAATGAATATTCTATCGCTTTATAAGTTTTGAAAAATAATTTTCAAAGACACTGACCGTTTAACTAAGAAGCAACAACTACTTCACCCCGGGCTATAGGCCCCGACAGATATTGAATTACACTTCAAAGTCAAACGGGGTTGGAACAAGATATTTAAGACACGTGGACTCGAAACAATAATAGTTATTTACGTAACTAGTTATGAAAAGAGCGATATTGTTCAACAAGCGTAATATTTGCAATATGGAGCGCTAGCGAGTTCTGCAAATTACGCGAGTTGAACATTGTCGCTCTCTTCATAACGTGTTTACGTACAACGTTTTATCTAATTCCGCGCTTTTATAATATTTCGTAAAATCTTCAATTACAATGGTAATATTAAAGTGGATTCAAATGGTGTTGAAAGTATTGTTACTATGAAATATTCACCCAGAAAATTGACTCACTTTAAATAACTATGTCCTCAATAATGTTTTTTTCAATGTTTATAAATCTTAAAATACTATTGAATTAAAATTATGGGGTAATTGTCAGTTTAAATAATGAAATAATTGTCAGTTTTGACAGTACCTACCTGATTAATAAATTATTCTTTGAAACTCATGTAGTATCTCTATGTTGAAACTTGAACAGTTACGTAAAGTTTTTACATAACTACTTTTCATAACTGATATATGAAGGTTATGAAAAATGTGACGTTACCTAACGTCAAAGAATTACTTAAAGTGTCACATTTGATAGCGGAATTAGATAAAGTATTATTACAGTTTCCTGTAACATTGTTAATCAAACAATTTTGAATTATAATTTTATACGTACCGAATTATTTTTAATTTCTAGCACTAGATGCTCACATTCGATGGATTTGATCTTGGCATTTTCGAATCTTGCCTGAAGGTTTGCTATTTGATTATTCAGACCCATTATTATAAAATTCTTTTCCTCAATCAATTTCATCTGTAAAAGATTCACGATTTTGCTTCTTTCACCTTTTTTTTTTTCTTAAACTTACCATATCACTTTTTGCTCTTTCAAGTGCAACAAGATTTTCTTCCTGGAGTTTGGCTAAACTAAGTTTGGCACTTAAGAGTGTCATGTATCGATTTATCATATCTTGGATTGATATAAATTCTTGAGAAGTATCCACGACATTATCCAAGAAGTTCTAAAAAAGATTATAAAATGCAAACACGTTAGTAGCTATTGAATTTTCACTTTTTATAGGGCTTAAACGGAAACCATTTGGGTCCTACACCGGAGAATAGGCATTTTTTCAATAATTTTTTGTGTTGTAACATATAAATATTTTAAAATAATAATAATACGTAAGCAAACCCAATGAAAATAGATCGTGACGGATAGGTAATCTTGTTTGGTGACCTTTTTCTGATGTGTCTATAGATTTTATAATAAGGATTTGGATTTCCGATGCCAGTGTAAGATGCTGGCATCCAGGTTATGCAGATATACATAAGAGACTTGTCGCATATTGTTTAGATATGGACAAAGGTTTCTATGGTTTGACTTCCACAGATCTACAAAGAATTGTGTTTTAAGAAATTTTCACGCAAAAAACTGCTGGATAAAAATGGGTTTACAGATTTCTCTATCGGCATCCCAATTTAACGTTTAGAAAGCCACAGGGTATTCCTTCCGCCAGAGTAAAAGGTTTTACCCAATAAAACATCGACAAATTCATTGAAAATTGTATAAAGGGGGACGTATTTTTGCTCATATTTAGACGGTACATCTTTAACCCACTCCCCCCTATGATCACCTCTCCTAATTATTTAAATGGAACACCCTATACATTGTTGGATTCTTCTCTACAAAATGATTACAAAGGATGGGAGTTATGGATAAATCCAATCTAAACTATGCCTTTACTGCGGCACTAACTAAACGATGTTTTGCTTGGGAACAAAAACATATAGCGACCGAAATACTGGTGTTTGACGTTTTTCAAATGAAGAAACAAAGTTTTCATAAAAAACATAGCTAGATAGATTAATGCTGCTCATCCCGGTACTTAACGGAATCATGCAACGACTACCTACTCAGGTTAAGAGCACCTCAGGTGTGGATTCAAAACTAATTAAAAAGGTAGAACGTGTCGCGGAACACACGGTAGGAACTTTAGTTCCTTTTAAGCAAAAATTATGTAATACATCTGAGGTTATGATAAACATTTTGTATATTCCTCGGTGGTCGAGTAGTAAGCAGACCAGACTCTCACGCGGTAGACCCGGGTTCGATTCCCAGTGTAGAAGTTTTTTTTTTATTGTTAATTTTATTTTTAAATAATTATTCTGCTTGATATTAACAACGACAACAGACGACAACAGACGTTTGAAATATTTAGCAGAATATTCATTATTATAGATAATGGTACGGTACCCTTCATGAGGGAGTCCTACTGGCAACATCTACTTATAACAGCATCGTATATTTAAAAAGGGAAACCGTAGCATTATACAAATTGGACATTCAAGAACTGTACGTTTACCACACAAAAATTAATGGAAACATAAAATTGAAGTTTGAATTGAAGTTATATTACAGTTTATAGAAATTTTTATTTCCTAGATTTTTCTTAAGTGGGTCGTAGAAAAAATATGCTGTTCGACTCGTGTGGATTGTTCATATCGCACTTGAACGATTGAGCACTCCGCCTAAGGCGTCGTGCTCAAACTTCGTCCTCGTGCGATATGGCCATCATATCCACACTAGTTGCACAAACTACGATTTCTATCAAAATATGCCCTTTTACATTTAAAAACAACCTGCCAAATGTCAAATCAATTTATCCATCCATTTTAAAGTTATCGAAGTTTTCAAAATTTCAACACCCTGTATTTCGAAAAGTTAATGTGCTAGACCCCTTAATCCTCATATCATTTTGTCCAATTTCACGAGAGGAATCTACATCCAAACTTTGTAATTACCATTAACGTTCGAGATGCTTATACCATTTTTTGCGCGATCGTATTGAAATAAATTCCGAATAAAATAATTTAAATTTCTTCGAAAAGAACGAAATGTCAAAAGTGACATTTATACTTCTCGATCAGTTTAAAATATATTTTTTCTACTAACGTGCGGAAAGTGAATCTTTTCCGCACTAAAAAGCGTGCGGAAAGAGTCACTTGCCTAGTGCGGAAAAGTAAATTTGTCAAGTTTTTGGGGAGTATACTGACATTTGAATATTTAAAATACATATTTGTATGATTGTAGTTTACCAAATGACTGAAAAATTGATAAATTTATTATAATCCTGCTATAATTTTCAATAAAAAAAAACTTATTTTTTAATCATTTTTAAATGGCCTTGGTATAAGCCTCATTGAATGAATGTCAAATAATAATAATTAGTTTGTTGATATGTATTTAATAGGAAATGTTTCTTTATGTTAACTTTTGAGCTCATTTCCGCATGCTAGTAGAAAAAATAGTGTACCTAACACGTGCGTAAAGTGACTTTTCCGCACGCGATTGCTGGCCGAACGACGCTTTAGCAATAGCGTGCGGAAAAGTGTCACTTTCCGCACTAGTTAGGTAAACTACTATTGCATTTTGGTGAAATTGTTTTTATGCTACTTATTACTTTTCGACGTCTGAACGGTAAGTAAATTACTTACCGACGTGTTAAACTTAGAAACCAGTAATCACAACCTACCTTCCTGACAACCGATGCTGTAAATAAACAAAAAGGATCAATCGCGCAAAAAAAATTATGGAAATAATAGTAAAAATGTATCCGAACAAATTCAAGTAGATCACCAGCACTGCGAATACCAGCTTTGCATAGAATTTTAATATAGCATCGGTGGTTCAGTGGTAGGATGCTTGCCTACCACGCGGACGGCCCGGGTTCGATTCCCGGCCGAAGCATATGAATCACTGCTTCGTAAATGAGAGAGAGACTCAGGAGAGAGCACACGAACGCAAGCTAGGCACATAACGAAGCAACGTAACATAACGTAACGTAACGGTCAGATCTTTTGCGTCGCGACCTCGGTCGCTCAAACATAACCTGACGTAAAGAACTAAAGTTCCAAAAATTCAGGGGGTACGTCTTACCGGTTCTCGGGTAATCCTACTTGAAGTTTACGTTAAGTTTCTGAAGGTAATGGTATAATGAAGTTAATAGGTTAATGAAGTTAATTCTTATAAGTTATTAAAGTTAAGAAAGATAAGTGGATGCTGAATAATATTAGTCTATTTATTGTTTATTCCCATCCACTTGATAACTCGATAAATCCTGGGTATTTGGAAGAAAATAAATATGAACTACGTTGTTCAATTTACAAATAAATTGTAATCAAGGAAAAAAACTATGTACAGATGGTGACAAATGTTGGAATTAGACTTGTTACATTACTTTCCTCGGCTTGGCTTGGCTTGGCATGGTACCGTTACATAGTCCAGGTAAAGTTGTTCCCGGTAAAGCTGGTCCCGGTAAATTTGGTCCCGGTTAAGTTGTCCAGAAATAGTGATACGGCAAAGATAAAGTGATGTGGCCTAGGTAGAGTGATGTGGTCCAATAAGAGTGATGTGGTCCAAGTAAAGTTATGTGACCCAGGTGAAGTTATGTTGTCCAAGTGAAGTTATGTGGCTATTCGTCGCCCATCCGATATTTCAGTTTATTTTAGTACCGGCCAAATATAACGTTACAATTAATGCAAAAGTTTTTTTAAATAGTATCAGTTGCCAATTAAAAAACCAACCGCAAAGAGTAGTTAACATCGAGGCTATGGAAGTTGACGTTTTAGGATAACTTACGTTAGAAGAGAAACAATCAGTAGTGGGTGTCTTTCGCAGCAGTGTTTCCAGAATTTTACATTCACACAAATTCCATCCTTATAAAATTAAATTAGTCCATGAAGACGATTTCGACCGGCGTCTACAGTTTTGTGAATTCATGAGTGAATGACTGCACGACACGACACAGCTTTATTATTATACTGCCGTATGTTCTTTGCATTAAATGGTAGATTGTAGATAAGGTAGAAAATCATCCACACGTAATTCGAGAGTTTCATAGTCAAACACCACGAAAATTGGACGTCTGGGGGTCTATTCCCAAACAGTGACATTTTTTGTCGCATGCGAGATTATACTTTTGTCAATCAAGGATGTATACAAAGTAAAATCTCGCATGCGACAAAAAATGTCACTGTTTGAGAATAGACCCCCAGGTGTGGCATTTTTGGTGACCATATTGTTGGACCATATTATTTTATTGAGGGTAGCTTAAATGGTGGGTCTTAATTATTTATTTATCAAAGATAAATAAACTTTACATAGCGTGTTTTGATGGAGACTTTACCGGTTTCCCTTAAATTATGCTCTATCCTCGTGCTATCCGTCCTTTATCTCGAAAACAATTCAACGGTTTAAAACAAAAGGTGTATATGGAATTTTATTCTCTACAAAATTGATAATAAATACAAATAGCGAAATGAAATATTCGCAAAAAGTTATGCAAAAAAAGAACTATGACCACAAATTTTATTAAACATGTACACCCTACCATATGTAGGTTTTGAGACAATTTTAGAATGCCAAAATACAAGTTTATACAAATATTCAGAAGTATCTCAAATTCCGAGATTCTTACCTATTTTTGACTGAGGGCGCGTTTATCAATGCTCGGTTAAATCTCTCAGCAACGTAGCCCTCAGCTATCTCTAGCCGCCAGTCAAAGTCTCGGTTACAATAGAAAGCGTTTATCAATGCACCACATAACTGACAGCTAGCTAACTGGAGGCTAAGTGTAATTGAGCATTTGACAACCTTGTTCGGGTTATGAACGTGAGTGTAATGTTGTCAGAGTGTAAATTTCTCATTTTAATTTGGTGTAAGGAGGTTCACCTGTTTCATGAAATATACATATTATTAATTTTATTCGCATAACACCAGTGACTATAACAAGAATTCTTGTTATATAGTCACTGATAACACACTGAATCAAGAATATAAAGGTGAAAGTTATTATTTTTTTATTTTACCGTAAGCTTACCCCGACAACATCGTGGAAAATTTCACTTGTCAGTGTCAAAATTGTGGTACTGTTATTTTTATTTCGTCTATGTTGTGCTTTGTTGAGTTGTTTGCATTTGAGAATGTCCACAAAACAAAAAAGATTTCCCAATTTCACGGTGTCAGAGCGACAATTAGGTACTGATAAAAAGTAGCCGTTCACCATAAAAGTATAATAGAATGCAGAGAGACGGATGCTGTGACCTGGCGAGAAAAGCTGGAATTTGTTGGAGTATCATGAGAACACTGGGTCTAGAGAGTCGAAGCCGAGTAATAAACTCGACATCATCGAGCTCTTCAAAGGGATTCATCCGTTCTTCAACAGTATATGATCGTCTTTCGTACTCTACAAATTCCAATAAATGAATCAAATTAGCTTCTCGATTTCACCCTAAACGATAATAACACAATCAAATTTAAAGTTGAAATAATCCTTGTTGCAAAATGTAAGCAAACATGAAAAAATCATGACACAGTTGTGAGTTAGAATCTATGGTTAGAATAACGGAACACCACTTTCTCGTATGTAACTGTATGTTCTATGACCTAACATCAACTTGATAGTGGCAGCTAGGGTAGCCGAAAGTTTGACTGCCAGCTAATGCAAACTGGCAGTTGGTAAACACTTTGACCAACAGCTAAGATTTAGCCGAAGGCTACAATATTTAACCGAGCATTGATAAACCCGCCCTAAGATGAATGGATTCTTTAACCTTACGTAATATTCTATATGTTAGAGTTAGCTTAAAACATCATGGGTGCTACATCGCAGATGGGCCAATAACCAAAATCAGTACAACGCGGCAAAACCGCATGTATAGACTCAACAACTCAACTTCAAATGCGTTTTTGCCGCGTTGTGCCAATTTTGGTCATTTGCCCATCTGTAACGTAGCACCCATGAGGTTTTAAACTAACTCTAAATGCATTTACATTTTGTATCTTTGACTTGCTACAAACATTATAAAACATGTGATGTAGTCAAATGAATATATCTATCTATAACTATTATTATACGGAACAAATATTATACTCGTATTACAAGCCAGAACTTGATAGGTAATTTTTTTAAAAGTTTACAGGTTTGTTGAAATATTAACTTATGAAAATTCTACGCTACTAGAAAATTATAATACCATGTCAGATGCTGAGCTTATTATACAGTGTGATCCGTAATTAATGGACCAAAGTGAAATGGAAGATTCTTCGCCTAAAAATATTACAATCTTACGAAACTTCTTTCAATACAATATTGATGATAAGCAAAGTTGGCATGCCAAAGTTTTTTCTCGATAAATTGGAAGATTTTAAAAATTTGAAGATAGGGGTTTTAGAGCCTGGGACATCACAATGTGTTATCCATTCCGATGTATTTTCTAGAGGGTGCCACAAAAGCTATGTTGTTGGTGTAATTGTGCGATTAACTTATTTATCGTTAACGGTAGATATCCCTCTATTTATTGGAAAATATTAAAACTGCATTATTTTTGCGTCAAAAAGTTATACCTATCAAAAGTCTCAAAAGTTACTAGTTTTCGAGAAATTCGCATATTTAAGCCCCCTTCATAATATTCAAGGAATGTTGCTTTGACGTAAAAGCCCTTCGCCTTCGGAGTCGGATTGTTACTAAGTAATACGCTTTCGAAATCTACGTTTGTGTATAAAAAATCCTGCAATTTACTGAGAAAAAACATTTTTGACATCCCAACTTTGCCACCCTGTATCTTATTTATCATCAATATTTTATTAAAGGAAGTTGCGTCAGATTATAATATTTTTAGGCCAAGTGTATTTTCCATTTCACTTTTGTCCATTACTTACGAACCAACTTGTATATTGCTGTAATCATCTTGTAGAAGAGAATCCAAAAATGCGATGGTGTAAAGGGTGTTCCTTTTAAAAAATTGATAGTGGTGGCCATGGGATGGGATCTACATAATAATATGATTTTTGACGCGATTTTTCATTTTTTCATAAAAGTGACGCCCTCAGAATTATGTGGGTGGATAGTTTTTATTCGAAGCTCATAATCAAATATTTGAAATAACTTCCTTAAAAGAAATAAGGCATTAAAAAATGATGCGATATTAGGACGCTCTCCTCTAATGCTGTGAATCATTGGGAAATGATGTTTTTGTTCCATCGACATTCAGTTTCGGTTCTTTTGTTCGGGTTATTTACGTCAATGGAATGTCAATTTTTGATATCATCTCCTTTTTGCCTTCAATCAAAGTTATATTTTCGCTAAATCTGATCGGACATTTATTGAAATTAAAAAAAAACTAAGGTGCTATATTATTTCAGATTACTCGATGATACCTCATACAACCGGTATTCTTTTATTTTCTTATCCATTTCAAACTTTGTAGCTTTTAAAGCGATAAAGTCTTTTTCACATTTATCGATATCTTTACGTCTTTGTTCACATAGTTTCATATCATCTTGTATCTTTTTCTCTGCCCTTTCTCGCTTTTCCATATTTTCCTTAATAAACTAAAAAACAGACAATAGTGAAAGAATATATGGCTACCTATAACTAAAATCAGATAGATAGGCAACTTTATATAAAAACATTAGCCTTTTATATGTTATCATATCTATTGGATTGTGGGCGTATGTATAGCTGTATCTGTAAATCTAAATTAGCGACGTCATATTATGAGTTCGGCTTGGTCACTCCTTTGGATTTTTTTTACACTTTTCATTCCAAATTCGTTCCGGTATGGACGTTAGAGTAGAAAGTTTATACTCTAAATCGTGCGACTCTATACATGTGGCGTTGCGTAAATAGAGTTAACTTTACGCACTCCTCACGAGATAGTATTATAGAGCATGCATGTTGGGGGCTCATGTAAATTGAAGAATTATCAACGATTGTCGGGGTTCTCCCATTGCTCAAAATTGACTGAAAAACTGAAAAATAGTGATTACGACTAAGTAAATCACACAGGCCTAAAACCGCTTCCACATTATGTCGAATGGTGTCGATCGACAATGCCGATCCAGTGTGGATGGTCATCCGACATTGTCGATCCAAGCCGGGTCGAATCGAAGGCAAACCCGAACCAAGTCGGTACGGATAAAAGGAAGTCGAATCGACATGGCTAGTTTGGACATGTCGAAGCATGTTGTTCAACATGCTGTATTCCAGGTTTAACTCATCAACTTCATCTTGCAGTATCTTCTCATCACTCATAATTGAAAATTTTAATGAAGCAAAACCAATTTAAAATATATCGAGTTTTGATAATGGCGGGGCGATGTATCTCGGTCAACACGTCCACATATACTGACGATATGGACGAGTTGAAAGTGGAACGTGTCGAATGAGATTTGCAGATCGACCTTAAGGCGCCCCACTACTATCAAATACTCTGTAACCTTTTTTTAAGTATTTGCTAATATGTATATGCTCTGAACGCTTTATGATCGTTCGGGTAAGTAACGGATCTAACGTGAGACCACTCCATACCATGCTCTCTCTCTCTCCTCTCAATCACTCTCAGCGACCTAGCCGAGCTTATCTTAACGAGACATGCTATAAGCACCGAACAGCCTAGTTTCACAGAAGATATTTCGGTTTTTCTATAAGAAATGCATTTGTTGTGTTATTTTCACGGCTCCGTAGCAGAATAGCGTCAGTCAAAATAGCGCGGACAAAAACAGCAACGAACAAAATAGCGCTGGACAAAATAGCGCCGCACAAAAATAGCGCAGAACAAAAACAGCGTCGGACAAAATATAGCGCCGCACAAATATAACTATGCTTCATTATTTTACTACTATATCATCCATAAAAATTGACAGAATAATAATCTTTATTAATTTTTATAGTTTTTTTGGTACTTTAGTGGTGAAATATTAACAAAAAACTATTTATATTTCATATACAAAATCCCGCTGCAACGATGTTATGGCTCCGTTGTAGTGCCGAACTAGCATATTTGAGAATAATTGATATTTATGTAACAAGGACAAAAAACTGTCTATTATAGTCGAGTCTGCAAGTTGATAGCCGAGACGCAGCCGAGGCTAGCATGCAGGCGAGACAATAGACAGTTCTTCACCGAGGTGCAAATTACATTTTTTCGTCGACCTCTACATACCTTTTGGAAAGTAAGCACTCACCTGTTTGCTGGCCTCGGCTTCGTCACACTCTTCGATTCAGCCTGGATCATCATTTTAATAAATTTAAGCAAGATGTATTCTAATTTGAAGTGTATTTATACTACAAAATCAAATCAATCTTGAACATGAATATTGAACGTACAGTTTGCGGCAATTATTGATATTAATTCCTGCTCTCAAGGAAGATGCAAGCACAGAACCAAAGAATACACCAGCTCAACAAGAAGCGAAGCTTCCCATCCTTTTTTATATGCGCATGTCCAAAAGGAGCCATATTTATAATAAGATACTTGTCATACCTCATTTTGTCGACCAATTATATCGCCGATATTTGAAAATTCGATCATTTTCTTAGTGTATTTAATAAGTTATCTGTCAATGTCGGTCTCTCAAGGTCATACATTTTTGTTACCAAAACATCAAAGAAATTGCGTCGGGCTTCGCTTCTTGTTAAGCTGGTGTATTCTTTGACAGAATACACCATCCCAACAAGAAGCGAAGCTTGTGATATTTTATAATTCATTTTCTGAGTGCGCATGTCTGACAGTCGCCATTTTAAGCCCGTTATCTGTCAATGACATGTGATTTTATTGTTTACAAAATAATTTTCTTTGTTGTAAGCTTTTTGATTATTTACATATTTTTTGTGTGTTTTGAACGATAAAATTTGTTTACAAAATTACATTTATTAGTTATGGCGCCAAAAACTTGTGCAATTCGTGGCTGTCATTCAAGTGATGGATGATAATAATAGGGGACTTCGGTCCAAGTTGCCAACCCAAAAAAATTCACATTTTTCTACCACTGGGGAAAGAAAATTTCCGGACGATTTTGTCATGTAAAGGTTTTTTATTATTTATAAATATCCGTAAACGGAGCCTCGACTCTTCAAATTAAATCAAATTAGATATATATCGATATTTGTAAAAGTCATATCTGATTGGCTGAAAGTTGTGCTGGAGCACCTGATTTCACGTCAATAATGGTAGCGTTCAGGAAGCATAACATATACCTAACTCAACTGTTGATTGAGCGCTCACTGAGTAACGAATGGTTGACGTATGTCTTCATTTTTTGGAAAGTATTGAAGATCATAGATAATCTTTAATATATGTATATCTCACAGATTCACTGATTATATATATATATGTAGAATACTCACATATAAACAAATAAATAAATACAAAACATTTTTCAATCATTTGTGAACATAATTATACGTATAAATCAGTTCATATTCATAATCATCACTCATGTTGTAATACTTATTTATTCCACTAATCCCTTCACTAAGTATAATCTTTGTTTACTAATAATAAAACCATAGACAATCTTTACAAAAATATCACAATCTGCATCGTGTTGTGCTCACTGAGCGCAATTTAAAACCACTCAGGAAAATGGCTTCGCTCACTAATCAAAGTGCGTTCACAGAACTTTCACTCAACGGTTCTGCAACAGTTGTATTTTCTGAACGCAGCCCCTAAAGATGGATGACGTATTGTTGACATTATTGACGTGAAATCAGGTGCTGCAACAAAACTTTCAGCCAATCAGATATGACTTTTACAAATTTCGATATATGCATCAAATTATCTAATTTGAAGAGTCGAGGCTCGGTTTACGGCTATTTATAAATAATACGAACCTTTACATGACAAAATCGTCCGGAAATTTTCTTTCCTCAGTGGTAGAAAAATGTGAAATTTTTTGGGTTGGTAACTTGGACCGAAGGAAAAATACAACAAAACTTCGATATCTATGGAGAAAAGTTTACTGTCGCTTCTTTTTTATAACTTCGTTCTCACAGATATCAGTACATTTTCTCTGGGTATAAAATGTAATTCAGAGTCTGGTGAAGTGTAACTTTTAAATATATAAATAATAAAAATTTTATATTGAAACACCATACTTATTGCAATTTTTATCATCATTTACTGAAATTCTTTCTATTGTAAACTGATATTATAAATATATAATATATTATTATTGTATTGGCTTTTAGACTCAGCCTATCCTACATATAATGCTACATAAAAACATACTTACACATATAATCTCGATTAATAAAAAAATTAATAAATAATAATAATAAATAAATATAAATATATAAATAATAAATAATAAATAATAAATAAAATTAATAAAAAAAAATATTTAACTTCACAATTTTATCCATTAAATAAATTTTTATTTTGATCTTTAGTTTCTATTATTATTTTATTAATAATGGATGGTACCTACTCCAAAAACAGAAGCTAAAACTTATATTTATATATTTTTCACAATATTTGTTAAGCTGTTGAATTGACTTAAGCAATTCATAAATTGAGTTGAACAATTAAAACTTTGTCGAAAAAAATTATAAAAATAAACAATTATTATTTGAGATTCTTTGGTTTCACTTTTTTGCGTGTAGTTAACATTTAATTTACATTTTTCGAACAATTTTCTCAGTGTAACCTGATCCGTTATCTGTCAACGTCAGTTTGAAGGTTACGAAATTTTGCCACCAAAACATCAAAGGCATGGAGACTAGACATAAGGAGCACAAACTCTGTATTATGAAAAGTGTCCTCGAAATGCGTTAAATTGTGATGGCGCTCGTGTAGCAAATTGGTCTGAAATGTCTAGTTGGAATGTCATGGTAAATTATTTAAGGTTATGTAAATGGAGATGGTTTGTTTATTTTAACTAGGTTACATTTCATGCTTGGTTTTAGCAAATTTCAAGGAAAAAATAAGTATCTCGCGTAGCTGATGCTATGTTTGGTTAAAGGTAAGTTTCTTTAATATATTTATATACCTAATTGTGTTGCAAAATAGTGATGAAAACAATGAAAAATATTCCACATATTATTTCTACACATTATGCACAAATATGTACCCATCAATCACTGATATTTTCTGTTGTTACAGATAATGCCTGAAAAATGCTGATAAGTATGAAAGAAATCCACAGAGAATGCAGAGTGTGTCACTGTGCAGTAGTAATTGGGACTATTCTCAGCACATCCAAGAGTTACAATTGATTGAAAGTGAATCAAATGAAGAAGGTACTTCTTTTAAATAATTCCAATTATATACGGTTAGAACCAGCACCAATTTTTGTTCCAAGAAAGACAATTTCAAGATAGCATTGGTGAAATATACAAATTGTGATTGGACTATTTCAAACTCAAAGAAGATGTGGTATAAGTGGAATGCTGAAAAGTACCAAAACAATTTGCGGAGAGTGTGATGTCCTACTATTTTGCCATACAATATCACAATTAAAAATTTGTTCTGTAAAATAAGTGTATGATATGTACATATAAAAATAAAAAATAGAAACAGTTTTATCAACAGGATTCATAAAGTGAAAATAATATCCTCATCACAGTTAGTACACATGCAAGTGGAATGAAAGCATTTAAAAAATATAAATAGGTATATAAATAATTTGAAAGCAAAAGTAGATTCTCCTTCCTTCCTACAGGTCCTCCTGAGGACATTCTTCAGCTGTGAAAGGTTCTTAATTTAGGGCTAAATCTAAAGCAGTCTTCTTGAACTTCTTTTTATATTCTTTGATTTCGATAGTGTCTAGTGAGTTGTTGAAAAGTCTGATAAAAGCATAATCTGTACTCGACAGTCTATATGATGGCTGATTATAATTTATGATTGTTACATGTATCAGCACAATGCATGTTGTTTTGAAGATGAACATCAAACTTCATATAGGTAAGTACCTACATAATATTACAACCATGATATGACATAATATAGGGTACCACTTATTTCAAATAAGAATTTAACTACACAGCTTTTTTTCTTGAAGTCCATCAAAAATAGGAGAAACATTTTTGGTAATAAAAAATTTGTACATATTTGTGGAAACATTTATTGGTTAAAAAAATCACAAATATTACAGGCAGTATTCATGTTCGTAACATGAACATATTTGTTTTTAGTAGATATATCAATGAACATACACATGTTCAACAAATAAAGTATGAAACATTGAACAAAACATAAGCAGTACATTTAAGAAGATAACTTGTTAAATTAAATATAATTCTTGAAGTAGTCATAGATGTCAAGATAGGTCCATTTAGTAAGATGAAAGGAATTAGAAGCCAGTGTGTTTAAGCGTTTGGTGGAAAAGTATTTTGACTTAAAAGTGTTTTCAGGTATTCCAAAGAGTTTTTTTAGAATGTTTTTGCTGTTAGATCTTAAAATTTAAATTTTTAATCCTGTTTAACATTATTGTTAATTAATTTCACTGTACAATGTAAGTATATCTGATTGATGTGTGTAATCACTTATAAATTATTTGATTTGTACAAATTGAGTCAGTTACTCCAACACAGCTCTTTGTGTATAGTTGAAATCTATATATCACTTAAAAGTTTATTTAGAATTAAAACTTGAAATCAGTAGACAAAATACAAAGTCTCTAGAGTTATTGTATTGGATATGGATGGAATATCTCTTTCAAAAACCATGTTTCCCTCACATTAATAGACATACTGGACTTTTCAAAAACGTTACCAAAAAGGACAATTAAATATATTCACTTTTACATCAATAAATACTTAATGTAATTGATAAATTACCTCCAATATGTACATATATAAAAAAATTCCAATCTTTTTAGTTTTATTACATATAAAGCCAAACCGTCGGTAGCAGAAAAATTAAAAAAAAAAAATATATATATATATATATATAAAACTCTCTACGGTTTGTGTAGTTACTCTGTTTTTCTTATAATTTTTGATAAATTAAATTATAAACTTCCCGATTTTCTAATAATTCCTGTTGTTAGATGTAGATCTGTTGTACTTGTTGCTGTTCGTTTGAGAGGTACTGCAGCATGAGTTTGTCATTTGCTGTTCATTAGTGATACTTGTGCTGTTATGGAAATAAATAGTGGGAAATATCTTGAGCTCCCTTCAATGCGAACATATTTTTTATATTATTATACGATCATCCTCTTACTCTTTAAAATGAGTGTGACAAATTTAATAATTTGCTTTCAATGCGTGAAATTATTTCACGTACTGTTGGCCAAAAAAAATACAGAGATAGTGGTGTATATTTTCACCGAATTACTATTCAGTGATATTTTCTATCCTTTTAGTCTAGCTTGACAACTTTTCACAACACTCGTTTTTACCATTAATTGTTAATTTAGATTCAACTTTTATAAAATAAATAAACACTAATGAGATTTTGTTAGGTTAACTTGGTCGGCATACTTCACTCTGTCCTCAGACCAATTTGCTACTCCCGCGCCATCTACTATTCAATGCTTTTCGCGGACACTTTTTCGACATTTTTCCTATACAAGTTTGTGCTCCTTATATCTAGTCTCCATGATCAAAGGATTTACGCTGGCTTTCGTTTCTTGTTTGGCTGGTGTATTCTGTGATGCAAAAAACAGTTATTGTCACAGGTATAGTTTGTTCAGCCATCCTTTGCCGTTACGCCATACATTGTCCAGCTTGCTCTCTCATTCATGAAATGTATGAGACGGAATTATGACGTCCTTAACGTATTTCTTATCTAAGGTCGACATAAATTTTATCTGTTACTTTTGACAATTCAGTTTTCATATTTTGAAAACAATTCCTAACATATATGCCATTGATTATAATTTTGAGGTTAAGTGTAAAATAACATTCAACAAATATAAGACATATGTAAAACAGCAGAATACGTCACCGATTATGACATAACGGCAAAGGATGGTTGAACAAACTATAACCATAGTAACCACAGCGGACGAAAAGTAAATGACGTCAAAAATAGACCATTTTGCATCCGGAAATAAGTACGTAAAATGTAATTTTTTGTATAGATCGACGGGAAAATATTTTTCATAAATAATAGTCATATCAGTAGTTTTCAACATCGCTTCCCGACTGATATCAGAAAATAATAAACGAAAAAGAAATAAAAACGACAATCAATATTTTTCATCACAATTCAACACATGTCGCTTCCCGACCAACTGACACAGATCAAAGTGTAGAAAACTAGATATCATTAAAGGCGAATTCATGCAATGTTCATCATCATTACATTTTCATCACATTATCATTTACACTAGAAAAAGGTAATTACTATAGTTTTCCATATTTTAAGGATATTTCAACCGGCGTTATTTAGTCACAGTCACTGTTTTGTCCAGCGCTATTTTGTCCGCCGCTGTTTTAACCTAGCGCTATTTTGACTGACGCTATTCTGATACAGTGCCCTTTTCACGGTATTTGCTCGAGCAAATGGGCTGCTCTGCTCACTTATACTTTGGCAAGTTTATCTGAAACCGTGAAAGGAATGCAGTCGAAAACATTCGACATTGTCACGTTTAACTATGAAAACGTTGAAGTACTGATTATGTAGTGATAATAATTATAAATGGGTCTTTTTATTATTAACAATATTAAAAATATGATTGAACGTTAATTGTATAATGTGCTTGTTTCCTTGGATTTATTCTATTAACATTATTTTCCAATTCATGAATATTAAAAGAGAACACTTTTCCAAATTTGTTATGGGCTCCTTAAAGCTCTGGCAACGTTGTACGAAAACCATAATGACCACACCCACCGATTACATAATTGGTGATTTTTATCGACCAGCTGACTTCTTATTGGCAAGCGCGTGCGTATGTTTTTCCCTCTCACTTCGTCAATTGACTGATATTGATTTATTCAGTGGCGTTACTTTGTCAGTTACCTTTGTAATTTCAGTTCTACTTAGTAAAATAGGTACCGTACGCCATTAGCACGTTTGACAGATATACGCCATGTTTTTCCTCGTCTCTTACCGATCCCGCGTAGCTCCAGATAAACTTGCCAAACTATAAGTGCTTTTGCGTATTCTTTCTAAGCGCACACTTTAAGCAGAGCTGAACTATCGTTTCCCCATTGCCCTTAACCGAACTATACTTCTAGATGGGGCTCGGCTCCGACAGAATGATGTAAAAAGAACAAAACAATTGTAGCTAGGGTAAGCGATTTTAATTTGACATTTGCTCATTGATGTGCAAAGCGCATGTCAACTCCACGTTCTCTTTTGTTTACCCCTGGTTGACCCAGTAGAATAGGCGCATATGAGTTTGACAAGTTGTAAATATTCTGATGGGTCCTCCATTCAGCTGTAGCTGTAGTTGCATAACTACACCCAGAATCCACTAGATGGCTAGACTCCGTTTCGCGTAAGAATAATAACCTACTTGAAGTTGCAGTCGTATGCGCGAACTTATTTTCAAAACTACCACCATTGTAAAATTGACATTCGACTTCAAATCAGTGTAGAGTAACGTTTTCACATTTTGTAGGTTAGCACAAAATTAGAATATTAAAAATATATTTATCGTATGTACGGTTGAAATAATACCCTTCTTGCGTCATCGATTGTTAATCTCCTTCTATCCCATTACGAAGGAAGAAATGGAAAAAAAGGCAGGTCTGTGATTAATCATAATCAAAATATCCCAATAATGACAGTTCTCGTCAGGTGTGTACTTTGTTATTATTATTTATTTGAAGTGAATATTAATCTTATTTTTATATTTATCTAAATAATACAAAAATATGCCTAGATACACGAAAAACATCAGAATTTTGAAAGTTCTGAAATATTTTCAGTTAGAAAAAGATGCTGGTAATTATTGATTTCATAGCCTTTTCGAATTTGGCTGAATACGATCCTGATGATTTTATTTATCAAATTTAAGGTTAGCTATATGTCAAAATAGCAAATAAAAAAAAGACATGCCGAAAACCCGGATATACGTCACAATCGATGACGCTCACCAAGAAGGGTATTATTTCAACTATATATATAGTTAAAATAATACCCGTCATCGATTGTAACGTATATCCGGGTCTTCGGCATGTCGTTTATTTTAGTTGTTATTTTGACATATAGCTAACCTTAAATTTGATAACTAAGATCATCAGGATTGTATTTAGCCAAATTGGAAAAGGCTATGCAATTAATAATTACCAGCTTCTTTTTCTAACTGAAAATACTTGAGAACTTTCAAAATACTGATGTTTTTCCGTGTATTCATGCATATTTTTGTATTATTTAAATAAATAAAACAATAAGATTAATATTCACTTTTCATAAATAATAATTGACCGTAAACAACAAAGTACAGACCTGTCAAGAGCTGTCAGTGTGACAGTAGAAAAAGACGTAAGACACATTGCCGCTAGGAAAGTAACGCCTTCATAGTATTTTGAACTCTCGATTGATAGGTTGAGCTTGCGCGTAATCTAAACATCAACCAATCAAATTTTTGTAAGTCAAAGATTAGGGTTAACCTTTGTAATACATTTAAACGGTTCATTATTGTGATATTTTGATTAGGATTAATCACAGACCTGCCTTTTTTCCATTTCTTCCTACGTAATGTGTTAGAAAGAAATTAACAATCGATGACGCACACTAAGAAGGGTATTATTTCAACCATACCTATAGTTTAAACAAAATAAGTAACAACAGCAATGGCAAAAAACGGTTGTTGCGGGGCGACATAGATAAACAAGACCTATTTTGATTTTTGCATAAGAAAGTTAGCAAACTTCATGTGGCTTCTTTTTATGTGAAACGGAGTCTAACAAATTTTCGAAATATAAGCGGTAATAAACGTAACATTAAATAGTGGTTACTTGATCGAAATTTATAAAATTATCTCTCAACTGTTTTTCTTTATCATCCAGCTCCTTCCACTGTTGGTCGAGGTCTTTTCTAACTCCGACGAGATTTTTTCTCTTCAGAAACAGCATCTTATCGGCGCTTTGTAATACGATTTGCAGCTTAGCCAATTCCGATTTAAAATCTTCCGAATGAACTATATCAAAATCCGGATATATTCTAAAAGAATTTCACCTATGTATTCTGTAAGCTCTAGATCACCAGTATCTAGTATCACCAGGGTAACTAAGTTTGCGTCAGATGAATCAATCATTTTAAAAATAAATTGGCATTCTACTACTGTAGCGCCACCCAGTCACGTAGCTATAGCTTTTACATGGGGAGGGTTTTGGTTTTTTCATCTGATAAGTTCAGAAGGGGAAAGCTTTATTGAAGGCGCCGCATAAGGCCAAAAAATTGAGTGCCACGACCTTAAGCAATTTTTCAAGTTCAAGAAATAATGTGTTAAGTTTTTTTTTAATTATTTGTTTGACTTGGCTACATCTTAAAATATTTTTAAACATCGTTTTTCGTTTTGCCCCCTTCTGCTGAAATGGTTATAACCATGTATATATTTTTTAAAGGAGCCGTCTCTTCTCCGGCACCACCTAAGCCTCTTGGGCTTATTGTGGATTCTCCTAACATTCTGACTACAGCCTATTCAGCCAATCCGTTCCCTGTATTAGCTCATACAGGTTCTTTACTGGATAGTTGTAGAAGTCTTCTGGAGTCATTTGGGGTCTTCCATTTAGTTTCTGCCTCCTGTGGTCCAGCGTATCACAGTTGCAAAATATGTGCAGAGCTGTTTCAGTATCCTTTTTGCATCTCCTGCATGTGAGGTCTCCGTTATACAGCCCTATTTTGTTCAGGTGCTCATTTATGGGAAATTATCCCATAAGAAGACCTGTTATGGTGCGTAGTTTGTTCCTGCTCATTGAGAGCAGTTTTTTTGCTACTTTTTCTGATAGTTCTTTTATAAATTTCTTCCCATGTGTTTGCCTGGGCGTATTCTTCCAGAGTTTTATGGATTGTTCTTTTACCCACCCTTTTAATCATGACCTAGTGTTGCATCTGGGGATGCCCACAGATGGTTCGGGTCCGTTCATCAGTGTTGACGATCATGCTCTTGCAAGTTCGTCAGTTTTTTCATTGTCAGCGATTCCTTTGTGACCTAGGACCCACTCCAGTGTTACACTGTTCCGAGTCGCAAGTCTTCTAAGTTCTTCGCCGCATACCAGCCGAGATGTTACCTGTATATTAATTTGGGAGCACCTATTTTAAAAAGTGATAGATGATTGAAAATTGAAGCTTTCATTAAAACAGAAAATCAATCTCACAAAAGTAAATTTAACCTCTTCAGCTAAATTATTCACAATTGTTGAGAAATCTATTTCTATTGCCACATCCCGATGAATACTCATATTGCGGCAGTATGCTAATAAAAAATTATTGTACCTTTATTGTATTTTCTATGGGGAGGGTTTGAACCCCCAAAGCCCCCCCCTTATATACGTTCCTTGGGCCACCTTAAATTGGCCCCCTTTTAACGGACACTTTTCAATACTACTCTCTATAGTTTTGATCATGTTTTAATATTCGAAGTGAGTAAATAAAAGGGAACGTGAATTTACCAATGTGAGCTGATATTAACTGATAACAAGGGTAGCACGAATAAAAAAGAGGCCGAGGAAGAAACGGACTCCACAGGGGGGAGAATAATGGAGAAAAATCCAAACAAAGCGAAAAAGGACGGAAAAGTAAATACAAGGGAAAGGCCAAGGAAAGATGAGTTTTTTGAGGAAGAAGTATTCGAAGCGGTAAGGGTTGGGGTTGTTAGGGACAGAACATACTCCCTGTCGTCAATAGGCCTGAATACGACTAAACTAGGGGGGGAAGAAATAAGAAAGGACGACAAGGGATTCATAACAGATCTACAAGAAATAGTTCGGAAGGTGGAGAGAAATGCGAAGCAAATGGCAGAGATTGGAATAAAGAGTCACAACACAAAGGTGGAACTTAAGAAGGGATTGTTAGAATTGGATCATCTAACTAAACTATTAAAGACAAAAGCAGAAAAGGCAATAAACATATTTAGAACCAGGAATCTCAGGTAGTTGAAGTAGTCAGTACCTGCGAAATTGGAGCACGACAGGATGAAATTCGCAAAGCGCTGCAAGAAGGGGAATCTTCTCGGGACATTGCTCCATATATGGACGATGAGTGGGACGAAGACATTTTTGAGAGAACAAGGGTGGGAAACCAAACCCAGTCGACCAGGGGGATGTCGCTATCCTAGTGGACCCCCGAAAAGGAAGCATCAGGCCAGGCAAAAATGACTTTGGACGGAAACCCGGAAGCAAGGAAAATCTTCAACTCGATGGAGATGGAGAAGGCGGACTGCCTTACCAAAACCACCAGAATTGTAACGGGCAACGGTAGGATTATTGATAAGGATAAACTTATCCATTTGCTGCCTATTCAAACGGATAAAATCGGGGTAAATAACTAAGAAGAGGTCTATAACGCGCTATCGAGTTTACGGAAAAATACTGATATAAATGTATACGGAATCGGCGAGAAGATAGGGGGGTAAGTCACATTTGCGAAATGAAACTATAGCAATAAAGGCGGGAGAAAAGAGTTATGCAGACCTTCTTATAGAGATCAAAGGGGGGAATTGACATAAACAAGATTGGTGTCAAAACTAGGGACATGCAAAAATCCAGAACTGGAGACCTTCTCCTAACGGTGGAAGGAGATGGCAAGATGGCGAAAACCCTTCAGTACAAGATTTAAAAAAAGCTCTCGGAAATGAAAGTGACGAGACTTGGATGAGGTTCAATTAACTATATTCTAGGGATAGATGCCAGTGATGCCACTGTGAGGTACAACGAGATGTGGGGAAAACCCCTCGAATAAACCTAGTGGTAATAGAGTCGTTGAAGCAAGAAAAGACAGCACAGAAGGTAGCCACGGTGGAACTCCAAAGGGACAAATCTCATATGTTGACAAGGATGGGAAAAATCGGAATTGTATGGTCGATGTGCTCCATCAAGGAAAGGGTGCCAGTAGCAAGATGTTACAACTGCCCCAACTTTGGTGACATAGCGGCAGAATGTAAGTAAGCGAAGAGCAAGGAGTAAACTTGTATAAACTGCAGCGTTGCTGGACACAGGGCAAAAGAGTGCAAGAACGTCTCATACTGCCCTAAATGCGACGAAAGTGTGCATATATTGGATCAGATGTCATGTCCTGGATTCAGAAAGGCTGTGGAAACTGTAAGGAGACAGAGGCTACTCTCGAGGAGAAAAAGCACATCAGTGCCAGAAACTTTCGCGCGAAGGTCTTAAACACTGAGCTAGAGATCTATCCATTTTATTTTATTTTATCGTTCTTTTAATCTATCTGTTTTATTCTATTTGTACAGTATCCTTTTTATTTTAGTTTAGTGTTATACATGTGTAAACATGCCAATCAAAATCCTACAAGAAAATATTGACAGGAGGAGAAACGCACAGGATCTAGCAAATAACATGGGCCTTAGAAATGATGTGGATATTATCATGATACAGGAGCCAAATGTGGCCACGCGAAGAGATAATAGGTGGCTCATCGACAAGGACAGCGAAGTAGCGACAATACTCATAAATAGGAGATGTGGAGTCCATTCACATTTATGCGGGAAAGGGTTTATTGTTTTAGATTTAGGGGCATGGGCCTTGTATAATTGTTATATTTCTCCAAACGTAAGAATCCAGGTTTAGAAAGCATACATACATACAATCATGGAGGCTGTTAGGATTCAGGCAAGGAAGCTGTGATTGCTGGGGATTTTAAGGCTAAATCTCCATCTTGGGGATCGAAGAAACTATGAAACTATGATGTAGCCACTAGCCAACGACGGGCTAGTGCCTACATCCACTCGACGGGAGCAAAAATCTTTCATTGACCTTACGCTCAGTACCAGGCGCATAACTACTAAGTTGAGGGACTGAAAAGTCCACCCTGAAGAAGAGACCCTGAGCTTACATAGATACTTAGCTTTCGGTGTAAATCAACACACAGACAAAGGGCCCACGAAGTCAGGACATATGGTTTCAAGACAAGCAAATGTTGAGAGACTGTCTGGGGATAATTGTCAACAGAACTAATGGGGGCAATGAAGAGAGCACAGCAGCAGGATAACTGCCAACCCGTCCAGCAGGAAGCAGTCTTTCTTGTGGACTGAGGAAACTAGAAATGAAAGGTACACCTGCGTGAGGTTGAGAAGAAGGTTAATACGAGAAAGAGAGTTTGGAATGCGAGTATAAGCTGGCAAGAAAAAATCTAAGGCTCACTATAAAAAGATCAAAGATGGCAGCATGGGGAGACCTATGAGACGAGCTCGACGACGACCCATGGGGAAGAGGGTACAAGATCGTAACGGGAAAGTTCAAGTACTTACTGGAGCCCTATGAGCTACCTGAGAGCGTGAAAGTAAAAAAGGTGAAGGAACTTTTTCCTCCCACAAGGTGTGCACAAATCTCTGCAAATATAGAGTGCGCAGACCCCCTCTTTTCAGTTTAGAGGAATTAACAAATGCAGTGGAAAATCTGAAGACTAAAAAGGCCCCCGGCCCGGATGGCATCATGTCGGAAACACTCAAAATGAGTGTCGAAGACTTCCCGCAACTTTTTCTGGGATTGGCCACTAAAATCTCTACAGATCATAGTATCCCCATGGGATGGAAAGGGCCAAGGTCGTACTGATTCCGAAAGGAAAGATGGAAGTACAGGCAGATATGTCTAATAGACAGTATGGGAAAATTATTCGAGCACTTAATCAAAGGACGGCTACAAGAGGAAGTTACTGCGCGAAACGGGATGTCGGATAGACAGTTTGGTTTTCGGGAGGAAATGTCCACCCTCCACGCCATACAGTTCGTGACTAAACAGGAAACAAATCCCAGGTGGAAATGAGGCGCGGTAATATGTATGGATATTAGAAACGCGTTTAATACGGGAAAATGGGACAACATTTTTCAAGTCATTCAGAGCATCGGGGTTAGCGGAAACCTGAAAAATATTATCGGGGAGTATTTCGGGAGGCTGCTAATAGTGGGAAAGACACCTAAATCTGGAGGAATGCTCAACGGCGGCTTTTGTCGATGACTTCTCACTTATTATTTGTGCGGAAAGAAAGGAAGAGCTAGTGTACAGGGCGGAGGAGGCATCAGAGACTGTCGTAAATTGGATTGAGGTCAGGGTTTTGAGTTAGCTCCTGATAAGACAGAAGCCATCATCCTGAGGGGTCCCCCTAGAAGAAAAAAAGGGAAGATATTGCTGTTGTTGTGGGAAACAAGGCTGTAAAACCTAGCAAGGCGCTAAAATATTTGGGAATCTGGCTCGACGATAAACTCATCTACAACGAACATGTAAGACATAAACCTGTAATAAAGCGAGAAGGCACATTTCCGCTCTTACAAGAATTCTCCCAAACATGAGGCCCGGGGATCATGGGTAGAAGGATGCTGTCAGGAGTTGTGACCGTGATCTTATTGTACGCGGCGCCCATCTGGGGTGGGGTAATACTAGTCAAGAAGTCAAGAAGCACAGAAATATGCTCCTCTCCACGCAGAGGAAAATACTGCTCAGGGTGACTAGGGCGTATAAGAGGGCATCTTTTGAGGCACTGGCCGTCATCGCTGGGATCCCCCCGATGGACCTAATGGTAGAAGAGCGTCAGATGGGTAAGGATGGGTAAGGTGACGGATGAAATCAAACGGGCGGAGTAGGAAGCTACCAGAAAAAGATGGATACGGAGATGGGCGGAGCTAGAAAGCGTTGCTCAATGGACAAAGAGTCTCATACCTGACCTGGGGGCATGGCTCTGGATAGCAGCCATAAGAAGATCGATTTTTACATCACCCAGTTTTAAGAGCTATTTATATAGAAATGGAAAATTTCCAGACCAAACCTGCGATTACCTACTGTGGAGAGGAGGCGGACAGCCCAGAACACTTTATCCCCAGGTGTAGTAGGGGTGGGGGGAAAGGGAATAAACATTAACATATGGGTGCTTTCTCAGCGGACCTGGTGCGCTGGATGGTGGAATGTAGCGACAATTGGGAAAAAGGACATGGTTTCACAACGGAAGTCTAGAAAAGGAAGCTAGCAGATGAGAGGGAGAGAGAGGCGTCGTAGTCGGGTGAAACGCGTACCCCCTCCTGAAGCTATGTCGTGAAGGCAATTCAAGGCTGGGATGTACGAACGGGCTTGAAGGTGGTTTTTTGTGGTTAACATTGGCACATGAGTCCCACACGGCCTCGAAGAACGGAGGTGTGCGTAAAGCATTTTCCCACCTTTTCAAAAAAAAAAACAACTGATATATCAATAAAAAAGAACGCACCTAATGACGTTCACTAGGATATATTTATTATCTATATAAAGATAAAAGATAAAAAACCAAAATAAAAAAGATTTGCACTCACTTTTCAACCGCAGACATCTTTTTGGATTCTATGTAATCTAATAGACCTGCAGGATCGTAAGGTGGTTTATAAGGAAACGTTAGCCGCTGTGGAATATTTATTTCAAATTTCTTCATTTTATTTTCCATGTTTAATTTATGATAGAAAGTTCACTCTCAACAAGCGTATATGTTTTGAATACAAAATATATATAAAGAGAATTGTCAAAATAGTTGAAGTTCAGGTTTTTATGGTAACCTAACCATATGGACCAGGTTATCTATGATAAAATTAATTTGGAAATTTTAAAATCATAAGTGAGTAGTGAGAGTTTTTTGTGTTTTGCCCATGTAAGATATATTTGGTGTCTGGATTTATTGAAACTCGTTTGCCTAACACCAATGATTGTACTTATATTTTTTCTACTCTTGTTACTAAAACCGCATATAAAATTGACATTCGTAAAACGTCACTGATTCACAGTCAGAGATAATGTGAGGCTGTTTCCTCCTCTTCCGTGTACAACCGACAAGTAGGTTCCTCCCTATATATGCCGATTGTATGCATGTACAGTGACCAGTGAGTAAACCCCGTCACTGTTCTTATCTGGCCCCTGCGGAGGTTTAGTAATTCATTAATCAGCTCCTCCTAGGGTTTTTTGACCTACTGTGTACCACACCAACGTTCCTTCCTGACTGCTTCCAGCCCAACCCAGTTTAGCTGGATACGGTATGGTATGGGTGGTTTTCGTTAATTGTGGCACCAGTAGTTAGTGTACGGTGATTGTGGCCAACATGTTGTCACTTCTTATTTCAAGAAGCTAGTTGGTGATAACATCTGTGATTATAGAATGACTATGGGTATTGGTTTTTTCATGCCAGTTTCCATTGCATTCCAATCTGTATGCAGCCATTCTCGCTTCCGCCTTTACGTACAGAGCAAAAGGCGAAAGATTGAGAATGGCTTCCATTGCCGCAGTAGGGCTGCTTCTCATAGAACCCGTTATGCACAGACAGGCCAGCCTCTGAAGTTTTGATAGCTCCAGTTCGGCTTTCTTCTGATCTGCTTTTGGCCACCAGACTAAGGCACTATAGGTGACCATGTAGTTGTGTACAACTAGTGTACGATTAGTTAGTTTTGTATCCAAAATTATACCCAAATACAATTGGCTTAGACCCATCTGTACGTTGAAGAGGTTTGGCAGTTTTAGCCCCTCAAGCTTCCTTTTTCTAGTGAAGGGAATGAGCGCAGTTTTTGCAAGGTTCACCCTGCTTAGGCATTCCCTCCTACACAATATCTCCACCGTTTCCAAAGCCTATTCCATCAGCTACGATATAACATTAGGGTAAATATCTTCTGTAAGTTCCTTGTGGCATTACTTATTCTTTTGGGAATCAAACCACAATAATGTTTTTTATTTTTTATTTCGACGTTTCGGTAGCGTTCCCAAGTACAAGTATTGTCAGGTCATCTGCATACCCCTGGGTGTATATCCCCTTCCTGTTAAATTCCTCCAAGAGATCGTCCTATGACGATGAGATGAGGTCCCACAGCAAAAGTGATAGGACTTCGATATGTGGTGTCGTCTGCTCCACGCCTTGCTATAGCAGCTATCATGGAATCTAGGAAGGTGTGGTCAAACGCTCCTTCTATATCAAGAAATAGGAGAGCCATTTCTTGATTTTCTAGTGCAGCCTCAATTTTCCATACCAGTTGGTGTAAGGCTGTTTCACAGGATCTTCCTGATTGGTATGCATGAGGGCATGTTGATACTTGGTACTCAATATAATATTACTTTGCATAGGTAGGTACCTATATAATTGTAGCCGGCACAAATTCAATAATAATAATAGATTTTTTCTTAGAATACCCAGAAACGTATACCTCAGCAACAGTGAGCACTATAGATGTCCAAGAGAGAACAGCATAATTCCCCTCCATAAAACGCCCACTTCTCCAGACATTGTCTCTATTATTCTGTATCTGTAGCTTTCTCACTCACAGAATGACTAGAGAAAGATAATTATTAACCGAATCGGTATATACGGGGCTCGTATAGCATGTACATACTGAACGGAGAGAGTAAACAAATTCGTCAACCAAAAGTCCAGATTAAGAAATGTTATATTTTATTTTTCTAGCACATTATATTTTATTAAGAGTTTTTTGGAAGTAGTATTTATTTACCTTCTGTATATTCCTTGAAGTGTATTAATTATTCTTGTTGATAGGCAACAGTAGAAAAATCATCTTTTTAAAAATTATGAATTTTATTAAACAAAAATCTCATCAATTACATTTTTTATACAACTGAACACACTATTTAGAGAAAATAAACAAAAAATTATATAAGATTTGCTTATCTACAAAAATTTAAATAAATGGTTTAAAGTCGAAAGACGTCACACAACGACAATTTATTGGAGAACGTGATTAACGAGTATCTAACGAGCTCTACATTTTCAATTACCTACCTTAAAATCATCCAAAAACAACAAGAAATAAATATACACATTCATGAAGTTCCCGATTGCCTTAGATTCAATAACTAACACGGAGCAAAATCACATATACGTCATAAATACGACAACTAATCAACCAGATGCAGTAGTAAAGAATACCTAATAAAAATATAAATAACGGAAGATTATGTAACTGGAGCCAAATTCACATAAAATATTTAAATCTTCAACAACATATTAGACGAATTATCAATGGCAACCAGCATACAAGTATATTTTTATTAAATATATGAGGCTTTTACTTGATAAAGATCCATACTAACTTGATGAAAAAAAAATTAAATTTTGTTGAATCTCCACTATATTTGAACCGTTATTCAACTTTAAAAATTGGGAAGATTTAAGCAAATGAATTTGTTTTATTTCATTGAGTTACATTTTTATTTGCTGAAACCTGTATAACAATACATGCAAGCCAGCGTCTTAAGTCCCGGATTTGTACCAATTTAATACCAACCAGTTTGACGCAAATAACAGCTCTTTGTAATATGTGTACCCTTGTTTTTAATACAAATGTACATCATCTTCCATTAATTTCATGATGATGTACGTTTAACGTTGCTGTGAAACGGAATATCAAAACATAGAAAGCCCCACTAGTGATTACCTCTTGTGAATATTCATAGGAAACAGCCACAAAAAAAATTAACACAGACAGTGTGGACAAGAGATCTGTCTTAAAATTAGTGCAAGATAAATAAAAGTTATTTCTGAAATTGTTTACAACCTGGCAACATGGAAATATCGTCCCGTATTAATAGTGTTGCCAAGTATAGACCAGATCTGTAGAGTCGTAATGAACAAAAGACAAATGTATTATGCTAATGTTGCCAAGCTCACATTTACGTATCTAAAAAAACTAACATTAACCTGTAAAAGTATTAATGGATGCGTAAACTTGCAGGTACTTTTAGTCTAAAAGAGAAATGAGGTTGTCCAGCATGTTCCAAAACAAAAATTCTTCAAAATTTCCAGAAAAAAAATTGAATCTTTATTTTGTTATGTTATTTATTTGATTACAATACTCACAAATAACAAAGAAAAAAATCATTTTATAAAAAGAGCGAAGAAATTCGTTAACGAAAACTAATAGTATTAAAAGTAAAATTTATAAAATAAGCATAGCGATCACGATTTTAAAAAAGAACACGACAGAATTGTGTTTCTATGTCAACCCTTATGTATAGTTGAAATAATACCCTTCTTGGTGTGCGTCATCCATTGTTAATGTCTTTCTAACACATTACGTAGGAAGAAATGGAAAAAAAAGGCAGGTCTGTGATTAATCCTAATCAAAATATCACAATAAGGAACCGTTTAAATGTATTACCAACGTTAACCCTAATCTTTGACTTACAAAAATTTTATTGGTTGATGTTCAGATTACGCTCAAGATCAACCTATCAATCGAGAGCTTAAAATACTATGAAGGCGTTACTTTCGTAGCGGCAATAAGTCTTACGTCTTTTTCTACTGTCACACTGACAGTTCTTGACAGGTCTGTACTTTGTTGTTTACGGTCAATTATTATTTATGAAAAGTGAATATTAATCTTATTGTTTTATTTATATGAATAATACAAAAATATGCATAAATACACGGAAAAACATTAGTATTTTGAAAGTTCTCAAGTATTTTCAGTTAGAAAAAGAAGCTGGTAATTATTAATTGCATAGCCTTTCCGAATTTGGCTAAATACAATACTGATGATCTTATTTATCAAATTTAAGCTTAGCTATATGTCAAAATAGCATATAAAATAAACGACATACGACATAAACGACAACAATCGATGACGCACACCAAGAAGGGTATTATTTTAACTATAGCTAATATAGACATAAATTTAATTTAATTTAAATCATCCAAAAGTTGAGTTTTAAAATAGACAAAAAAACCTTGTAGGAATAAAAACATTGAAAATAATTGATTCCTTATTATGATTTTGTCCATCACCAACTATCAACATTGAGAAAACATCATAATTTTGTTAAGTTTAACACCTCATTCGAGATTTTTTATGAGAAGATCGTATCTACAACATGATTTATCTGCTTTCAAATAGGAGTTCTGTAAACCCAATTCACACAAGTAAAATCGTCTAGAGCGACAATTTCGGATACTTCAGGTTTGCTAGACCACTCAACACCATCAGAATAAAAAATAATGACCTTACCATTCACAATACAAGATAGAGAGAATAGAGTATTTTAACTTCGCCAACTGCCAACTTCTTATTTACATTACCAGGTTTATCACTCAGTATTATCACCTTCTCCAATATTAGATTACATTAGATCTTTTCAATGGGAAGACACATTAAATAAAATTAAGCTAAATCACAAAAAAACATTTCTATTATCTACAAAACGGCTCCTTCCTATCTAAGGATATTAAATACGCTGATTTCAAAGCAAATATAATATTTGTCATAATACCATTCATTATCTAATTTCAATATACCGAATTAATTATTTAAAATGTTGTCATTCAAACTGGAACACGAAGTCGACTGGTTATCCGTGTGCGGCACGCTGGAAACCGGAGTCGAAGACGGCGAGGTGGAATAGAGCTGCATACTATCACTTTTTTCTTCATCTTCAATTATTGGAATTTTTTCACCGTCGGATAGGGAATCTTCAGGTTTAAAAATTTGTAAGCTAATTTGCGGATGTCGCATTCTTATAGAGTCTACCACATCCAGAAGATTTTTGGAGTCCATTGCAAGAATGTGAGCTGCGCCGAGCATACCCCTGAAACAAAAATATAAATTTTCAAAGAAATATGGTAGCAAATTCAAAGTACCAGAATTGAAAAGAATGCAATTTAATGATGCTAATACTTCTAAAACAATAGGCAGGTGCGTAGCTATCACCATTTCATTCGTTAAATGATACAGGGCCTCCACGTGTGAACGCAAACATTCTCAAAATTTTATTTCATAATTTCTGTTTATAGCATGAAAACAATGCAAGTACATTATTAAGTAATCTAATGAACAGACAAAACGAACTAAGAAATCAATGAATTCAGAGATATAGAGAAAGAGTGGGTTACAGCAACTGTTTTTAAAGATAAAAGAAGAAAAATAACATTTTAGAGCCAGTGCAATCTAAGTAAGTAGCGAAGTGTTACAATCTCATCATTTTCAATAGAAATAATAAAAACAAAAGTTGAAAAACTGACAAACAAATATAACAAAGGAGTGTATATTTTCTTTTTCTACGACCGTGCGTTTTAACCCACTTTCCCGCACGCATTTTAGTTTTGAAAGTGTCACTCTATGCAAATTTTGATCTTATTAGATAGTTTTTACTTCGGAAGTTATAACTAATGTTACAACAGGTGAATAAATAGTCCATCAAATAAAATCTACATCTTTTCTAGCTTTTTGTTGCATTTTTAATTTTTGATATAACCCTGTACATTCTTTAAAGTAGTGTCATAAAACAACTATCAAACCACCCGGGTTTGATATAAGAAAAATATATCAAATGAAATTCTTTCATCTACAAATGACTTAAAACCGTTACCATCACCTTCATCGTCATCTTCATGTGACCTGCAACCGATGCCATCCTCATCAACGTCATCTACTTACCAGTTATCACCAAATAACTCCACTGGACCGGCAATTTTGAGTAATTTACACAATGCAACAAATTGTGTTTCTAATAGCAATATTTATAATAATAATAACAATATTCTGGACAAATACAACGAGAAAATTGCAAAATACACAGATCTTGCAATTGAGGTAAGACAGATGTGGCATGCAGAGAAAATAGAGGTGGTACCGATCATCGTTTCATCTAAGGGACTAATTCCCAAAACTCTACAAGATAGCCTTACCAAACTAGGTCTTCACAAAAATACACACTTCGATCGTCACACGAATTTTAGGACTTTTGAACCCCTCCCCCCGTCCTTGTCACAGGTTGTCACATTTTTATAACCCCCCCTCCTGATGTGACGTCACACATTTTTTAAATTTATGCATATATTTAAAAATAGTCGAGAGAAAGAAGCTATTTTCATTTTTAACTCATTTTTATTACATAATAATCTAATAAAATGCTAAATTATTAATAAATATATATCAAGTTCGTAAATTTTCAAGTTTTTAATTCACATCCAAACTTTGCGTTTTAGTATTTCAAACTTTAACATGTGACGTCACAAAACTATTGACCCCCTCATGCCCCTTGTCACAGGATATCACACATCGGTGATACCATCCCTCCCCCATTAACGTGTGACGTACTTTATGGATGGCCTCTCTTGAAAAATGGGTTGGTATACTTTTTTGTATATACGGTTGTAGAAAAAATAATGTTCCTAACTCATGCGTAAAGTGTCTTTCCCGCCCTTGACCGCTTGCCCAAACTCAGGTTCGCGTCGTTCAGGTCAACTGCAGTCGCGTGCGGGAAAGTATCACTTTCCGCACTTGTTAGGAAAATAACTATTTGCTAGATTCGTTCAGGTAAACAGCTTTTTTAAATAAATAATTTTATTTTATTTAAAATAGATTTATTATTTCTTTTATGGAATCTTCTATTGCACGGTAATCGAGTAGAAGACAAATTTTCAGTCGTATACGAGGTTTGTCAAAAAATATGAGTTTTACTCAAGAGTAAAGTACCTTTAAATTTGACAATATCGAAAAATGTTACTAATAAAAGATGGATATGTCGAAGCATTAGTATGAGTGGAAATTACATTTGTTTGTTTCTAACATTAATATGATGTTTGTCCACGACCACCTAATAATAAGTCAATATTTTACCTCCTAACTAAAGGTATATGGTACCCATATATCAACTGTCGTGAATTATGGTTCATAATACAATGTAGTGTATTATGGTTCATAATTCACGACTAGAGATGGGGGTACAA
>CAJUYG010000044.1:53216-63780 GCA_910591675.1 Galerucella calmariensis | reverse complement strand
CTATCATAAATTGCTCGTTTAATAATATACTATAATATTATAACTTAGTGTTTGAATGTATTTTATTATTTGCAAAATAAATGAATATGCACTTATTCCGCGTTTTAATTGCCAAATTATTAAAAAAACATATAAAACCTAAAAGATTATCATATGTGTTTCGTAATCACAAGAGATAAATGTTCATTCAAAATAGAAAAATTAGTAAAAAATAAAATAATCTGAAGTTTCAATTTATGTGAATGTAATTACATATTTGATCGTAGTTTTTAATTATCATCAATTTTTTTAGTAACATTTTTCTATATTGTCAAATTTAAAGGTACTTTACTCCTGAGTGAAACTAATATTTTTTGACAAACCTCTTATACGACTGAAAAAATTTGATATTTAATGACTGTATTGTAGGTTTCAGATAATGCAGAACCTTTTATGAAGAATAACTTTTCTTCCCAAAATTAATAATAAAAAAGTTTTCCATATGATTCCAACTTAGGGGGACATATTGTATATTATTATAGAAAGAAAAGGATTATTGTCATGTCAGATATTCAAGCAGCAATCAAAGTACTGTGTTCTGTTTTAAACTGGTTTGGGAGTACCTAGAAAAACTGAGCTAGGTAGGAACAGCATTGTTATCCTGCTGTGGGTTCCAGGACACACTAAAAAAAGAAGAACCACCTTTTGGGGGACCGGAACTCTTTTGCGGTATCACTACCAATAAGAGGAATCGTAAAAACGAGAAGATCGGATTATTGGATAGATCTAGTAGGACTGAAACAATCCATAAAATGCACCAAGAGTTTTGACTGGTATCTTGATTGATTGATTGGAGTGTCACCAGTTAGGCGCTTCGAGATCTCGGTACCTCAGATTTTAGGGTTTTTGTACTCTTGATTGTAGAGAGTAGGCGAAGAGACCAGTAGCCCTTATCAAGCTCAACAGTCTTTTCACTAAATCCTTGTGGAAATCCTTCTTTGGCTGCTTGATCCTAGGAGTCTATAGCTCCAATGAGATAATGTGAGAGGCTGTTTCCTTCTCTTCCCTATAAATGCCAATTGTGCTTCCCAAATCCCAAACTAGTAGAGAAGGAAGAATGTAAATTCTGTGAAATGAAAAAGAAACCTCTATTCACATAGTTGCAGAATGCAAGGCACAATAACAACTGGAAGACTATGAAATAGAACAGGAAGACTTGCCTAAACTACCTAAAATATCTCTCAGGAGCTGGCCGATAGATATTCCAGGGTTTAGTACCTGTTTCCCCCAAAAATATACATTCAAATTCTTAAAAACGAAGAAAGGTTATCACACTGCACATTTAACATTTTTCATTCATTCATTCAAAATATTAACAATAATTTACTAACTTTCTGTATTCTGCATCCAAAGTGGTACTACTATATTGTTGCGCTAATTTCATGGCATTAACCAATTCCGCCATATCTTTGGACAAAACTTTATGAGCCATCTCGACTTCTCTTTGGACTATCGTCGGAAAGAACGATACTATGTTATCGACGCTGCTAAGCAAAGATCGGAGTTCTATTCCTACTTTTTTGACTAGATCCAAATAATCGTCGGCCGCTGCTTGTTGGACGCCCTGCGAGAGAGTCATCACGGCTCTGACTACATCTGTTGTACATTCGTACACACGGTCGTGGGTGCGATCGAGATTCGCTGTCGGATTTTGACTTAAATCCTAAAATACAAAAAAAATATTGCTCGTGAGTAAGTTGGTAAGTTAGACCACATGTTCTCTGCTCCAAATTTCAAAATTTCTACATATAAGTACTACTTTTATAATCCCCCTGTTCAATTTAGTTGGTCCCAATCACAAAAACATTTCAATTATGAAATGTACGGCAAATAGATATTAGATCTGTAAATTATGTCTTTTGTTCTTACTTTTATTATTATTTTATTTATATTAAACTAAATGATTTTTATTGTGTAGAAGACAAAATTAGGTTCATCTATTTAGATCCTTTCTTTTTAAGTATTTCAATTGAATTGTATACTAAGACAAGCAAGTCTGCATCTTGCCTAGTCTCATCATAGCCTTCTTTTGTATAGTCTTTGTCCATCATACCAAAGATGTATATGTTATAATGAGTTTAATACTTTATAAAGTATATCAAGTGTAGCATGCACGGACTTGACTACCATTTTTTGCCACCAATTCGTCTTTGCATCGTGATTAATCTTGTCCATACTTTTTTCAGTTGTTTGGAACATAATAATTACCATGAGATATTTTATAACCATCACCAGTGGAATCTCCATACATTAAGGGATAATGGTCCCAATCTTACCAGGTTCCTTCTTTTGCTTGATTTGATGGGATTTAAATTAAACCCACCATTTCCGTCCATTATGCTACTATGTTAAGCATAGGCGTGCGCAGACTATTTTATTAGGGGGGCCAAATATCAAATCGGAATCTTTTGATGAAAAAATAAAGAGTCGTGCCCGACGAAACATTGCTTTTGCATTGATATAACCGCCCTTCAATTTATCTCAATTCATTTTTAGTCCAGTAAATGAAGGCGAAAAATACCGTCAACATGGGCATCTGGTCCAGCAAGAAATTTTTTTTTTCAATTTGCAGTTAATAGTAGGCACATTGAACCCCCAAAATGTCAGGTGCCTGGAATTTGTGGGAGGGTCGGAAAATGGCTCTAGAGATCCCGAAAATCCGTTTTCCGTCGATATCTCCCGAACTACGATCCACAAATCCACAAAAATCGCCTCTTGAAAAACACATTATTCAAAAAAATACGGGTGAATTATTGGTAGCATTGTTTCGGAATAAATAAAGTACCCCCCAAAGAACCATTATCCAATAGGATTGGCTGAAATAACTCTTAATAAAAATAATATGAATAAATCCATGGAAGCATTAAAAAATCTAGCAAAGACGAATTTTGGCCTGGTTTTCCAATGACCCAGGAGCACGAATTGAGTGGATAAAAACACGCCTTAGTAGCCACAGATCTCTTCTTTCGCCCGCATTAAAAGCATCATTAAAAAATATTGATTTTCACGCGAGTAATTGAAAAATTAGTAATTTACTTGGGGACGTCATGCCCTCAGAGCGTGCTCTCTATAAGCCGGCCTGGAGCTCAATTTTGGGTCGACGTACGGGCCATTTATCTTGAAAACTATCTAATTTTTCGAAAAAATGCTAAGGATCATTTTTGTGGGTAAGGAACTGCTCTTTATTTTTCGTCTGAACAAAAATTCTCCAGTGGTCAAATATCGGCAAATATCGCGGGAAAACGGATTTTCTGAAATTTCAGAGCCATTTTCCCATCCTTCCATAATGGTCAGGTACCTGACATTTTGGTAATTTAATGTGCCTACCATAACCTGCAAATTAAAAAAAAATTGCTCTTGCTGGACCAGTTGCTCATGTTGACACCTTCGTTTACTGGACTATTTAAGAATAACGTTTAAATTTAAAAATTATAAAATGTTTTCAATAGATTGATATTTTGACGAATTGGGATGGACCGATTAGGGTGGGCCATGGCCCCCCTGTAGGCACGCCTATGATGTTTAGTGCCAGTTGCATGCACTCTCTGACTGCAGTATTGCATTTACCTATTGATATGACTAGATTCTCCGCATATAATAAGAGTTCCTCTTTGAGTTTGCTTGACAGTCCATCTATTACAAGTTTCCATAATAGATAGAACTCCTGGTGGTTTACCCTTCACGGTTGAGAAGATCATTTGATCTTTTAGCAAAACTCTCGAAGTATATTTTCCAGATTACAAAATATGTGTTACACAACTAGATACAGAACAACATAATATATACTTTGTCATTCAGCAGATATTTTTATTGCTATATTAATGTTACTGTAATACTGATTGGGCCAAATACAGTGGGACAGGGGACAATATTTCAAAGTTAGAAATGGAAACTAACCTTTTTATCCGTTTCGCTTACTATAGATTCACATTGCGATATATTGTCTTTATCTTCGGTCTGATTTGTCGGAATATTACCGATGGAAGTATGTAGCTGACTACTAACGGAATCTGTACTACTATGGAATTCGTTTTCTTTATTTACATGTAGACTGCCACTATTTCTTTCACAATCATCAACATTTAGGTAACTAATGGGTCGATTAATTAGGCCATTATCTGTTACATCTTGTTCGTGGTTTACACTTAGCCTTTTCTATAAAAAATAATTAGGTAGTTATTAAAGTATTATCCATTTAGTTTATTTTTCTTAATTAGATTTGTCAGGAGTAGAAACATTATTGGATTTAAGCTACAAGCTAAAACTAATTTTTAATTCACATTAATTATATTTACCAAATGTATTTCCGATTCCGACAACCACTTGGAATCTTCTTCCGACTCCTCTTGCTGCTGTTTAAGTTTTTTTCTCAATTCGGTATTAAAATAAGTTGAGTTTAAATATTTACCATCTTCTAATAACAATTGTTCTTCATAAGTAGACGGAATACACTGCAAAATATGTACATTGGACTTTCTCATTTCCTATAAATAATTTATTAATAATTACATAGCTTGAAAAACAAACAAATTACAATATTACCCGGTTTTATAATTTAAAATAATTTCTTTTATGATTTGAATATTATATTGGAAAATAAAAAAATCGCAAAGTCGATTGGAATAATTAAAGCCATGAGACTGTCGAATGTTTGAAGATAAATTGGAGGCAGCATCTGACTTAATAACTGATAGAAGATTTCTTCTTTTTCCTTCTCGTATCACACACAAAACCCCTAATACTACTACTAATAATAATAAATTTGACAAACGTAATACAGCAATAAGAATACTCCCTCTTCATCATCTACATCTCATTTCAAACTTATCTTCCTATATTATAGATAGACACTAACTTATTTCGCGCGACCAAATCGCTTATTTGGCGCTCAAACAGATCGTTTAAATCATGCTGTACTTATAAGGTACATCGGTACATCACCAACAAAGTAGAATTCCTTTTATTTGATTTATTTTGATACTTTACTATATTTTACTTTATTTCTTAATTTCTAATGAAAATTTTGACTTATAAAAGGCACTAGAGTCGCATTTTCAACCTACTTCTATTATAACAATATTGGTAAATTAAAAAAAAGAGCGATAGTGTAAAAAGAAACTAATTTCGCGCGATCAAATCTCTTCTTAGACAGGTCGCTGCAGTCACGTTACAGAGATCTCGTGGCTTTAATAGTTCCAGTCGTTCATTAAAAGTTGAAAAATTTTAATTACTTAGCACTAACATTCAAAAGTAATCAATAAATCGTTTTAATGGAAGACATCTAGCCTTGTCAAAGTACATATGGAACCTCACAAAAAATACAGAAAACTTGAAAATTCAAAATTGAGTATTTAAAAGGGTTGTGTTTAACATGAGAGAAACTTTACGATGCTAGACATGCAATTTTCCGGAAAATCGTTAAGTACATTTTTTTTGTTTTTTCTATCTGTTTAAAAAATGAAAATACAGAAAAATGTTCAAATCAAAAATTGTAGCTGAAACATTTATCTACAAACTTTATCTGAAAAGTTTTTCTGTAAATTGAAAAGATCACGAGTTAAAATCAATTTCAGTGCTAGTCGTGGTTACGCGTGAAGGCAGTAAAGTGATTCTTTATCGGACGAGTCTGAAATTATGAGACGAGCGAAGCGAGGCGAATCCGAGTCGAGGCGAGTCCGATAAAGACACTTTACTGACGTGGTGCATACAAAATTTTATCGCCAACTGCTCAGAATTCTGAATATAAAAAACTGAGGTATATTTCATAGCATTTTATTATGACAAAGTAAACAGCACATATAGAACAAATCTACTTATTATTTGTTATATTTAAATTGAAGGTACACCCTGAAGCAATATAAAAGTTAATTCCTGAAGTCAAAGGAGTTCCAACAATAATTTGTTATAAATAAATCGCTAGAAAACTATTATCGAGCCGTAATAGGGAGAAGCGTGACACTGACAGATGATGATTTTCGAGTAATGTCAAAGTCAAAATACTTTACCAGACGCATATGTAAACCGTTTGTTTACTTCCTGAAATGAATCTGATAATTGACGGTTTTACTGACGGTTGGCGATGAACAATAATTATAATTTCTATTTAATTAATACTTATCCCAGCGATAATTCCTTCTAGATTTAGCATTGCAAATGAACATAAAATATTATTATTATGAAAGCAAAGCCAACAATATTTCGAATTTTAAACAAATGCTTCTTAAAAATCTGTTTTTTTTTGCATGCTTAATTTTACTTGTTTTTTTAGACTTCATTCAATTATATCTTCTTTCGAAATTAATATAATTCAATTAAACTTCGTCACTAAACACTTTGAAGTGTCGTCTACTTTCGAAACTACTATACAGTTTTTCTATAAATATCAAATTTTTTGAATAATAGACAATTATTTACTGTAAATACTTAGATCAGACGTCTCTCAGCAAACCTTCTATAACTTTTTATAGTGTTTATATTATCTAAAAATTTGTGAACTTTATAATGAACCTATTCAGAAGTGATCGCGATACAAAAGAACACACTTATGGCTCAGGTAAGAAAGAGAAGTGAGCACAAATGAAGGTGAAAAAGCAGGATAGAGATCGGTTTATACGCGCCGTCGCGTAATAACAACAATATTAATAAAATATTAACAACAAAAATTTCAACAAATTACATTAAAAATAGAGTCTGTTATTGAAACAATAATGAAAATGAAGTGGGGTCAAAAAAATGAAGGTTCACGTGGAAAATTTTATGTATCTTTGTGAAAAATGCAGATACAAAAAAAGTTTAAAATAAAATTTGAAAATTACGCCATAATCGTTGAAGTACGCTATGTTATATAATCCAATTTTTCAATTTATTAATGTTAATTAGAGAAATTTGGTAAGAAAGACGACTTTTTGTAGAGGTTTACGTGGAAAATTGATGATAATACATTGAAAAAATTTTTTTTTAATAATATTTCATAATTTTTCAATGTATTTGTAGATATGTACCCCATTTTAGAACAAATTTCATATAAGAATTTATTTTATAAATGTTATTGTTCATTTACTATCGTAAAATTAAAAACATGGACTTTTATGTTCAAAAATACTACTAGGAAATTTCGTATATTTTGAAAAATAATGCAGATACAAAAAAAAAATGTTGAAACAAATTTTGTAGATAAATGTATTAGCTACAATTTTTGATAAGAACATTTTATTGTAATTTCATTATTTAAACAATTAGAGTGAGAAATCAAAAAAACAAAAATTTACTTAACGATTTTCCGGAAAATTGCATGCTTAGCATCGTAAAGTTTTTCTCATGTTAATCACAACCCTTTCAAATATTCAATTTTGAAATTTCAAGTTTTTTGTTTTTTTTTTGCGGCATTTTACAGATATTTTGTGTACATTGACTAGGCTAATCTTGAGGTTTCAGCAACCGTTGTCCCCCTTTGGATTTTGTAAGAGCTAATAGAAGATAACTAAAAATTTTAAAAGGAAATTGTAACTTAGAGCTTGGACAGGTGTACCTAAGATTACAGGAACGGTATATTTCTTTTCTTTTTTAGGGGTAGATCTCGTATAGTGAAGGAGGAAACAGTGACACGTGAAACTTGTAACGTAATCTTGTTAATCTTCCATTTCAAATTCAAATTATAATAAACAAATTAGGAACAGAAATGGTAAGCTACGTTTTTTTTTCAAATAATTATTTACCACAGCTGAAGGTGTGATGAATAGGTACCTACAAAACAAAATGATATGTACACCCACCTCGTACTCATCAGTTTTTCTGTAAAATTCTGTGTTTATTTATTATTACATTATTTATTATTACAATCTTAAAAAAATTAATTAGAAATTTATGACAAAAAAGATAAAACAAAACGAAACACTCATACAGGTAGAAAAGATAAAACATGAAAAAATAATAAATATGATCTCGTTCACTCGAAGATTTTCTAAGGCACGAAAATTTCCAGAAAATAAAAGAAATATACCGTTGCCGTAACTTTAGGTACATCTGTTCAAGATCTAAGTTACAGTTAGCTTCTAATAGTTCCTATATAAACCAATAGGTGGATAACGGTCACCGCAACCACAAGATGTCTTCCGTACAAACGGTCTAATATATTAAACGAGTAAAGTATTACGTAATTTGTTGTTTTAAAAAAGTTATACAAAAATTCCAAGTATTACTTAAAACAATGACTCAGGCAATATTAGAATTAATAAAATTTTTAAATGTATGATTGTGCATTCCAAAAAAAACGTCTAAAATTACCACAAACACAGAAAACGTAAAAATGCAGTAGCATGCACATATTTATAAAAAAAAATCTTTTGAGCCTCATAATGCATAACACAGAACTTGAATCAGTCCTATAGGGAAAGTACAGGGTGTCCCAAATTGGTGTTTTGCAGGGTATCTTGTAAACTAGAGGAGATAAAAGAAAAACAGTTGAGATGTTATGACTTCTTTTTTTGTTAAAGTAACGATAGCCTTATCCAATCTTTAATAACCCTGCAGTTGGAAGATACAGGGCGATTATTGAAAACTGTCGAAAACTACAAGGTACTATAACTTCTTAATTAAGGGAAATATAAAAAAACGTTAGAGGAACTTTTAATAGATATAATATTAAACAGTTCAGTGGCGCACAGAATTTTTTTGTTAGGGGGCTCACCAAGGAAATATAATGCAAACTTATGTTGTTTTAAATGGGACACCCTGTATATTTTGACGTTTTTTGTTTCCTATTTTAATTTTCTTTCACCTGATATGACATATTATATATCTATTTTCAATGGTTGGAGCTACAGTGCTAATAAACCATTTATGGATGTTATCAGGTGAAACACCTTTGAAAAATTGAACACTCAGTAACGAAATTTAACATTTTATCATAAGGATACTGATGTGTGACAATTTTATTTATCAAAACCCACCACTTAATCGATGGATTGGTATTTATGGACCGGTTAGGTCTAACTTATTACAATATTACTATTAAGACTAACTTCGAGAGTAGGGAAGATTTATTACAAAATATTTATGCCGCATTTAGAAAAATAAAGCCATTGGAGATTCTCAACTGTGTAAGATCAGTAAGAAAAAGGTGTCAATTATTATTATAACAAAATGGAGGACATTTTGAACATTAGATGTAATGTTTACATTGTTATAAAATTAGTTATGGGCAGATTAGTTGTTACAATGTTTCTTGTTGTTTTATAAGTTAGTTATTTTCCTCCTTAGTGAGCCCCCTAACAAAAAAATTCTGTGCGCCAAAGAACTCTTTAATATTATATCTATCAAAAGTTCCTTTAACGTTTTTTTATATTTTTCCTAATTAAGAAGTTATAGTACCTTGTAGTTTTCGACAGTTTTCAATAATCACCCTGTATCTTCCAACTGCAGGGAGTTACTGAAGATTTAATAAGGCTATCGTTACTTTAACAAAAAAAGAAGTCATAACATCTCAACCGCTTTTCTTCTATCTCTTCTATTTTACGAGATACCCTGCAAAACACACTAATTTGGGACACCCTGTAGACGTGTCGTCATGTGACAATCACCCTGAGGTGAACAAGAGTTTTATGCATAACACGTGGTTGTTCTTAGTTATTTTGATCTTGTTGTGTACCAATGTGCTTTGTGATCTCAGTCAAACCGAAACTTGTATATTTTTATTGCTGCCAAAACGTGATTCTATTGCAGCTTTTGTCTTCTTTACTCAAATATTATATTATTATTCTAGAATCGCGATCGAGACGGAATATTTCAACAAAATTTGATGGCCCAAACAAAATCTATGGTTCTATTTAGTCCGCAACTTAAAATACTGTGAATTTAAGTGTTTTTCCTATGGCGACCGGTATTAGGAAAATATAACATTGACCGACCTCTTGTTATTAAATTCCCTTTTATTGACTAAATCATAAAGGATATTTTATTCCTTTCATTATTACCTCCGCCACTGGCTACTGATCAAGATCTAGGCTTTTAAAAAAGCTATATCTGACAATTTATAATATAAAATGTGGCAATTAAAACAATAACCAAATAAATTACCCTCGAAATTACCAATATAAAATTTTATCTAGCACTTGTTCACCCTCAGGCGACTGTCATTAGTGTCAACTTGGCAGTTGGTGGACATGCCCAATTGGAGTATGCGTCAATTAAAACATTCTAAGTTCAGGAAGGGAGGAGCAAGTGGGGATTAGTCTAACCCATTTTTGATATTGAACTAATTTTTATCATGTACAAGATAAATTACGATTAATGTAGATTCTATGTCAGTGCATAGAATATACAGAGTCCTACTCGTAAATAGATATTTTGAGTAATATCACATTGGATTTAAAAATTAAATACTCTGTATAAAGTTTCATAACTGTATTATTTTGTTCTAAGAGTTCATCCATACCTCAAATGTGGTTAGAATCTAAATAAAGGGTTCAATGAAACTCAAAGTCAAACCACAATATATTTAATGTCCGTTGGGACTCAAAACTTGCAA
>CAJUYG010000044.1:8867-52816 GCA_910591675.1 Galerucella calmariensis | reverse complement strand
TTGCAAGTTTTGAGTCCCAACGGACATTAAATATATTGTGGTTTGACATTGAGTTTCATTGAACCCTTTATTTGTATTATTTTGTGTTTTAAATTGATGTGTATTTAAAATTACTGATATTGGGTGAAATCTATAATAAAACAGAAAGTTGGGTTGTAATAATCGCTGCTCGTGACTCGTGACAATGCAAATAGCAAAGCAGTCCCCCAGCACAGTTTTGAAGGTCATGCATTCTCCTGGCACCTCCGATTTTCAATAAACAATTAAAAAGCCTTTCTGTTGTACGAAATGTTTGCCATTTCATCGTCTTTTTATCATAAATAAACTCGTATAGTATTGTCAGATAAGATGTTCCAAGGTAATTCATAGGAAGTCACATATTAGTCAAAAACGTTTCAAATTTCAATGTTAAACCCATTCGAGGGAACATTTTACCACTGGTGCCGTTAAAAATAAAACAAAAATAACTATTTGCTCAATAAGTCACAACAATCGTGATGCCGATAAAAAAAATAGCAGTGAACTCTTTTACTCATTCCACAAGCCAAGCTAGTTTCAAACGACAAAACTCTCGTGCATCTTTCGAACCTGAGGCACATATTTTTGCACAAAAAATGGCTGTTTGTGGGCGCAACTTTTTACATCGGCGCCGCCGAAATCGTAAATATTTTCTTCGGAGTATTGACTTCCTGTCATTTTTGACTTATCATTAAATTGATTGACAGCGGGAATTGGATGGAAGTTGGGAATATTATTAATATCAAAGCTACAGGATTGTAAATTTATGTGAGTATTTCGATCCAGAGATCCCATTCTCGATGAGAACTTTTGTTGTCGTTCCAATGATCCCATTCTGGATGACGCATGCGATTTTCGTTCTAAAGAACCAAGTTTCGGACTAAAGACACCCGAAACGCTTTGCGAAATCGAATTACGTTCTACGGAATTTCCTAACTGAGGAGATCCCGATAACTCATGAGAAGTTCTCTCTAACGAGCCCGTTTTGGGAGTATTACTACTCGTACTCGAGCGAGAAGAAGTTCTTTCGATCGTCCCCATTTTTTTATCGGACTCCGGAGTTTCGGGGACCTCTGGATCGAGTTTTTGGAGATTTTTAATAGGAATAGGTTCTGTTATGAGGACCGGATCGATATTATCCTTTTTGTGGAAGTTTACAGCTACTGTGTTAAATACCGAAGCTGGAGTGGTGTAACCTGCGGCGCTAAAACCTCTGCATTCATTTTCCTTCATAAGATGAGCTAGAACCTCCGGATTCTGCGCTACTATGTAAGTTTGAGAAACTACAGCTGGAGGATGATCTTCTTGGAGCGATGAGACATCCATGGCTAAAAAAAGAAATTGAAAGACTTTGACAATCACAATGTTTACCAATGTTGCCAGATCAAAATTAGACTATGGGTTCAATATGATGAAACATAATGGAGAAGACTTTAAAGAATGACCGAAAAAAGGAAACAAGTTTCAACAAAAATGAATTCATGGACATGATAAAACTGTATGACGAAAACACACCGTCTAGTTTGCAGAAGAAATTCCATCATATTGCTATATATGAACTGACATAGCGTGGTGTAGAAGGTTCTCAATGTTTAGTGCATTATTTCAAAGACGAAACGTTGACCACCACAAGAATAGAGTCTAACCATATATTTTCCAAAAAACGGCGCAAGGGGGAGCACAAAGATGGACGAACAGTAAAGGGTTAATACTAAATACCCAGGACCCTGATATTTGTCCTGTTCGATTCATCAAGAAATTACTCAGCAAGAAAAATGCAAATATCATAAATTAATAAAATAATGTTAATAGAAAAAATCCAAGGAAACAAGCACATTAAAGAATTGACGTTTAATCGTATTGTTGATATTGTTAATAATGAAAAGTCCTATTTCAAATATTATCACTACATACTTAACACTTTAGCTTATCCATAAACGTGGCAATATCGAATGTTTTCGACTGCATTCCTTTCACGGCTTCAGATAAACTTGCCGAAGTATACAGTGTCTAACATTGTCAAGGAAATTGGATAATTAACTTCATCAAATTTATTTAATAACCTCAGAGAGAGTGGATTGGTATCATAAACTTTCAACATATCATAACAAAACTATGTTGAAAAATCCTCCTTCAAATGGCACAACATTCATAATAATTGTATTTTTCATGTACAAAACTGCAATGCTTCTTAATTTAAATAACTCATTCAGTTTATATTGAGTCAAGTGATATAAATTTGTTGAAATAAAAATCTTGAGTTATTTTTGTTGTAACGTCAAAAATTAATCTATCTAATAGTACGCGAGAGTTCTATAAATTAGTTAAGAATTTTCCAGGCCTTTTCTCAAACTTGTTGCCAATTGACACTCGAACTCTTCGGACTCTCGCCTGACAAGTTTTCTCAAATCTGTCAAATTATTTTCAATTTATTCTCTCTCTTGTGATATTACTACATGAAAAAAATGCATTAAGGGAATAGTTGGACAAAAATTGAAGAGGTGAACAAACGTCCTAACACATGAGTAAGTTGAAGAAAAAAGGGGCTAGGCTAGTATAGTATGGGCTAAGAACCAAACACTTTGAAAGTTTGGGAACATCACCAAGTATTCCTGCCATAGAGAAGTGTGAGCTGTTCCATATTGATAAAAGGTATAGAAGACAAATGATTGTATGAACTGAAGCCTAAGGTTATCACAAGATACCTTCAAGGAATAAGATTTAAACCACTAAAGTCTCTCCTAAGACTTTGCTCAGGAACTGAGTAGAAGACGACACAATGCCTCAGTGAATGTTCACCAAAAAAAGTTAATACAATAAACTTTGACATACTCTCATAATGAATTGCATTGGACTAGCCGTAGCTATTGACAAACAAAAAATAAAATTAAGTTGGGAATTAATACAAAACATGTTACCAACCATGCATAGGATATCGACTAGGTTTTGGAGGTGGTAAAAAGTCATCATTCGGTCCCCAGGACATCGCTGCCATTTTTCTGTTTTCTCTCCTTAAAGTATCTTGTTGCACGCTTCTTTCTTCAAATAATATTTCCTGGAGTATTTCTTTGATATCCTTAAAATTGGGTCTTTTGCTCGGTTCGTACGACCAACATTGTGACATAAGAGAGTATAAACGTGGAGGACAATTTAGTGGTAGAGCTAGACGTTCGCCATTTTCTATTTTTCCTATAACGTCATTATTTTTTACTCCTTGGAATGGTTTGATACCGAACATTAGAATTTCCCAGATACATACACCTAAAATATAAACATTTTACATATTACTATACTAGACCACTTGAGTTGATGTATTTTACATGAAATTTTGCTTTTACTCAACGGATTGTATTCCAACGACTTTTCAAGGACATGTTTAGTTAATTAACGCGGCAATGGAAGGAAATGTCCAAAATAAAACCTACAAGGACAGATGAAGTATGGAATACGTGAAACAACGCAGATTCTGATAGTTACATCAAAATTGAAATGAATAAGTATTCACATTCTAGTCTAGGAGGAATCGGCGCATGAGTACCGAAAACTATTCCACCTCAATGTTCTTATGCCATCCTCTTCAAATTGCCCTACTGATGATATAAATGCATGTTGCCATGGGACAACCCGGTGCCATATTGTTTAAGCCGAAATTGTTTAAACAATGCAAGGAATTGTTATTTTTCAACCAGACAAATTTTTTTTATATTCTTCATTGAAATGCCAATAAAAAAAGTCCTATGACTTTTCACGATAAAGTTGATATTTCCAAAATAATGAATTTTTTAAGGTTCGAAAAATCTCAAATTTGGGTACTTTCGACCCATGAAAAATACATTGTGTTTCCAAATGACACCTACAACGTTTGCATGTAGATACCTCTCGTAAAATTGGACAAAATGATATAAGGATTAAGGGGTCCAGCCTCTTTACTTTTCGAATTACAGGGTGTTAAAGTTTATAAAAATTGAATGTTTTAATTCGATAACTTTAAAATGGATGAATAAATTGATTTGGCATTTGGCAGGTTCTTTTTAAATGTAAGAGAGCATATTTTGATGGAAAAATATTTTTCAATTTTTGATCCAGTGGTGTAGATTTGAATGAATATGTTACCTTTCCCCTCCCATTTTTTACGACACTGACATTTGAAGCAATTTTTATTAAATTTTGTATTCCTTAATGGTTTCCACGTGAAAAACGAATAACCTTAATGCATAAAAAAATGTGTAGCTTTCAAGATATTTAATGATTTCATGAGGTCTACAAGATCACTTATTAATTAAAAAAAAAATTCTTGTATTTTTTTCAGTAACTACCAAGTACTTATGGTTGGAATATGTAAAAGGAACTAATTTATGAGACAGCGATTCATCTAAAACAGTCGGAGGAGATTATTGAAAATACTTGTCCAAACTTGTGATTTTATCAACAAAAAAATTAAGCAGTCAACAAATTACAAGAGATGTCCAAAACTTTGTCCATTTACATTTATACACAGTTTGCAAAGTTTTCTCATTGAAAATCGCATACCTTGGAAAGACTGGTGATTGCCGGAAATAATTGCTGTAGCTTCATGGATTCTTTCTATATTTTTTCAAATAAAATCACTAGTTGGGACAAATATTTTCAACAATCTTCTCCGAATGCTTTAGATGCATTGCTGTTTCATAAATTAGTTCCTGTTACATATTACAACCATAAGTACTTGGTAGTTATTGAAAAAAATACAAGAATATTTTTTTTGAATTAATTAATGAAAAGTGATCTTGCAGACTTCATGAAATCATTAAATATCTTGAAAACTACAAATTTTTTAATACACAAAGGTTATTCGTTTTTCACGTGAAAACCATTGAGGAATACAAAATTGAATAAAAATTGCTTCAAATGTCAGTGGCGTAAAAAATGGGAAGGGAAAGGTAACATATTCTTCCAAATGTACACCACTGGATCAAAAATTGAAAAATATGTTTCCATCAAAATATGCCCTTTTACATTTAAAAAGAACCTGCCAATTTATTCACCCATTTTAAAGTTATCGAATTAAAACATTCAATTTTTCAAAACTTTAACACCCTGTAATTCGAAAAGTAAAGAGGTTATATCATTTTGTCCAATTTTACGAGAGGTATCTACATGCAAACGTTGTAGGTGTCATTTGAAAACACCCTGTATTTTTCATGGGTCGAAAGTACCCAAATTTGAGATTTTTCAAACCTTAAAAAATTCATTACTTTGGAAATATCAACTTTATCGTGAAAAATCATAGGACTCTTTTTATTAGCATTTCAATAAAGAATATAAAAAAATTTGTCCGGTTGAAAAATAACAATTCCTTGCAATTGTTTAAACAATTTCGGTTTAAACAATATGGCACCGGGTTGCCCCACGGCAACATGCATTTATATCATCAGTAGGGCAATTTGAAGAGGATCGCATAAAAAAATTGAGGTGGAATAGTTTTCGGTACTCATGCGCGGATTCCTCCTAGACTATACTCGCATCCAATATGTCACAATGAGACCAATAACTAAGAAATACCAGTCTGCCCATATGGTAATTCAAAAAACGGCACTTACCAAACATTCAGAGATCACTGGTTGTTGTAAATCTCCTAAAATTATGTTTTCAAAGTCATTCTTTCAATTTGTAACTCATATCTCACAATGAAGCTAATTTTTGAGCTGTGTGAGAGGCGATACTAATTTATCAACTAGGTAAGTAGTATATAATGTGTGATAATTAAAACAAAAATATTTACCAAACATCCAAACGTCACTAGCTGTTGTAAACCTTCTAAAATTAATACTTTCTGGACTCATCCACTTAATTGGTAACTTTCCTTTGGAAGCTTTATAGTAGCTTTGATCGTCTCCCATCCACCTGGATAAGCCAAAATCTGCCAATTTTACACACCTGTCATTGCTGACGAGGACATTTCTAGCGGCAATATCTCGGTGTACATACTTTTTGGATTCTAAATAGCTTAAAGCTGTCGATAATTGGAATGCATAGAGTAACAGTGTTGACAAATCTAATCGGTTTTTATTTTTTTGTAGATAAGAACGCAACTCGCCAAATTTGGCAAGTTCCATCACTATCCATACTGGAGACTTTGAGCACAGGCCGATCAATTTAATAATATGCTGATGATCAAATTGTTGCATGATATCTAAAAAATTAACACCAAATCAACTTTTTCTGAAAAAGCTCCTGAATATTTAAATGCATAGCTTATTAGCAGAGTTTTATCCTATTTTTGGTATTTTATTAAAATATATTGGTACTTCTTTGCAAAAATTAATTTAAAAATTTTTTAAACTGAATATTTCTGGAGAAAACTGGAAGTTAAAAATTCCTTAATGTTTGCAACTTTCACTACTGATACTTGTAAAATGGAAAATCAAAACTTATGTACATTCCACTAGTAAGTGCCGCCACTGGTGGATTATTTTTGAATCTCAAAGGAAGCAGGCCAATTGAAAAAAAAAATTATTTTAGCTTAACGTTCCTCGACAGCGCCGGTCATTGGCACAGAAAAAATAGATACAAATATTACAAATTTTAAATTAGATTTTACAGTATAGATTAGTAGCTTTCAGGAACTGTAAAACTCTCTTGATTTCGGTAGGGCAGTGGAGCATTTCCTTGAGGTTAGATCAAATTGTTGATATGTAGCAGAGTTTGGTATGGCTGATTCGGATTCTTCTGATTATAGTAGCCTCTCTCCTGGTAGAGAAGTTAAGGGAGAGAGGAGAAGTGGGTGGATGGATATCATGAAGTGCTGTCATGCTATTGCGCCACTGGTGTCGCCAAGAATCATGTGTAATGTTTTTGAAGTGGATCTTTAGGTCGGTTGCGAGTTGGACAATGTGTGTTGGGTTGTTATTAGTGGTAGCTTTTTTCGAGTGGCGGTCCGCAGTTTCGTTACCATCAATTCCGATGTGAGATGGAAGCCAGATGAGAGTGACTGTTATATCTTGAGCAACAAGAGTTTGATATATGTTGTGTATGTTCTGGACAATTGGGTGGTCAGTGAAGATCGATTTGATTGACTGAATGGAGGAAAGGGAGTCAGTGCATATTGCAGTATTTTTGTGGGGTAGGAAGATGCTTTTGAAAGTTTGAAAAATGCTTTGAAGCTTGCCTGTGTGAACGCTACACACTGAAGGTAGAGTGAAGGAGCTTATGAGTTCATGCTTCATGGAAAAAGCAGATTTAAACCATTCAAATTTACTAAAATAAAATCATTAAAACATGAAACTTACATGCTTCTTCTAAGAACTTTTCTGTAGTAGCAAGATCAGCGTCTCCTTTACAAGTTTTAACAGCAATTGGAATGCAAACGTTATCTGAAGTTTTAAAAATGCCTTTATGAACATCTCCGAACTGACCTTCTCCCAAGATATCCTGTAGTTCTATCTGACTTCTGATAAGTTCATAGTTTTTTACTAAAAAATAATTAAATAATGAATATGTGTACCTATTTTCAGCTAACTATTCTCTTCTTATTTGTACTACTGCATCGAAATGTTTCAAATTATATGTGAAAGCTGCAATTTACATGATATAGAAATGGAGTACATTTGAACTACTTTGTGAAAATGTATTAATTACCTGCAGGTATAGAGTAGTCTCCTTCTTCTACGATTTCTGCATAGTCTTCAGACAACATTGTTCTTGTAGTGTAGCTGTCTGTTTCAGAACATTGTGATTTTATTGAAATATAATCTTTGGTATCTGAAAATGTTAAGACTTGAATATAGGCTTTTTCATCCATGTAAAATGCAATCTTAAAATAGCTAAATTTACAGTTACAATTAGCTCAATAAGATTTCAATTCTAGAACCAAAACCTACTTTACTTTATTTCAAAATCTTTTAATTGCAAATAGAAATAGAAATTACCTTTTTGATTCCAAATTGACTTATGGGAATGAGAATGTAATCTGCAATAGCCATCCAATAAATCAGCAAGACTTTCAGCTATGTCCAAATTAGTACATGAGAAAAATACAAAGTCTTGAGATCCAGCAATTTTTAGTTGTAAGACAGCTTTGTTGTTGTCACCATGATCATTGACCTGTATTTGGATAGCAGTAATCTGATCAAAATCTGCTATTTTTTTAGAATTCGCTGTATGAGATATTCCAATTGATGGACCAATAACCAGCTCCACTGGTACAGTAAAATTCGCTCCAAAATCTACTCTGAATCTCTCCTCATCAAAATTAATGTGATTTCTAAGGGTTTCGAAATATTTCAATACACTTTCAACATCAGAAAGGTGAGACAATTTTTTCAATTGAATTTGTATAGACTTTCGTAACGATTTCCATTTTATCTTTTCTAATATACCGTTAGGAAGGAACTTCTGCATTCCTACTTCTTTTTCTAAATATTCCAAATTAATTTTTTTATCAGAAACATTTTGGGGTCTATCTTTCAAATATTTTTGAATCTCCAAAGAGCACAATTGAATTGCTGTATCTTGATCAATTTTTTTGTGAAACTCTATATGATAATCACTACGAACCTAAAAGATATTGAAACCAATGAAATTTGGTGAATGAAAAGGCAACTACTGGCAAAGTGTTGAAATAGGTGGTGTTTTTCTTACCTGATCATAATAGTAATAAAAGGTAATCTTATCTTTATCATACAACTCATTGAGACTGGAAGGTAGATAACGAATTCTTAGATCATATCTCCATTCTGAGTTGGGGTGCTTTGTTAAGTATTTTTCGTGAACTTGTTTCATTGTGGTGTCTTGATGTAGCCAATGTATCTAAAATAAAATCTGTTAAACATCATATCCCGTAAAAAATCTTCAAATGACATACCTCTGTTAAGGATGCCCTAGACAGTCTCAAAGCATAAAGACCATTATAGTATCTTTCTCCTGTTGCCAACCTTTCAGTTACAGTTTGAATTATTCCTTTGATTTCAACTGTATCACTATATCTGATGACATTAAATCCTCCATTTGGTAAATGGACCTAAAAAGATGTATAAGGTATATTGTTCCATAAAAAATGTCCTTTATTGCATATAGTTTTTGTTCATGTATCCTCATACGAAAGAACAATAAAGATCTATCTATCTATATAGTTTTTGTAAATTTAATTAACATACATTATATTCACAATATTAATTCATTTCCATTTTACTTTCAACATGAATATGGTCATTATTCACCCAGCACTCTACTTGACATTCATAGAATTTACCAAAAAATTACTATTATAGACATTTACTGAAATTGTATACCTTAACAGTAGCTTTATCACCCATCTGTTTGGAATCATCCATTTTAGTTAAAGATGATATACTTGGGTATGTTGGCCGTTATAGATCATTGTGGTCTTGCATTGCTAGAAATATTGATTATCAGTTAAATATACAAAAATGTAAATAAGCATATTTTTATCAAACTAAGCATAATTCAAATTTAAGTTTACTTTTAGAGCTCTCTCTAAAGTGGAAATAAGGAAGAGATAAAGTCATTATTAACAGTTAACTTCAAGCACTGAATAGATATTTATCTATTCGGTGCTTCAAGAAAAAGGATCAAGAAATTAATTTTGTAAACCAATGTTCCAATTGAGTGAAATTTGTTTCAAAGACTAATTAATATTTTAACTAGTTTCGTTAAAAGCATACTTATGTGGCACTTTACTAGGGTATAGATTATAGAATTAAGTGATTTAATACAACTGATGTGATGTATAAGTTTAGAATTTTTGTTAATAGATGTATCTAGACTTTCAGAAATATTTGTACTTCGACAACCCAAAATTATGAACGGAAATTAATTAACATGGCTAGTGTACAAAGAAAATTGTTGTAGATTAAACTGTACATAAATAAAATGGTTCAAATTGTAGCTGGATTTTTTAAATTTAATTTTCATGTAAGCTATATATCTATACGTACATATGGCCTTCCAATATTTACGTGCACTTGCCATTTATTTGCGTTTAGCTTTTATTATAAGTTCACATTTACAATACTTTTTGTCAACAATTAAATTTTGACTTGAAACTTCCTGACAGTAATTTGACAGCTACTACTAGCTACTTGACAGTGAATTTTAATTACGGCATTGCCAGTGTCTTGTCCTATAAAATATCCGTATTTGAATTTTCAATTTTCATTATTTCTAGTGTGAGTATTGAATTGAATATAGGTACATATTGTTTTCTTGGACATTGTTTGATTTCTAGTTCAAAAAATAATGTGGCAAAAGAGCAAATAATTAAAATTTTGAAAATCTCATGTCCTCATAGCATATCACTTATTTATGTTGGTATTTGAATTTATATCACAAAGCAAGTGAAATTTGTTATTCCTTAAACTTAGTATGTATGTCTAGCGTCTGTTGTGCGAAAGGGTTATTATTATATGTAACGTCCAAGCCATAAAAGACTTGCAATGGCTACTTTTAAGCGTAGTTGCTTAAAAATCAGTCAGCTTGGCAACACCATGATTCCTTCTTCTCTCACCCCTTGATAAAAATTGAGAACCATAGACAAAATAACATTATTTATCTATGCTGAGAACGATAACGAAAAAGAAGGTGAAAAATTAGGGTTATATCCGTATCTGTCACTCTCTGACAGAGGACACGACAGTGAGGTGAGGTTAGTGTTGAAAACAGGGAATAATGATGTGGAAAAAATAATAATTTTAATAGGAAATTGAAACGTGTTTTTTGTAGTGAGTGAACTGTGGTTGCAATACGTTACATTATGAATTCTATAAAACCCACTATCGAAGAAATTCATTTTTGTATGAATGAACCAAATTGTATTAGGAATGTGTGTATATTAGCTCATGTAGATCATGGAAAAACAACTGTGGCTGATTCCCTTTTGGCTACGAATCGTTTGGTTAGCAAGCGAATGGCTGGATTTCTTCGTTACTTAGATGATCGACCAGATGAACAACAAAGGGGAATTACAATGAAGAGTAGTGCAGTTTCACTTTTAAACTTGGTACACGATGATGAAGACAATAAATACAAAAAAATTTTATTAAATCTGATCGACACTCCAGGACATATAGACTTTTCAACTGAAGTTGGAGCAGCTCTCAGAGTTTGTGATGGAGCTATTATTTTAGTAGACCTTGTGGAAGGTGTTTGTGTCCAAACAAGAGAATCCATTAAGAATGCCTTCAAAGAACATGCACACATGATATTAGTGTTGAACAAATTTGATAGATTAATAGTGGAACTCAAAAAGACCATAGATGAAATATTTCAGTGTATTTTAAGAGTTATTGAAGATTGTAATGCAACTATAGCTGAATTGTATCAATATGAATTTAGTAGTAGTGAAGTAGATATTGAAGATACGGGATTGTTGTTTAGTCCAGATAGTGGTAATGTTGTATTTGCAAGTGCTGTTGATGGTTGGGGATTTACTACCAAACAGATATCTAGATTATTTGTCAATTTAGTTAAAAATGAAACTGTTGATACTCTTAATAAAAAAATGTGGAATTTTGATTGTTATGTTAGTTCAACAAGGGAAATTAAAATAGGTGCTATAGATAAGAAAAAATGTAATTTATTTATTCAGTTTTGCTTAAAGACTATTGTTCACATCTACGAAAGTCTTATAATAAGAATGGAGAAAGACAAAACTAGCAAAATCTTGGAAAAATTGAATATTACAGCTATAACTCGAGATATGACTCACAATGATCCAAAAGTCCAAGTCCGAGCAATATTACAAGCTTGGAAGCCTTTAGCATCAACACTTTTATTACAATGCTTAAGACAAATACCTTCACCTATCAGTATTGGAAGTGACAAAATTGAATATCTACTGTCTATTAACAGATTTTGTGAAGATCAATACCTTAGTAAATGCATTGAAAATGTGAGACCTAATTTTGAAGACATTTCAACCAAAACTGATGTTACTTCAATATCTTATATATCCAAAATGTTTTGTATAAGTAAAAAAAATCTTTCACAAAATAAACCTAAAGCATTTGTACCAAGAACTGAGAAAACAATAGTGAAGTCTGAAGTGGAGAAATCAATTATTGTGAAAACTGAAGTGGCACCATCAGCTCCCAATCCAAATTCAGAAAATTCTAGCAATGGCAATGATGATGTTGCTGTTATAGCTCTAGCTAGAGTTTTCACTGGAAATCTTCATGTAGGTCAAGAGATATTTGTTCTTAATGGATCATATCTGCCAGATCATATTGAAATTGCAAGAGATCCTGACAATTTTGTAAAAAAGAATACAAATGTTAGTAAAGTTATCATTAAGGAGTTATATATGCTTTTTGGAAGAGAACTAACACTTGTAGATTCCATTCCTGCAGGTAACTTATGTGGAATTGGATGCTTAGAATCATGTGTCATTAGAACAGCCACTTTGTCATCACATTTAAATGTAATTCCTTTAATAGAACATACAAGGTTGGATCCAGTTGTTAGACATGCCATTGAACCCATCAATCCTAAGGAATTGCCCTTGCTTCGTCAAGGATTAAAGTTTTTGTTACAAAGTGATTCTTGTGTAGAAGTTATTATACAAGAATCTGGGGAACTTGTACTTCTTACTGCGGGAGATGTACACTTGGATAAATGCATAGAGGATTTAAAAAATAAATTTGCTAATGTTGATATACATGTTTCTAGTCCAATGGTCTCTTTGAGGGAAACTATTGTAGAAAAAGATGCTAATTTTACACAAGATGTTGAAAATAATGTTACTTTGGATACCCCACATTTTTCTTTGTCAGTTATTGCAGTTTCTCTTCCTGCTATTATTTTAGAGGCCATTAAAAATAATCATGATATTTTGAAAATGGTTGAAGAACATCAATATAAAAGTTTTATTGATATTGCAAAACAATCATTTGATAATCTAAGTACTAATAGTGAAATAATAGAAAAATTATTTAAGAGTAATGTAACAAAAAGATCTCTAACTCATGCTATGAGTCAGTTAGAAGCAGCTTTTTCTCACTCACCCTGGGAAACTATGCATAAGAAGATCTGGAGTGTTGGTCAATCTGATATATTTATAAACCTTTTGATGAATTTTACTAACAGTTATAATCACAATATATTTTTTGAATTAAATGTTCATGATAAAAGATCGTTATTTGATCATTGTATTATCAAAGCTTTCAATAACATTTGTAAGGCTGGACCATTATGTGAAGAACCTTTAAGTAATTGTGTATTTATAGTCACCAAATTTGAACTCAATACAGACATAAAATTAGAAGACATATCACCTCAAACGACATCTGCAATTGAGTCCAACATTCGTGAGCTATTTAAAAAAGCTTTGGAGAAGCAGGAGCAACGTTTAATGGAGCCTATATATGTTACTGAAATTCAAGTTAATCCCAGTATATTAGGCAAAGTCTACACTGTTGTGAATAAACGACATGGAAAAATTCTTGACAGTGTTGGTATGGATGATGAAGAAAGAGTTTTTCTGGTCAAAGCACAGATCCCTGTTATTGAAAGTCGTGACTTTGCTAGTGATATTCGAAAAACTACATCTGGGCAAGCAAATCCTACATTGAGGTAAGCTTTTGCTCAACTTTACTGCTTGAAAATACCTATTAACAATCATCAAAAAGAATAAGTTGAAATATTAATAATTTCTTCACATCATACAAAAAATTACTTTAACTTTCTGTTTTTAATTTCAGGTATAGTCATTATGAAATAATTGATGGTGATCCCTTTTATGAACCAGTTGAAGATGATGATGAAGAAGATACAGAAATTAATGTGGAATCTGCATTAAGGGCCAGCCGGTTGAGAAAAGAAATTAGAAGACGTAAAGGTCTTTCTGTAGAAGATGAAGTTGTTATTCATGCTGAAAAACAAAGAACTTTGAATAAAAAGAAATAATGCATTTTTGTGGCTTAATTTAATTCAGTAGAGGTAATAACTTATGACCTTCACTGTAAACTTTTCCATGGTGTGAACTGTTCGAAAATTCCTGAGGTAATTATTTTATTGGCATTGTCCTTGCTGTTTAATTAATGATAAATTATCAAAATTGTGTTTATTTACTGAAATTTCAGTCAATTTTGGCAGAGATGAGACTGATAGTATACCTAAAGGTATTTTTTATTTCTAGCAAAAATAGTAGTCGAATTTTTCATATTTTTTGTTAGTTAAATTATTATATTAAAATTCATATGCTACGCCCCTGCAAGCGGAAACTATATCTGTATATACTATGCAAGGACCCTTATTTTCCTGATCTTGAAATTACCTTCCCTACTTTTTGTCATGGAGACTATATTATAAGGAGATCGAACTCCATGTTCATACTAGCTTTTTGTGCTCAAAGGATAAGTTGAGCTATGTCAATTTGACATGATATCTTTCAGTTGTGATGAGTGCTCCATTTAATAAAACGAAATCATCTTATAAAGCGGCTCTAAAATGGTCTCCCGCAGTACCGATTAGAAAACAGGATAATATTATTTCTTCTAAAGCTCGCGAGAAAAATCTTTTGGGATTCAAGCCGTCATATGAAGCCAAAAATGAACCCGTTAATATAAAATTTTTAATGAATAACGAGTATATGAGGTTGTGGTTCAAACAAAGAGCTGTATTTGAGAAATATACGTATACAAGAGAGGAAATTATAAAATCTGAAAGTAAAATTCACCGAAAATTCGTACAAAGAATGATGACGTACAGAAAACCCCGTAAAAGTGAACTCGCAGATAAAAAATTTCTCGAAAGTAAATTAACAGCAGAAGAATTAAAGGGATTAGAGTACCAGAAATTGAAATACAAACCCACAGAATGTTCTTCCCCAACAAAAGTAAGAAAAAATAATAGAAACGAGGGAAAAAAGGAGAACTTTGCACAGTATTGTAATTGTGAAATATAATGATTATTCTTAAGATGCGTCACAAGTTTATATACATATGTACATATAACAAATTTCATGTAAACAAATCTCCCATATTTTTATATTATCTATATACAAATATATAAAAATTACAATTTCTTTTTCTTCAAGTATGGAGTCATTGGGTAAAGCTAAAGCATTGCACTATAATGTACCTATAATATACGTTGTCATATTGATTCAGATTCAGATGGATTCATGACGGAAGTACCTAATATGAAAAATTCATTTCAGCTAGATCCTAACTATGGACCCCAGCAAGGGACAGATCAATAAAGTGACGGGATTACTCACCGGTCACTTAATCTTTGAAGGTGATAATGTAAAGCACTGTCTCATTGGAGATACATACTCCTAGAACTAGAGATTCCAAAGGGAGGATTTTTCCAAGTGAAAAGACTGTTGAGCCTAATAAGGGTCATTGGTCTCTTCACATAAACGGTACAACCAATAGCATCAAGGTTGAGGTGCCGAGGCTTTCTAGCCTCTACTGGTTGTGCTGAACAAATTAATCATGGAGACTATATCTAGTCTCCATGAAATTAATCAACGCCAGATTGGAAAATAACGGAAGACCGAAATTAAGTGTTCAAATTTCCCCCGTATATAACGACTGTTTATTTATAGGAGTTGGTAAAACTGCGCGCATAAATGATCTAAGACCTACTGTATAACCATAAAACACTAGATTCAGAACTTTAGCGCTAATACAGCGCGAATATTTCAATATGATCGCGCCAAAAATGGTATAAGCATTTCGAACGTTAAGGGTAATATCGGTCTTCAGCAAAATTGGTAAACAACCCTTACCGTTCTTGATACTTAATATACTATTATTTTGTCTATGCTACGGTTATTTTGGAATAGAAACGATTTCTAAATTGTTGACAATCGAATATGCGAACTGCTTCTGTTCACAGACCCAATCAGTAAATCTTAGGAAAAAAGAAGAAGATATTAGTACAGTTTGTTTTTAATGTTTTCATATTTTTGAGAAAATTAATTTTCTAACTATTTTATAAAATGAATCAACAAATAATAGAAATTGATGGTTCTATGATGGAAGGGGTAAGTTTTACTAGCTGTAAGAGTAAGTAAAGAATAATATTATTTGCTAGAGTCACTTCTTATCATATGTGACTAATTGATACACTCTTTATTAATATATTAAATTGAGGGTAAGGTAAGGAAGAAGTTACCTAATTTGCACTTGAAACCATTTTTAGGGAGGCCAAATTCTGAGAGTTGCTATAACGATATGTACATTAAAAAAGATACCAGTTCGTATTATACACATTAGAGGTGGTCGAAGCAAACCAGGCTTAATGGAACAACATTTAAAAGGTAACAAACGCTTTCTATTAATCAAAATTGTTTAGTGTAACTAGTAAAACACTTTAAAATTTTTATGTGGCTATCCTACATTAAAATGGTTTGACCAAAATTATCATTCATTTTCAGGCTTAGAATTGGTAAGAGACATTTGTTCAGCTAAAACAAAAGGCATTGCATTAGGTTCAACAGAAGTAGAATTTTGGCCTCAAGAAATTAAAGGTGGCTCTTACAAAGCTGAGGTAAAGACAGCTGGCAGTATAAGCCTATTACTGCAAATAGCCCTTCCATGTGTATTATTTGCTACCAGTCCAACAAAACTGTACTTTCGTGGTGGCACAAATGCTGAAATGGCACCTCAAATAGATTATTCCACTGAAGTGTTCAGACCGATCTTAGAAAAATTTGGAGCTACATTTGATTTTGATCTATTAAAACGGGGATATTTTCCTAAGGGAGGAGGTGAAGTTGTAGTTAATGTAACCCCTATTAAAGAACTAAAACCAGTTCAGTTATTGGAACGAGGTAAAGTAACTTCAATTTATGGTTGGAGTTTTGTAGCTGGTACTTTACCTGAAAAACTTGCACATATTATGGCAGATAGTGCTTCAAGAATTTTAAATAAATATGGAGCAGTCAAAATTGAAAGGTATAAAGAAGAATGGAGAGTTGCTCCAGACAATTGCTCTGGTATTGTGTAAGTACCTAATAAAGTTGTGTATATATTAATATGTTTTATTAAATCAATAAACTAACACAAAACTGAATCTATGAAGGATTTATAAACAATTTAATTAAATGTTTAAAACAAAAACAAATGGATTCCAAGAAGTCTTATAGCAATAAATTTATCTTTTTCTAAGATGACATTAACCTCATTATTAAATTTTAGTTTAGTTGCAGAAACGGATACAAAATGCATTCTAGGAGGGTCAGCCTTAGGCAAAAGAAATGAGAAGTCTGAAGAAACAGGAAGAAGGGCTGCAAATGAATTGTTACTATCTTTAGATGAAGATGTATGTGTAGATAAATATAGTCAAGATCAGATAATAATACTGATGGCTCTAGCTAAAGGTCCATCAAAAGTAAAAGTTGGAGAAATTACAATGCACACAAAAACTGCCATATTTGTTGTAGAAACACTCACTAATGTAAGTATATAATTTTACTTGCTTAAGTTTTAAGTTGCAATTACTGTATAGTTCCGATATTGTTCAGTCCCTAATAACCTTTTGGTGGATGCGACTAATTTTCAATAAAAATTTTTTTTACAGAACTATACTTTATTTCAAAAGTTTTAATAAAATGTTCTCTGTTTCTTACAAATAGTCTCCAAATACAGTAGAATATTGAGCATCCTCTGATATTCAGATTATAGACCTTTTGGTTATTTTTTTATAAGGACATAACACTGCAAGTCAAATGGTCAGCTGTATTTTTTTATGCTTTTTTATAGCACCCACTCCAGCACCTATGTCTCTTGCACCAGTTTGTAAATGTACTAGTTATTAACAGTATAGTTCATCTTCTTGTGATTGGCAGAATTCTATCTGTTTTTTTGTTTTTTATGATTCTCCTACCATGGTTTCTTGTACATGTCCTTCAAGCAGAGTAACTTCTGACCCTTTTTTTGTTAATTTGCAAGTTTTTCATTGCTCTGTATTTGATGCAATCCCATTCCAGTCTAGACATCACTTTCTAGCCTAACATTGTCTTGAGTACTGTCTGACATGAGGTATGTATATTGGGGTCACATCAGCTGAGACCTAAAAGATCTCAATTTTAGAGACTAGTAGTTGGTTTAGTCTCCATTTTTTGGTTTTCCTTTTAAATGATTTGAATCTTAACTTGAGTATAAAAAACAATTGGTATGAGCAAATGGTAATGTTTTGGAAAATTTACGAGTTAGCAGTGAAGTACCCTAGGGATCAGTTCCAATTATTTTTTCAGTATACATTCATGATGTCAGATTCACAAATTAAGGGTAAATTCACTTTATTTGCTGATGACACTAGTGTAACCTGGAGTAGCTCACATTATACCATAGGCAAATATATTATTACCATTAAGTCCTGGTCTGACTCGAAATGGGCTTTGTTTCAACAATAATAGAACTTTTGTTTTGCCATAAATTCTATGTCTGTGTCTAAACAGCTTGATTATTCTACTTCTTTAACAACTTAACAACTCTATGTTACACACCTTCACTATGGCTTACTTTTCTGGGAGTTTTGTAGTTTGCACATCTTCTTCTTCAATTCTATCTTCAAATTACAAAAAAAACAGTATTTGTTACATTTATGCCATCTATAAGTATTGCAAATTCTATTGTAAAAAATACAAAATTTTAATTATTCCTGCTCTATGTGCCTTAACATCTAGGTTGCTTATCATCTATTTGTAGTCTTGCTTCTCTTTGTATTACAAGGTGTAGAGGAGGTAGATCTAATAGTACTTCCACTACTGCTGTAGGATTAATTCTCATGACCCCTGCTGTGATGCCTAGACATACAATGAGTACCTTCATTAAATCTTCATACCATTTGTATACTTGATTTATTTTTGTATTTTAGGTTAAATTTGAAATCATATCCTCTGGATCAACAACAAATATAATTTCTTGTACTGGATGTTAAAAAACGTAAGCACAATTAATTACTTTGACTGTAGATGAAATTTTAAGTAAATGTAATTTTTTTTAAGCATGTTAAAACTTAACGTTAACACAGAATATTATATCTAAATTTTAATCACTAGAGCTATTAGGAGTTTTTCTTCTGCAGAAATTCTTTCTCTCACTGTTTTTTTTTCAGTTGATGGTTCAGTGGCGGATCCAAGGGGGGGCAATGCCCCCCCCTGGCTGTCAAAATACATTACGAACGATTAATGTAACTTAAACATTTTGTAACGTGGTATACCAGCTGCTTATATATAAGACTCTAATCCACAAATGTACCCTCATTATTTTTCTACTTTTTTTGAATGGCCCCACCGCTACAAGCTTCCTAGATAACAGTTCATTGGAAGATGTCATACATAGACATTTTCGTAAAATTGAAAAACTTGTCTTGGTTTTCTTTAAGCTCGTTATACAATGTATAAAAATAACCTTTATTTTTCCGTTCACTAATTATAGGGTGAATATACATTTTGCGATTCTTTCTTCTTTTAGAGTGCACTTAATACAAGTGCCGATTCTTCGTCATCAGAAACATCCACCATTGTACGTTTGTTCACATACACAGTGGCAACGTCTACCCTTGTAAATATACCAACGCCCACTAAACACTTCCATCTGTTTTCTCCGTACGGCCCAAAGCGCGGTTGTCCCACCACCTCATGTAATTTAACTGGCGGCATCGGAGTCGTCGGCCGACTCTGCACAAACCGCCACATGTGTTTTCAAGGATGTCGCAACTGTCCAAGCACCAATCAATATTATTAGAGCAACTGATGTCTTCATAAATTCACAGAACCTGATGAACTGCCACAAGCAGCACCAAGCAACATTATAAATGCAAATGATGTAATGAATGCAAGCTTTATAAATTTGCCAGTCAAGTGACATAATCAAAAACGTAACCTAAAAATCGCTGAATGATATACACGACTGCATGCCTAAATTCTCATTTCAGCGACTATCAAATGGCTGAAGTAGTATATATTTAAGTATCTATTTTTTGTTCACATACTACGTATATATCTGAACAATATTTTCAAAATGGGCTGAACTAGAACTTCTTCAGTCTGCGTCAATAAAAGCTGGAGAGTGGCTCTCAACTTTACTGAAGAAGGGTTTATTCAGTGCATACTAAGCTGACTATGAATAGCTGAGCTACATCTGTTCAGATTTCTGTAAAAGCCCTTAACCAGCTCATGTTCAGCCATTTTTAAATAGCTGAACAATGAAATATTTGATGAGTAGAAAAACGCTTTTTCAGCCTGTATTCAGCTAGTTATAAATAGCTGAACAACACTGGATTAAGTAAGCTGAAGAGATGCTTATTCAACCCAAGTTCAGCTACATAAGCATATTGCTGAACAATATCTACTAAGTTGGCTGAAGAGGCACTTATTCAGTATGTAGCTCAGCTTTATGGATGCTGCTGTATAATGGCATCTATATTGTCTGATTCGGCGCTTATTCAGCTCATTATTCAAGTTAGTAGCTTAATCAGTCTTTAACACCATCAATCAACTACTAATCAGCTTATTGTCTGAACAGGCTCAATAAATCAGCGTTCATTGTTACTTGGGTAGCCTGGAAACGAGGGTCATGGGTCATAAAGCAACGAATTGGCGGATGAAACAGCCAGATAAGGCTAACAATGCCATTCATTGGACCGTAATCCTTTTGCGGCGTCGCAAAGTCGACAATTAAATATGGTGACAAGGAAGTGGATAGCACAGAAAAATCTAGAATGGTGGATAATCTCACCAGGACAGATACAGGCGAAACAGTTCATTAGTGGACAATCACCAACTTTTACAGCAGACCTATTAAGCAAAGACTAAAGACAGGAAAACAATCAAAGCTGTAGTAGGAATGTTAACAGGGTCCTGTAAGCTTAACAGGTATGCAAAGCTAATGGGGTTGGCTGATGAAGCCATGTGCAGATTTTGACACCCAGAGGAGGAAAGTGCTGATCACATCATATGTCAGTGCGATTGCCTGTCTAATGTGTGGTTTCTGGTACTAGGCGATAAATTACATGAAAGATTGGGTCTTGAGGCTGATTGGCTACTTAAAAAAAAAGAGTCGGTCTGGAGAATGTAATCCAGATTCAGAGGACCACAATAGATCTGACTATTTTGTAGTGGTATAGGCCGAGTAGCCACCTCATCAAATCTAATCTAACTGAAAACTTCAGAATTTTATACACAAGGCCCATCGCACGACAACTACCTTTACACACAAGAGACAGTTCTTTGAAATGAAACATTGTCGGGAATTAATAATGTATTTGATAAGAAGCTTACATAAAAAGATCCTTTTAATTGTATAATCCATGTTAAATTATATTTAATCTTTAATATAACTTGGCAGGATAAAGGAAAATAAAGTAACTAAATAATATAAAAAAGACTTTACATACATTACATTTTAGCTAAAACAAAAATAAAATCAACACCATATCTGATCCTTAAATATACAAAAAATAAAATGTTCATCCATATAACCTGATAGTAAATCCGTCGGTATTGGGTATATATAATATTTACGTCGAGAATGTTAACTCGAAATTTTTAAATACGAAAATATCAACTCTATTCAACAATACTATTTTTAATCAAATATAATGTTTTTCGAGTTTTGACATTCTTGCAGCAAATTAATTGTACGTAAGAACATTTTTTATATTCGAATTCACATCCTTTTCCTATAAATGTAGTTCACTACTTAGGACTTTGAAGCAATAAACCTATGCTAGAAGAGTAAACACAGAAATTACTTGGAGCAAACATTAAATTCCATAATGATCACAGATGTCATTTTGTATTAATTAAAAGTAATAATCATCTCAATGACTTTATGGATCCTTAATATATCATGTCTTTCGGTGCTTATTATATATGATGTTTCAAACTATGCATTGTCTCATTTATACATTAGACAAAGTTTATAAACAATATACCAAAGTATACGAACGCCGGTTAAATATGTAATTTTTTGTTGCAAATGATACGCATCAGTTTGACTAACTAATTGTGTTGTTGTCTAATACATATATTTCAAAATTGTAAAAATATCAGTGTATAAAAAAACTAGAAACTGATGGTCAGAAGACAAAGAGAGTTGTGTGTGAAAAAGTGACATTAGTATACACAATGTACTTATTTAGTCAAAATAAATAAAATTCATAAGCATAATCAACAAGTAATAGTTACTGTACCATCCTCCTCCTCATATAGTTCCAGATTTTTCTCAATAACTTAGTAGAAGAAAGGGAACAATAGATCCTTTAGGTTTCAGTGAATGTCACACCGATATACAAACATAGGTACATTATTTTTGTACAGATTATATAGAGGTCAACCAAAAAATTCTGAAATAAAATTCTTATACTGGTTGAAATTCTTTTGTCTGGAGGAAGCACCCATGAAATGAGTAATGGAAATGAAAAATTGCTGATTTGAGAGATTTGAAATTTGCCTCACTAATAAACACTGGCAAAGAAAAAATTGTATTAACTCATGAAGTAGCAAGTAATACATAACAAAAACCAGAACACCACAAACATTTACTATTGTTGGAGAGTTTTATTGTTGATATAAAAAGTATGCTACTTTAGATTGTTATCTTTAAAGTGGTTGTAGAAAAAGTATTGTTTACAACAAGCAAGCAAAGTTACTTTTTCCACGAGCACAGATGTTAACAGTACTAGCCTTTAGGCGACTGCTATTAAAAGTATCAATTGTGTCCACAAAACAATGTCAATAATACTTAAAAACAAGATCACTGTGAAATACAATAAAGAAAAAGTGACATGGCAAAATCCAAGAAAAACAGATCTTATTGATAGTGAACCACAATACAGGGTGTCCCACTATAAAGTAACACATTTTGGCGGCTTATTACTCGATAATGTAATTTTTTGATACACATTATTGGCATTTTATAACGTTTCCAATATGTTGAAATAGTTTATGTTTGGAAGTTCTAACATTGTTTCATAAAAAATTGAATCTTTCCATAAAATGTTGAGTAAATGCTGATATTGTATACATTTTTAGGCGCTTACGGGGAAAAATTACAACTATGCCAACAAAAGCTTGAAGGAAATATAAGAAGTTTAGTGAAAACTGCACGTCCATATATTTCTCCATTCTCGAGTAATAGGCTGTTAAAATGTGTTACTTTATAGTGGGACACCTTGTATTAAGATTGATCGAGATAAATCAATTACACAGCGCGTTACGACTAGAAAACGTTATTTACCCCCTCCCCATCTTAAATATTTTTCCTTTATCCAAACACAGTTTTAAAATAAACAAAAACAATTTATCTTACGTTGCGTATCACTGAATTGTAACATCTAGACCCAATACCGATCTTATTATTTAAATTTCATTGGATTAAAAAAAACTCGACCCGAATTCAACATATACATTTTTCTATCTCCAATTTTTTCAAATCCAATTAATTTTAATAATAAACATTCTGAAGCTGTTTTTTTATTCACCAACAAGATTTTCACGTTAACGCCATTTACCTCTACTTCCTATTGAAAAATTGCAGTAATTTTAAAGTTATATTGAGCGCTAAGATCAATTTATTTACAATTAACTTGTATGGTAAAACAGCATCTAATCATGTGATTTTTTTAAATAAAATTTACTTAGGCGTAACCTTATTTTTTGGATATACTTTGAAGATGAATAAAAAAACAGTATTGATCGCTCTTTGAAGAGAACAGTTCTTTAAGACTGATAATTTTACGTTAAATCTAACAACATCCAGATCCTTCTTTATTTCCGGCACCTCCTGATCCTGGTAAGGAAGGATTAGTGGGGGAATGTTGGGGTCCTATTTTAATTCCATTAGCCTACAAAACATATAATAGTTTTTTACTAAATGTGTGCAAGATGTCACAAAGTTTTTCTTTTTTTTTTAATGTTGCATTTATAACCTATGGTGTATAAATATAGTTGCAAAATTGGTATAAATAGTTTATCTTAAAATAAAAATACATTACCTCATTGTTTATGTCAAAAACGCCTTCTTGAATTTTTTCATAGATTTCTTTAGCTGTATTTATGAAGGCTTCTTCTACATTAGCCGCGGTCTTAGCAGAAGTTTCCATAAAAACTAAACCATGTTCACGAGCAAATGCTTCTCCTTCTTCTTTCATAACTTCTCTTCTACTTTCAAGATCACTACACATTTAAATAATTAATTAATTTCATATTTCAAGTGACTAAAGCTTAAACGATAATTATGAAATCTACTTATAATACTTTTATAAATATAATTGTTTCTAAAGGATTCCATTTTAATGAAAAAATATATATGAAAATTCTAAATAATCTGTTGTTTCATTAATAAAAAAAATAAGTAGTTAAACAAGAATGTTCATTTACTACCTTTGTAATGTATCGAAGGGTATTTTATAAATTTATATATAGTGTGAAATAACCTGAATAGATAATGTGAATTTTTTGTAGATGCCTCAATCTCTAGACAAAAATGTTTATTTGAAGGTTTACAGAAAATCTCTCATATTGTGCAACTTTGCTAATGTTAGAGTTTGGAAAAAAGTAGAGACAGACTTTTTAAAGTGGAACAGAACCAGATAATAATAATCCAAACAACAGTAATAACAAAGATAATTGCAATTGAAAAAATCAGTGCTATATGTCAAAAAAAGGGAATTAACTTTGGAAAAACCTACTAAAACACTAGTTTGTAATTTTCTGGTTGACATCATTAAAGAGAGTATGTGATGTCATGTTCAAAGTGACAAATTAGGCAATGAAAATTAATTACATAAAATGCCCATTACAATAATTATAACAGAGATTTTATATACAACTCATATTTACACTTTACTACTTCAGTTTTCAGTACAACATTCTGTAAATTTGAGCCAACAGGAAATGTGATAAATGGAGATTGAGCAGTTTAACAGAACATCTATAATAAAGGATATAACAACTTTGGATGTTAGACAGGGCTGCACAAGCACACATTTTAGGTTGCAGTTCAGTGAGATAATGTAATGGATTTCAATTTGTCTGAATTAAATTAAATTATTTAATCTTGCACAAGCCTAGATTTTATTTTGACTTCACATTGTTGGTACTTGTTTACAAATTTAAATTTATATTACAAACCCAGACTAACAGTTTGCAAAATATCTTATCTTAAAATAATTAAAATGTTTTATTCACTTTAGTTATATTACAATTGAGTCAAATATTTATTAAGCAATTGTAAATATTCACATGACAATAATAATATTTTTTATCCAATTTGATTTAATAACCTTTTCTATTTATATAATTAATGTAAAACTATTTTGATGTTTACAATAAATTTTGTCTTTTTGACTAGTTCATTTGCAAAACAAAATATATAATTAACCTACAGCCAAGTGTTACTGATAATATTTACCATAATTCTTGAATGTTTGTATCCAAAATTTATTTATAATGGGTATATTTACAAGTGATAACTGAGTATATAGAATTTTTAGGGATACTGAAATAAAATTTGAGATAATGATATTACAGCAAATTGAACATTTTCTTTAAATTTCTCAACTAATTTTGAAACACTGTGTAACCTAAAGTAACATCAGTTTCAAAATGTATATTTATTTGTAGGTATATATAAATAAAAATAAGTGGAGCATAATAGCATTTCTAAATTTTGTGAATACTATGAATTTGAATCAAAGTTGAAATTATTTCACAAGACAAAAATATACAAATATACCTTTTATTTCCAATCAACATAATAACCATATTTGAATTTGAATGCTGCCTTGCATCATCCAACCATGTTGTTAGATGATTAAAAGTTTCCCTTCTAGTAATGTCATATACTAATAATGCCCCAGCAGCTCCTCTATAATACGATCTAGTAATAGATCTGAATGCTTCTTGACCAGCAGTATCCCAAATTTGCAATTTAATTTGCTTACTATCAATTGTAATCATTCGAGCCCCAAATTCAACTCCTATGGTTAAATCATGAACAGGCTGAAAACGTTTATCTGTAAATTGGAGCAATAGGCATGATTTACCAACACCTAAAAATAATTCAAGACAATATTACTGGAAGACAAATCTATGGCAATAAATTCAACAGATAAAATCAATAATACTTTTGCTAGCATGGATTAAATTGTATGACTAGATATTTTTAAGATGTACTGTTAGTTGTTTAGTTCTAGTGTCTTCATTTGCTTACAATGCCCATCCAAATTTTCGAAGCCTCATATTGGAACCCATATGGTTCATTTTTATAGGTTAGATGCTGATAAATATACAGGACAAAGATTGAAGACAGATTATTTTAGTGTTAGTTACAAATCATAACCTTCGGAAATAAAAAGTTTTAGTCGTTCTTACTGATAAAGATAAACTTTCCAACATCCTGTTACTATTTTACATTTATTTGAATAAATCCAAAGAGGATATATATTATTAAAATATCCTCGAAAGTACAATGTACTTTTAATAAGCTTTACATGGCATGATAAACAAGATAGTTTGCATTAAAATAAATTATAAAAAAAAACAATACATTTTTAAAATTCTAAAGAACATATTATTTAACGATCAATTTTTACCAATGTGGATTTACCTGTATCTCCAATGATTATGTACTTAAACAAATAAGCATAGGACATCTTTAAAAAGTAAAAAAATATTTACGTTTCTTTTATTTCCAAATTGTTACGCACTTATCACTGACAGATACCTGGTGATTTGTTGCGCAATGTCAATATTCACTCACAAAGAAAACGCCTCCAGTAAAAAGATCGATAACTGTAATATGCTCATATCAGCTCATATGCTTTGAAGTCAGTGAGATTAGGGGAGGTGAGTTGCGCTTGGTTGCGCTTGAGAACGTTACTTTGGTCAAAGAATACACAACCTAACAAGAAGCGAAGCCCGACGCAATCTCTTTGAAGTTTTGGTACCAAAAATATATGACCTTGAGAGACCGACGTTGACAGATAACTTAGTAAATACACTCAGAAAAGTAATCAAATTTTTCAAATATTGGCGATATAATTCGTAGTTACACGTAGAAAAAAACCACGACATTAAAACATTCAGGTTCAGGAAATTATTTTTTATACGATTACTTACTGATTTATTTATTTAACGGATTCACCAATTACAAGTAATTACAATAATTATAATATTACAGTGTACTAATTTAAGAATCTAATAATCTAAGCATACATTTCTTATTGAGTTCTTAAACATACTTAAAGAGTTAACAAATGGATCAATATTATATTTATTAAACCATCTCAAACCTCTAGAAACAGGTGAGTTGTAACCGTAATTTGTGTTATGATTTTTTATTGAAAATAATGGAGGTTTCTAGTTCTATGAGAAGTAATAACAAGAAGGTTAATTTGATGCAAAAGATTTGGACAATCAGCTCCACCAGATAAGATTTTATAAATTAATATCAAATCAGAGTGAAAACGACGTGTTGTGATATCAGTTAGGTTTAGAGTGTTTAAAATATTATGGTAATTAAATTGTAGATACGTACCCATTTTGAATGAAATATATTTCAGAAATCTGTTTTCAACATTTTCAATTCTCACAATGTCACATTTATAATAAGGAGATATACACGATTTCTACAAATTGTTTGTTTTGAGAGAATATTACTTGACAATCAAACCTCTGGGCCCACCACCTATTATATTTATTTCAAGTTGAGCAGTAAAATTTACAACACCTATTATAAGCATATTATACATAATTCAACAGTACACTTTCAGTTGGTAAAATCATGCAGTGTTTCAGTTAGATAGGTGTTGTTTTTCTAATTATTTTCAATTTCTGCCGAGCACTGCAAGTAATTATATGTAAATAAGTATTTAAAGAAGCATTAGGAAAGATATTGAAACAAATGTAATAATAAAAGGTAGAACGTGTCGCGGGACACACGGTGTTCCTTTTAAGCAAAAATTTTTTGAATCAATAAATAAAATACACATATTAATATAAGAATTTATTTTACTCCGGATGAAACTTTATCTAACAAAAATATACAGTAGTATTAATTATAAATAAAAATAAAAATCTTATCATCAAGTTGATTGGCACAATAGTTATTTATGATACAAGTGCGTGAAGTTATACTTTTGCGCACAAGTTGTGAAAATGCAATAATATCATATGAAATACTCCGTACAAATTAAGAACAAATACTTAAAACAGAATAAAATTGAGTTAAAGTTGAAGGAAAAGGCACAGGTACACCAGACTTGACATCTTGAGTCCCAACTTCCATTTGAACATATTCATTATCTAAAAAATATATATAGGTAGTGAACTACCAATAAGTATCATTGCTTGATAAGCTTGACAACTAGGGAAATTTTCTGTACCACATGAAGAAGGTCCTGGTTCAGGTGAAGGTATGTTATCTGCAATATTATAATGTTATATTTAATAATGTGGATTTTGTAAGAAAAAGTATATGTGTATTTAAAATAAAATATGATACGGTTACAGTGGCCTGTATATTGAATGTGTAGTTTATTTGATACAGCTACAGCAGACTTGACATCTTCAGTACCAACTTCCATTTGAACATACAATGAGCATCATTGTACACAAAAAAATGTGTTCTTTCCAGATGAGGAGGGTCCTGGTTCAGGTGATGGTATGTTATCTGCAATATTATAATGTTATTTTTAATAATGTGGATTTTGTAAGAAAAATATGTGTAGTTTTTTTATGTATACTTATACATACTTGTAAATAAACTATAAGTTTTGATATTTGATATACAGGTGTATTTGATTAATTGAAATATTTACCCAATAATGGCAAAGCTTGACAGCTAGGGAAATGTTCTGTTGGTTCTGTTCCACATGAAGAAGGTGACGGACTAACCATAGCTGGGATCTAAAATATTTCAAGACAATAATAAGTTCAGGCTAATATCAAATAATACACAAATAATATATTTGCTGGTGTATTATTTGCTGATATAATGTGTTTATTGTTAGGTAGAATAAGTCAACACAACCTATCACAAAAGTTGTTCACTTCATGAAAATTCTATTCAATGTAATGTCAAAGAATACCTAATCAAATATTTATTTGAGTATTTTTTATACTTATGCCTAAATTAGCAAAAGAAACTTAAAGACTTACCTAACAGGGTCTTTTGGGAATCCAAACATAGATATATACCTTCTCCTGTTCCCGAGTGACATCCCCGAACAGCACAAGTTATTCTTCCCATAGCTTCAAGTAATTCAGTAATAATTTTCGAAACAAGGGACAAAGTAAAAATTATACACAAAAATTGAAAAATGCTTTTTGTTTACCAAGCTGGTTGACAGACAACAAACAAAGTCAAATATGACAAGAATCTTATTATAAAAATGGCGACTTTCAGACATGCGCATACAAAAAAATGATCGGAAGCTTCGCTTCTTGTTGAGCTGGTGTATTCTTTGCTTTGGTAAACTCAAGAGCAGTGTTGCCAACCCGAAATTTTAAAAATCGGTAGGTCTGCTGGTGAAAAATCGGTAGAAATCGGTAGATTTGAAATAAGGAGGCACAAAATTTTCGCTACTCGATGAGCCCGACATAATTACGTTACCTTCGTTACCAAATGAAAGGAAAGTGAATAAATGTCTGTGTCACTCTGTGTTTTGCTTCATTTGGTCAAAGATTACAAAATAAATATATTTCTCTGAAAGGGGTCTGATGCTTGTTTTTTTTTGTAAACGGGCGCCACACTTGGCCACACTCATAAATAGTGTTTACGACTCGCTTTTGTTGTTAATAACGAGACCGCTAGCAAAGAATAAAATCAATTGATAAAAATAGTATGGTCAGGAGAAAATTATGAGATTGTTATGAATAAACAAGAACTTAACTAAAATAACTCAATTTTATATCCAAGCTGTTAGATCAAATGGCTGAATATCAGATTGCTGGTTGAAAGGCGCTGTTTCGAAAATAAATATAAGATATTTGATATTTCACTTGAAGGCGGTTTGGTTTTTTTTTTTTAAACAGGCGCCGCACTCATCAATCATGTTTACGGCTCGCTGTTGTTGTCAATAAAACGAGACCGGTAAACCAGAATCATAGAAAAGTGTGACACATGAATTGTATGTGATAGATACACTAGCATTACTGGCATATATTGCCCGAGATCCGAAAGAGTAAAAGTTTTTACAAACTTCAACACTTTAAAATCGGTAGATAGGTGTCACAAATCGGTATATCGGTAGATTACTTCGAAAATCGGTAGTTCTACCGATAAATCGGTAGGGTTGGCATCGCTGCTCAAGAGATGTAAGGGTAGAGTAAGTTCGAGTAGAATTGGTGCGTTTATCTGAAAGAGTGAGTGAAAAGTTTTTAGATTGCATAAGACTGAGAGGAGCTCTGTTTAATTCTCACCACTCAGTATCCGATCCTGATTAACAAACATTTTAAAATTTGCCACCGCTGTGTGCTTTATTTATTGCCTTGGCTTTATGGCCATAAGCCAAACCATCAGCTGGTTGGTTCGTTGGTTGTCTTTGGATGGTCCTGTTTTTGTAAACTTTCCACTTAAATAAAGGCCATAATATGTCAACATTTTATAAAAAAGAAGCAGAATATTACAAATCTACTGCTACTTGGTTTTGTAGTAAACAAAATTTTGATCTTTAAATTCAAAATGCTAGATGATAAAGCAAATATACCTAAGCAGAATAAACAGTATGTGCCTACTAAATTGAATAATTTCTTTTTTGAGCTACAGATTCTTGGTAAATATAAACAGTTTTCCATATAACACATTTGTGTTATTTAAAAATTATGATAAGAAATAATATAATAATGTACCTTTTGACTTTTCAATAAGTGTAAATAATTTATTCCAGTAACATACCAACTATTTATTTTTAAGAATATCTAATGATCACATACATATGTTTGTCCAACTACTTCCATATTCAAAAATTAAAATGTAAATATATTAACCTTCATTCAATTTTAGAGCGCAATTTTATACTAGAAATAATAAAGATGAAGGACTCTGTACTCATTTATGTAAATGAAAATGATGACATGCAATTTAACGACTTTTCCATGGCAGTGAACGATCGTTATAATCGGAATAACCCAATTGGCACACAACTTTTAGGGGATTTTAATGAAGAAACGTCTAAAAATATAGCCAGTAAGTTAGTTAAAAAACTAGGAATAGTGGTGTTTTTAAGTTTTAACATAAAACCGGATCGACAAATAATTCCTCTTCTGGAAAAGAAAATCTCTGAAGAACTTGACAATATTTTAAACTTGCTCTAATCTGTTAATTATATCTATTAATAAACAATATGAGATGTAGATGATTGAGATTGAGACCTCATACCACAGAAAAACATACTTGTACAAAAGCTACACATTCCTTTGTACTAAAAATGGCCTCCTTTATTAGGAGTTGATATAGTTGATACTGCAATTTTATTATTTATGATCACTATGTGAAAAATAGACAACCTACACCACCTGCCACACGTATCAATGTTGCATAAGAACTGAAATTGCCCTTTTAGAATTTAAAATGCTCAACTCTTTGTGCAGTGTAAAGCAAAGTGTCTTTGGTGTAAGTCATTTCAACAGTATTCGGAGTATTCCCAATGCATGCTAGGTGGTGATACTGTTATCAATGTCAAATCAAAATATCACTGGTAGTTGTACAATGAACTGGTCAAAAAGACAAGAAGATATGGATCTTCTTGCTCATTAGTTGTAAGTATGGATGAAGTCAGATTTATGATTAGGAGGATATTCAAATAGTTGAGATACCTCAAGATCCTAGGGTTTAAGAGATAGACAAGATAATTTAGATTAGGTACTGAAATAATAACGAATTCATAGCGCGTTTCCATCTATCTCCTAGAAAAAAAAACTGCTCTGTGGCCCAACTTCTTTTATTTTCATAAATTTTTACAGTGATCTTTGCAATTTAACCCGAGAGTTAACCCTCGGGATACTTCGAGATATATAACTCTACTTTATAAATCCGGGTATAAGAAGAATAAATACATCAACCGTTCAAACCTTAGACCTTCAACCTTAGTGATCTGTGGTGCAGACAAGAAACAAATCAGAAATAGGTGGAAACAAAACTCATATTTGGTCTACACAGGGTCCGGCAAACCTTTGTTGTAGCTAACTCCTATTGTCCTATATAACTTACATATTTATTTTAAAGGTATATGGAAAGTGTAATTAAAATTAAACATTTTAAAATTATGTTCATGTATACAGGGTGGTCCATAAGAAAACTGGACAAATGACGTAATTTTTTTCAAATGCAATGCCATTCTTTTTTTTACATTCTAGGAACCGAAATAGTTAGTACTGTACATTCCCAAAGTTTTTTTTGTAAAACTCCCAGCCATCTCGGAGAAAACCACCTTTTCCCCAAAAAATTTGAATTTGCACATCCTCTTTTAAAAAACTGCATCTTTATAAGATTTAAAGGTAAAGCTTTAAAATTACCAATCTACAAAGACGAAGGAGTGAAGATTTTCTTGGAGACAGTTTGAAATTTTTATTCTGTACAGGATGGTCTTGAATGAATTTTACATTTTAAAAACTTAAATGGAAGTCATTTCAGTTTTTTCAAATGGGACACCCTATGAAAATATTCATCAATGGATACTAAAATTTATCCCCTCCAACTTTGCCATTCACTCTCAGTACCTACCTAATTTCCGTCGTTTAGAAGTTATTTTGGAAAAAACACATTTTTGGTAAAAATGTGAGTAGATAATCGATCAATAGTCTTCATGAACAATGTTTTTGTTTTCAAGATACCAATTCTAGATGTTTTTAATATTAATAAAAGGCCAATTCTAGTTTATAGAAAGACCTATAACGCGTTCAACAGTCAGTAAGATTGAAAATAAATTTCGAGAAACTGGTACGGTTGAAAATGCATGCAAATCAGGTAGTCCCTCTGCCAATGCTGATACAGCATTAGATGTTTTACTCAGTTTTGACGATGCGCACTCTTCTGTTAGTCGCGATATTGGTGTTAGGAAAACAACGGTACAAAAACTATTAAAGCTTGAAAATGGCATCCTTATACAATAAAACTTGTGCAGGAATTAAACGAAGATGATCCCAATAGAAGAATCCAGTTTTGCGAAAAAATGATGAATAAATGTCACCGAGACCCTCATCTCTTGATACAAAACATTATTGGAACTTTAGTTCTTTACGCCAGGTTTGAGCGACCAGGGGTCGCGACGCAAAAGATCTGACCGTTACGCGTTACGTTACGCTGCGTTATGTTACATTGCTTCGTTATGTGCCTTGCTTTTGCGTGCTTGTGCCTCCTTAGTCTCTCTCTCGTTTACGAAGCAGCGATTCATAATAATAAATATGCTCATACCCGGATTCGAACCCGGGCTGCCCGCGTGCAATGCGAGCATTCTAACCACTGAACCACCGATGCTATATTGAAATTCTATGCAAAGCTGGTATTCGCAGTGCTAGTGATCTACTTGAATTTGTTCGGATAAATTTTTACTATTATTTCCATAATTTTTTTGCGCGATTAAGGGGTCTAGCTACTTTTCGAAATACAGGGTGTTGAAATTTTGAAAACTTGAATGTTTTAATTCGATAACTTTAAAATGGATTGATAAATTGATTTGACATTTGGCAGGTAGTTTTTAAATGTAAAAGGGCATATTTTGAAAGAAATTGTAGTTTGTGCAACTAGTGTGGATATGATGGCCATCCACACGAGACGAGCAGCATATTTTTTCTACGACCCACTTAGGAAAAAATCTAGAAAATAAAAATTTCTATAAACTGTAATATAACTTCAAATTAAAAATTTAACAATTCAATTTTATGTTTCCACTAATTTTGTGGTAAACGAATGTCCAATTTGTATAATGCTACGGTTTCCTTTTTTAAATATACGATGCTGTTATAAGTAGATGTTGCCAGTCGGATTCCCTCATGGAGGGTACCGTACCATTATCTATAATACTGAATATTCTGCTAAATATTTCAAACGTCTACCTGTTGTCGTTATTAATATCAAGCAGAATGATTATTTAAAAATAAAATTAACAATAAAAAAAATTCCTCGCGGGGAATCGAACCCGGGTCTACCGCGTGAGAGTCTGGTGTGCTTACTACTCAACCACCAAAGAATATGCAAATTGTTTATCTATAACGTCAGATGTATTACATAACTTTTGCTTAAAAGGAACTAAAGTTCCTACCGTGTGTCCCGCGACACGTTCTACTTTTTTTTTGATGAGGGCACTTTCACGTTAAATGGCGAGGTTAACCGTCAGAATTGTAGATACTGGGCAAAAGAAACCCCCACTGGATGCGTGAGCATCATAGACAATACCCGCAAAAGGTAAATGGGCTGGAATGGGCCTTTTCATTAATTTTTTTATTGGTTTAAATTGAGTATTTTATGAAAAAATGTCCTCTTATTTTTTTATTTATTTTTTTGAGCTTGATTTCTATACTAAAAAAATTATAAAAAGTACGGAAAGCAAGCGCGCGGTTTGAACGTGACGTCACTCCTCCCTCCTTCGTGACGTCAAAGAGCCTACGACCTTGAAAATGACAGACCGTTATTTCCATAGGATTTGTAAAGTTTTCTTACCTGTTAATCTTGACAACGGTAGCTGGAAGGCTACCGAAACGTCGAAATAAAAAATAAAAAAACATTATTGTGGTTTGATTCCCAAAAATATTAAAGAAAAAAGAATAAGTAATGCCACAAGGAACTTACAGAAAATATTGAAAGAGAGAATTCGGACAGCAATAAACAATATTTCTCAAGACACAATAAATAAGGTTCAACAAGAATTTGTACACCGTTTGAGTTACTGTCAAATACAGCAAGCGCTGCAGTTCGAACATTTATTTCATCATATTCCGCTAGACAATAATTATATTTGATTATATTGTTAATTTAAGTAGGTAATAAAGAATGTGACGCGTTACTTTTATGAGCACACACAGAACTATTGTGTTTTTGTCCACCCTGTATCAATTGGAATCAATAAGTGATACATTTTTGGAATCAGCTCAGCTAGAGTAATCCGAAAATTGAGACAAAATGGGGGTGTTCCATTTAAAAGAAATTACGGTGACGTCATTACTCTCGAGAGTAATTCAACCTGTATACTAGAATATTATTTTAAAATACGGTAAATTAAAATCAAAAATCGATGTGTTCCAGGATTATTTCTTAAAATGGCCTGTTTAGCTAAAAATGAATTTGTTCCATACTTTACGGACACAGTGTATATGTACAAGTACTTGTAAGTTTTGCACTTTTCAAATTTATATTATATATTAGATATATTTTTTTAAATAAATGATTTTAACATAGTTTTTATTTTATTTGAAATAACTGGCGGTAAATTGTCTGTTTCCGGGTGATATATAATAATAAGAAGGCTAGAGCGGCCCCGAGTATCTACATAAATTACTCAAACTTCATTGGTTTCGTTGCTTGAACAAACCTAGAAAATATGAAAGCTGGCAATTTCCTAAGTAAAATCACAAACCTCACAAACCTTTTCATTTCTTTCTAATTCATATTTCTGTTGTTCAAGACAGGTGGGGAATTGTAGTTATGACTAAGTTTTTAACATCGCAAATAAATGAGTAGGTATAAGCACAGAGTACACCATCTGATGGTGTACTCTGTAGTATAAGTGCTTTACTCAAATATAACTAATTGCAACATAAATATAACTTCAATGTACTTTATTATATATTGTAAAAATAGTAGCTTAAATTTGTCTTACTCCATAAAGCTACAGTACTAACGGTTATTTACTGCTTAATAAAGGAGACCAAGCAACAAGCGACTAAATTAATGGATTGTTTCAATTTATTGAGGCTAAATAACAGTCAATAAATCTCCTTCACGGCGTGCATTTCCAAATTTACGTTGGATCGTTGTCATTTAACGTATCGTGTATACCAAACGAAGCTTTATTAAAAATATTAAATACAACACAATACAAAAATAAATACCTTGTGATAATCCCAAGTTTTGCAAGATTTATTGGATTTAAAAAAGCTGAAATTTTGTATCCATAAAGGACAATAATACAATTGACTTTTAAAAGTGGGTGATACACCAAAAAATTGATATAAGGGATACTACTACAATCAAAAACCAGTAAAAATAAAATATAAACGACAACACCTCGTATGAACCTTCCGTTTGTGTAAACCTTCAAATCACCCTTCGTATTTTTGCTTATATCTACATTTCCATACATGTATTATAATGGTGTTAAATAATAATTTAATACAAAATTTCGGCTCGCCTATTATATCAGAAACAGTTAACGAGTTAACCCTACTATATACCTAGCTACCACCCCTAGTTCAGATATATTAAATTTGTAGAAACATGTGTCGAATTCATTAAAATATAATCTAATAAATAATTCCATATCAAATCATAATTTTATATATCCCTTGTTGTGACAATCTAAAGTCAATTGAGATATAGTAATACATTATCTTATTATTGTGTAAGGGTGGCTTCCCCATTTATTTTTATGGAGGGCGTTGGTCGAGTATTTTCATATATATTCGAATAATCCGATGCATCTATGATGCTCTACTTCTGTTTTATTATTATTATGTTCTATTAATTTGTATTTATAGGTTATGAAGACAATAATTACCAAACTTTTGTCAAAAATGTTTGTTTTTGCACGATCGATCAGTAGGTTGTGTTTACTGGTTTCTAAGTCTAGCACGTCGGTAAGAAAATTACTTACCGACGCCTTATCCCTACATACATTTAAGTGGTCCTAAATAATATATTACTTCATTCATTACACAAAAGTAAGAAAAAAAATAAGAAGATTTATATTTTTTAATGAACAGAACCGAACAGAACAATATTAATAAATGTCACTTTTCACTTTTCGTTCATTTCGAAGAACGAAAGAAATTTAAATCATTTTATTTGAAATTTATTTTAATACGATCGCGCAAAAAATGGTATAAGCATTTCGAACGTTAAGGGTAATACCGGTCTCCAGCAAAATTGGAAACATTTCTGTCGACCGGTAAACAACCCTTACCGTTCTCAATACTTAATATATTATTATATGCGTTAATAGTTATTTGTATACTAAGGCCGCAAAATGCTTTTACGCGTTCCGAGAGATATTATCGCCGAGGCAAGATAATCTCGAGGTCGCGAAAACATTTCGCGGCCATAGTATACACAATATTTTTCGTGCAACCGTGAAAATTACATAATTTCAATAAACATTATGTCTCTTTAGAAAAGACAGTTAGTTTTTGGTTCGAAATACATTGTTATTGTCATATTTCAGAAATGTCAAATGCTGTAGTGGCGTTCAGTTTGCCGGCAGTCACTATGGGAACGGCCGTAAAAATTTTTGTCGCCCGTCACTCTGGGTAACGGCCGCAAAATATCATTTTGCGGCCTCTGTTGCGGCAGCAAAATGCTTGTTTTGCGTCCGGTTGCACGAAAATTAATTTGCCTAATTTCTTGAGTGTTGTGTATCTAAACGTGCCTTGCACATTTACGTATTGGTAGGTGTTTTATAGAGTTTTATAGCATTGTAAAAAAGTTGTGTCGATGGAAAGTGAAATTACCACCTGGATAATGAGATTTAGTAACAAGTGTGTTCCAAGTATTTTGAAGCACTTTATTTACCGAGAATGGGTAAGTGCCCAATTTCATTAATTATATTAGCTAATTTGAAGGAAATTATAATATAACATTACAAACAATATAAAATTTGTAATTAAGACTACAACAAACTCTTCAATAAATGTTATTATTACCAAGGAAATTTGGGTAGATGCAAATATTATGTAAATTCATTTTCCCAATATTTATTCATACATATAGTTCTTTTCGCCGATCCTGGTGTAGGTATGCGGCACATATGATCATATAAGTCATGTAGTTCATGTTTATGCTTTATATAAGCAGTTGTTTGCCCTAATTATGTATTTCACTTATTTTAACAATATCTTGACACCAAAAGTTTTTAAAAAAGGCTCTAGCAACTCCAAGCCAACTTTTTTCTAATTCTTCTCTGTTTCGCACAGTAGTGAATTTTTTATTTGGTGCTCTTCATGTATTAGTACAATATGAAAACACGATTTAAATACAAAATCTATTATAGCTAATTTATAAAATTTTGACACAATAACACAAGAAGCTAGTAAAAACTGAAAATAATGCATAAAATTTAACAAATAATCTATCTACAGTCGATATAATGTCAATTGTCAACCTATAATTATTTATTTGTCCCGATCCAGCTGAAATACAGAACAACAAACTAAGACTAAAGACAACTTCACATTTACATTAATGAGGTAGTTATCTGCATTATAAGTTGCATAATTACAGTACATTTTTATTCCTAAACATACCTACACAAAATCTTTCTTCAATGACATCTATTGGGAAAAGTAGAATTCGATAGATGACGCTCTGAAATGTCAATGTCATCTTAGCAACGAGTAAAACAAATTAGCTGCCGTATAAGCCCTTTGATATTTAAATAGTTTTATTTTGCTGTTTTAGTTATTTTCAGTGTGTGTTTTGTTAAACTTTTGCTTTTTCTTTATTTGTGCTTTAGTATTTTGTGTTGTTAAACTAAATTTTGACTCCTAATATTTTTATTTTTGGAGTAATAGGTATGGTTGATATTTGTGAAAAGTACAACAAGCGTTCAATTAACTGATTAGTTTTAGGTCTGATTTCGTGTTTTTATTTTATTTTTGATATAATTATATCTACAAAAGTTGCAGGGAAGGTAGGTTTGTATTGAGTGAAAAGTACAACAAGCGTTCAATTAACTGTTCAGTTTTAGGTCTGATTTCGTGTTTTTATTTTATTTTTGATACAATTATATCTACAAAAGTTGCAGGGAAGGTAGGTTTGTATTGAGTAATATTTTTAATCTTAATTACCGACTTATTTTCTCTTTGATCTGCAATGAAAACAAAAAATAGAATAACATAACCTCTTCCATAATATCTCTGATTATATAAGAATATTACTTCTGAAATGATGGCAGTTGAGTTAAATAGAAAAACACAGTTTTAAACTTGTCACTGACACAAAATTAAACAAATAAAGTACGAATTTACGGTAATTACGTTGACTTGAATATAATACAAAAACAATGCAAAACGAATTATTTTACTCTTTGCGTTGGTTACAATTTTCTCCGCCAGAGGTCTCATCGAATTCTACTCCGCCCAATTAAACCATGGACACTAGACTCCATCTATTAAACATTGATTTTCTAAGTAAAAAACAATGATGGTATAGGCAGCCAAATATACACCAAAACTCCAAATGAACTACTTATCACTATTTAACTTCATACAGTGCGATTAACAATTGAGGTAGTGTTACTGTATACTTGTTAATTATCTATTTATTTATTTAGGGTGTCATTTTTTTCGAAAGCATTAGAGAGTTGTAGTTGTTTAATAATAATAATTGTTGACAGAAAGTAAAAATGGCGAAATTTTGGTTATTTAAAAAAATCGTATTATGTGAGACTATGTTTTTATTACAATCATTTTGAAATTATCTTATCTGCGAGCATAGGCTTAACGTAATTTAGATAAATGTTTATCATCTGCGTTACAGAGAGAAATGAGCACGAAGAAAATCGGGAGGGTAAAAATTGGGGGAGGAACGATAGCGAGTTGCGCGTGACAAATTGTTCGGATTCCCTATCTTATTAATCCTCTGCAGTCAACAATGTAATAGATTTAAGATTGGGTTGGATTAACAACTTCATAGACGTAGGCTTTTAAATTCTACAAGTTTTAAAATAACTTATTATTATTTTTATGAATTTTAATTAAAACTGTTTGCTTCAGTTAAAAAACAGAAAATTTAATCTATATGTTGAAATAAAATTCTTATAAAATTGTTTTAATACAAAAACCTTGTCATGAGAAGTTAATTTCACATCTGGTGCAGAATTTTGGGGATAACTTGTCAATATTTAGTTTTCGTGCAATTGAACGCGAAATTAGTATTTCGCGATCTCAGCAGATTCCGCGTAATCCAATTTCGCCGCCGTTATCCAAGCGGCCTCGGCGATAACTGTTCTTTCGGTAAGTTAAAATAGTTATTTGTATGCCAAGGACTGAAAGTGCTACTTTGTTGGACGAGTCTGAAAATTGCGAGCCGAGCAACAGACGAGTCCAACAAAGTAATATTTCAGCCGCGGCGAACACAACATTTTTTACACGACGCATAAGATCCAAAACTTTTTCAATTACACTGAAGAAAGAAAATATATAATAGAAAACTATAAATATTTTATTTATTGAAAAATATAATGTACTTAATGATATTTGCAATGTCAATATTAATTTATTGATTATTTGCAAAAAGTAATGTTGATTGTACCTCCAGGACAATTATTAACATTTAATGGATTGGATGCAGATGGAATATGTATCTCTCTATCAGAGCGTACCGAAAGTGTTTTGCAGTACGGAACTGTCACTTTTACGACATGGAACACTCAAAAAGCGTCTCGAAAGTGTTTTGCAGTACATAACTGTCACTTTCACTACATGGAACACTCAAAACGCAACTGTCGGTATGTAAACATGTGGATACAGAACGAGCAACTTTCAGATTTCGTCGTCTAAAAAGGTATTTCGCGGCCTAGGCATACAAATAACTATTTTTTTGTACTTTGTTGCTTTCTGATATTATGTGTCATTGCGTTGAAGGAACAAATTTAATTTATTGATTTATAGATCGTCTTCAAACCAAATGTATGACAAGGTTCTTCTACAGTCTATAATGATGAACAAAATTGGTAACTTGGAATACCTCTACAACTTTAAATACTATTCATAAGTGATTTGTAGAGCTCCGTACCCACCCAAGTAGCAATTTAAATTCCATAAGATTTGTATAAACAGCTATAAGATATGTCTTATAGGATACTTAAATTCTTATAACGGTCTACAAAACAATTATATGATCCTTATACAACTGAAAAGGGCCCATTTTTATACAACTGTTTGGTTGTATAACATTTCTATTAAAATTTTATACAATTCTTATATGACTGTTTTATAATCATTTATACAGCTACTATAAAATGATTTAATAGTGTGTCATGTAGTCACATCTATAAAATGGGAATAAAGCGGCACTATGAAGGTCTTACAAAATGGTTGTATAGTGCAATATATTTTTTTATAATGCTGTTATTTCCAGCACAATGGAAACATTTTGTCATCTAGCAGTTTATAAGAGCATTTCATTTTTTAGTGAAGAATATCAGAACCAAATTGAATTTCAACTTGAACGTGCATCATACATTTCATTTGTAGAAATGGAGACTTATCAAAACGACTTGGGCCGCTTGGGCGGACATCGATAGTAAAAATTATAATTTCATTTGGATGGTTTAATAGCACAAATTTTGATGCGCCGCAAATTTCACTGATAGATTATAGGTATATATTTGGCAAGAAAATGAAGCGCTTCAATTCTGGTTAAGTTTCAAGTGGAAACTTGTAAAAATAATAAAATAGAATATCCTAAAATACTTTTTTATGACTTTAATAGTTTATCATTTCATATGGATATTCTTTCACAATATAATTCTCTAAATAATGATAAAGTCACATTTTTCAATATAGTTTCATGTTTCCAACTAAATTGCTCATAATGGCGGCGAAAGCGGTACAAGAGTTGCTTATTTAAACATGGCGATTTATGAAGCAACAATTTTATCCCAAAAAAATGCCTTAAACAATATTTTATTGTCAAATGGAACGGTATACGATAACTGTTTTATAACGAAGAATATTGAGGTACTATACAACTAAAAAGTGTTTTATAATGCAACGCAATTGAATGTTATACAATATTTATTATACAACATTATACAGCTTCAATAAGACAAGCTTAAGTAACTGTTTTATAATGTTGTAGCTATTAGTTATATAGTATATTATAGAACTCTTATACAATAGGTATAAAAGTATTATAAAATAATATTTTCGATATTGTAAAAACTGGCTTATAAGGTATTATATCATTTTAAAATAAATGATCGTATAATGCGTTATAACATATACTTATTGTAAAAGTCACTATAGAATCTTTTAATACAACAATTTTCTTTAAAAAACAAAATTATCACAACAAAAGGCTTAATAGAAATGAAAAGTCCTTAAAACATCACTATTCGACTATTATACAACAATTCAGTCCTCTTAGAATTCCATTTTGCTAGTTGGGCAGTGGGTAAAAAACGGACCCAATCACTAAGACTTCGCTGTCCGTCTGACTGTCTATCTGTCCGTCCGTCAATCACCAAGCTGTATCTCATGAACCGTGATAGTTAGACAGTTGAAATTGTCACAGATTATGTATTTCTGATGCATCTATAACAGCAAATACTAAAAAATAGAATACAATAAATATTTAAGGGGCTCCCATACAACAAGCATTATTTTTAAAAACATCCTGCATATACAATGTGTTATTTATAAGATACGACATAGGGATTCCTGTACAAAACTGTCAAGAGCCAGCTAACTTTTTTACCAAATAGCGTTCATAAAAAATAATCAGATTTGGAAAGGTCGTTAAAAAATAAGCTCAAATGCACTACTCTCAAATTTTCTATGGTTTCTATTGGTTTTAATTCCTTTCTCACAATTTTTTTCTAAGAAACATTGAATTCGAAATAAAGCAAAGTTATTTGTTTAAAAAATTTATTTATTTAATTAAATGCTCAAATTGTGTCCCAAACGATCATAGTTCATAGTTCATAGATCATAGTTCCGCCGTACATTGTTAATAAATGAATAAATAAATAAATTTTTGAAACAAATAGATGCTTTATTTCAAATTTAATGTTTTATTGAAAAAAAAAAAATTTGAAAAAGAACTATAAAAACGAAAAGAAAAAATTTTCACTATAGCGGCGAATCGAACAGTCATACTTCAGGTCTAACTTTTAAATTTTCCGTGCCCTTACCCTGCTGGCTATTCCCTACGAGGTATAAAGTATTCAAAAGTGGTATGAAAATGGAATTCGACTTTTTAAACATTACTATCCATTTTTTTTTATTAAACCAAAGCAAATTTAAGAGAATTAAAAGTGCATTTGATCTTATTTTTCAACGACCTTTCTAAATCTGTTATTATTTTTTATGAACGCTATTTGGTAAAAAGTTATCTCGCGTTTGAAAGTTTTGTACAGGAATCCCTGTCTCAACTTATAAATAACACAGTGTATGTGTAAATAGCTAAAGCAGTATTCGGCTTAATTTTGCTTTTCACAGAATATTGAGTTATATTATTATAAATAATGGGACGGAACCCTTCTTGTGTCCGACTCGCACTTGTCCGATTGTTTTATTCCTAAACCAATATCACCATTTAAAGATAATAAAAATATTGAGTATACCTCCTCGCTGCAGTAAATAAAGAGCATCATCTGTTGAAAAACATGACATATTTGAATCGCCTCAGCTGAAAATAATTTTCGTCGATTAAAAGATGATATATTACAGTGTAGTATCGCGTCACTCATCCTACGGATTTACACTTATATTAGGGCCAATTCCCAATTGAACAATTACTGTTCCCTTCTGTAGTTCTCGGTCATCGTGAACTTTTCATTCTAAAGGGAAATATTGTATGTGCATTGACTACCGTTCAATTTTCTGTTGAATTTTTTTTTATTTAACTGAAAAGGAGAAAGTTTATAATTCGAAACGATTGCTGTTCAAAAATATTGCATTTTTACAGTGAAAACTAGTAACTGTAGGTCTAATTTATCATTAATATATCTAATTTTGGGTTCTAAAACGAGTTGTCTTTAGCAACAATATGGCACAATAATGCATTTACCTTTATCTTAAATGCATTAAATTTGACAGT
>CAJUYG010000043.1:582519-597946 GCA_910591675.1 Galerucella calmariensis | reverse complement strand
ACAAAGGTTTATTTTTAAATGTTATTTCGAAAAATGTTCGGGATATGAATTTGAAAAGGTAAGTAAAAAATAAACTCGAATTTTTAAAATGAATCAATTCACAGTTTTTATCCAGCATCTTAGTAATTTTGTGATACTTATTGATAATCTAGCAGATATTTATCACAAATTCAATTAAATATACTCATTAGCCACCAGAATAATAGGGCCACTAAATATTAAATTTTGATCTTTAAATAACGCGTATTTTTTGGATTGACAAGGTTAAAACAGTAAAAAGAGAAGCAGCTGCAGGATACCTTTATTAAAAATTTTTATAAACGTTGTAAAATACCAAGTTTGGAGTTTGGTTTATGTGTTAAATTTAATCTATTGTCTTTCAAATCTTTCAATATACATTTGAGAGTAAAATATATACGGACTCTGGTATAGAGACTGGCATAATATTTGAAAGAAAATTGATTACATGAATGATAAAAAAAAACTCAGTAAATTCGTTCAAAAGGAACTGACCAATTCCCCTTTGGTTAGCTATAGAACTGAATTTTTGTGTTTTCTTGCGTAATGTACTTGTTTATATAATATCCTTATTTTAAAAATGAATCCGTAATTTTCTATTAGCAAATATTACAAAATATTTAGTGTTTAAGCTTTGCTATTAAAGAGAAAAATATTAATATGAGTTTTTGCTCATTTCAACAATTAATTAATAGATTTAAAAAATCTATACAACATAAATATAAAACACGAACAACCAATAAACACCGTTCTAAAATAACAGCGCTCGACAGGCGACGTCCCGTATAATATGCCAAATTAAATGCAAGTAAGGACGTAGCGACGTACTGTACCATCCAAGTCACCAGACAGTCACCAACGACATCGGTGCTTTACGCCATAAATTCGAACGAGTGAAACATCTTATATTTTTATTCTTTAATCTTTGATTTTGGTCACACCTTCAAACTCTTTGACCTTAACTCCGTTTTTTTTTATTTATTTAAATTGAATTTTCAATGTTACGCCGCTGTTTGCAATAGTAGTAGTGAAACCAGAGAAGGAACCATTCGTATTTTTAATCAAGAGTAGAGAGGCGGAACATGTTGTTTATGTTGCATCAGCTGTTTTGGTTAACTGAACAATCGCATATATGTAATGACGATGCTCTAAATTCTTCGGACAAATTATGTATAGGTATAACACAGGTTTTCAATTAGTAATATCGCCGGTTCATTGCAAAATTAAATTCAAGAACAAAATGTGTACTTTCGATAAAGTTAAAAGTTTAATACGAGGGATTTCAATTGGTTGAATTCCAAATAAAACAAGTACTTTGTTTTACTAATGGTGCAGTACCACGCATTTTATTATTCCTACTCCTACGAAATAACATTTTTTAATGTCAACTACGTCACGATAAACGTCAATAATGAGATGTATACACACCCATGACATAAAATTTTTAAATAATAATATCATAAGCAAATGAAAAAGAGATAGAAAAAAATGAAGCATTCGGGCTCAATCCAGTCCTGAGTATAAATAAACAATTTCCCTTATAACATATAAAATAGACCCCAAAATTTTTAAAACAAACTAAAATTTAGTATTAACTTTATATCCTTGCAATTCAGTAACTAGGATCGATGGGTAAAATTAATTTCAAACATTGTTTATTGTTCCAAACTATGAGACGTACCGAAGGCACTATTTTTATTGATATGAAAAGACCTTGTAACAAATCCATTGTAAACTTTTGGTTTTGCTTACTGATTTATTACAATATTTCTGTCGTTTAGATATGTTAGAGTATGTTGATGTTACCTACACCGAAAATAATTATTAGCAGTATACATAGGCGTGCGCAAACTTTTTTATTAGGGGGGCGGAATCTTTTGATGAAAAAACAAAGATCCGTGCCCCCCGAAACATTGCTTTTGCATATTGCCGCCCTTCAATGGGCTCGTTTACTAAAATTTTTCAATCATTTTTAACTGTCGTAAAACAAAGTACTAAGGATAAAAATATGATTCTGAAAATTTCATGTCAATAGAATATGTCGTTCTCCTAATACAACCAATTAAACAAGCATACCGTAGCGGGGCGAAGACTATGACTGTGACGTCAACGCATATGAAAGTTAATGTGCACAAACATTACGCTTCTGACTGTAACGTAACGAGGAGCGATGTTTAATGTTTATAATTTTTTAGGCGACTTAGGAGAATCGCTGACGTCTAATTTTTTTGCACAGAGCCTCAAAATGATATGCTCTTCCTAATGGTAAAATAAAAAAAATACGTAAATGAGCCCATTACTCGCAATTAATTTCAAGAATAAAAAACTACTTTCCCGTATCATTGAAAGAACGTTGAAATTTAAAAATTATATTATTGATATTTTGAGGAATTGGGGTGGACCGATTAGGGTAGACCATGGACCACTCTGTCCCCTCTGTAAGCACGCCTATGATTATGATACATTTAACGATATTAACCATCATTGAAGTGCATGAAATGGAAAAGAGCAGAAAGGTTAGGGTGTCTAATATCTTTATAGATTTAATCAAATATATTGCGGTGCTCTTATTTAAGTAAGTGGTTGATTGGGATGTTTACAATAGCAATGCCATTGTTCCACTAATTCGTAAAATTATGAGTGAAGATGTTTTTTCTCCACCGAATTTCATTGAAACCGATCTATTTTGGTGCATTGAAGAAACAAAAAAAAATAAAAAGAGCAAAATAAGTACATGCTTTTCAAATGAACGTAGAGAGAGCAAAGGTATTTATAGAAATCTCAGCTTCCCAACTCACTCTGTAACATTAGAACAACTTAATTATTATTTTTTCGTATAGTTCAGGGGTGATAAGTGAGAACATCTTTTAAAACAACAATGAACGGTATAAGTACTTTCATCAGAAGAGCAAATATTTACATTCTCACAATAAAGTTTAAGTAGAAAAATAAACAAAAGCTCACCTTATTAAGTGGTATAGGGAAATATACTTAGATTTCTAGTTTTGGGCACTGTAAAATCACAAACTAACACATTTTTAGGAACCGCACTAAGAGTACATGGATTTATTGGGACGGAAATTGACACGATTTTCGAGAAATTTGACAGAAAAATCTCGATTCAGTGACTGGTTTATGAAACCGACACCCTGTTCCGATCAAGAGAGTTGAATGTTAAATGCAGGCATAACATAAATGGATTTTGTGGAAAGAGACAGATACACTTGTTTTTAAAACCATCTCATCCCAAAATTGTCAATCTACCGCCACCTATTGGAAAATCGTGAAAGCAGACTTACAGTTTGCCCATAATTGCTCAATGTTCTAAATGATAGAGAGCGCTACCGATTTAAATGACTGTATCTGACATTCTTTATCCTCGCGTTAACATTCAAAAAATCTATTTTTCCTGTGAATCCACACTGCTGCTAGTAACAAAAACTGTATTAAGTACTTTAAAGTAACAATTCAATAATTTCATTACATAGATCCAATAATTTTACAATTTAATACAGGTCCTGTCATCTAGTATTCAGTAGTCGAACTAACATTCTAAAAATCAATTTCTTCAGTTGATTCACCTGCTAGTAAATGTTGGAATTAATTAGCAAAAATTCGAGATAAATTAACACTTCAATAATATCATAACTTAAATCCTATGCCTTAACAATTTAATACAACTCCTTCCATCTAGTAATTAGTAGTCGAACTATGTGTCTCGATAACATTCCAAAAATCAATTTCTTCTGTGAATTTTACAATTAAATACAGGTCATGTCATCTAGTATTAAGTAGGCGAACTACGTGTCGCGTTCACATTCCGAAAAATTAATATCTTCTGTGAATCCACGTATTGTCTTTGGTCACAAAATTATTACTGTCGTTATTAAATGATAGAACCATTGTCTAATTCCCATATCGTTTTTTATACGTTTATATTAATGTATCATGTCAGGAAGACACGTATTAATAAAAATTAACAATTCAGCAATTTCATAACTTCAATATTATAGTATATAATTAGGAAAGGAGTGTACTGAGTTAAATATCAAATAAATCATTCCCCAATCAAATCCAAACACACTTTTATAACAGTGGTGTATCTCTGATACAATGCACTCCCAAATTACATATTTCTAAAACTTCTAATAAGCACTTTAAGACAGTCTATTTGAATATATTACAAAGCTCGATCTGTAATTTTCGTAGGATCACTTATAAATGTGACATTGATATAGAGATCGAGCTTTGTTCTTTATACTTTTAAAATTACATAAAATTATGGTTAAATACCCGTTACAGATAATTATTGCAACAAAACAAACAAATATTTGTACGAAAGTTCAAGACCAAGTTTAAATACTTACAATAATATATTACGTGGATGTATCTAAAAATAATGAATGTATTACATAAATTGATTCTGTAACCAGGTCAGGCTTTAGGAATTTTTAAGGGGCGCTAAAAAATATGTTGCGAAAATCTAAAGTGAAGAGCTTTTAGTATTTTATATCTAATTATGTATTTTGAATTTTTTGTGGACGTAGAAAAAGGAGGAAAAATTTGAAGATTTCTTGCAGTTTATGTACAAGTACTGTCTACACAGGACCGGATTAAGTACAGTTATAGACAAAATTATTATTATTAAAAATGCAAAAAAAATATTTTTATATTTTCTCTTTGTATCATTGCTAAGGTTAATGAGAAGAATAAGAAACTTTTCCTCGTAATATTCCGAAACGAAAACATTGTGTTCGTTGTTCTTTGCTTCTACTTAATATGTAAATGTGTTTAAAAATAAACAATACGTTTTATGGTTTGCCATTTTTTTCTTCCATTTTCAGGTGCAATTTTACGACGTTCTTCTGTAAAACAATGAACGATGGTGTGTATGTGTAGTTGCAAAAAGACCATAAGTCTGCAATGGCAGACAGACACGTCCGTATCATTAACGACGGTCTCAACACTCTGCTAATAGCTTTCTTAGAAAATCACTTATAGAAACAATCATTAAAACTGTTATTTGTATATTTTTTAATTAAAAATTTTAATTTTAAAATCCTCTTCAGTTATTTATGATGATAGGAAAAATGTTTTTGTGGGCAATTTATACAAATTATATACCCGACGGGACGTAAAAATTGAAATCGCTTGCCTCATCGTAGACTTATTTGATCTTCGGAGAGAAATTTGGTTCAAATAACAAAGTGAGTCTTGTATTCTTTTTGAAACAGAGTTGACATCTGTTTCTGTATCTGTAGAGTAGGGAGGGTGATTGTAGGCTCACAGCACTTAGGCCACATGTGACCCATTGTACATTCTCCCGAGGAGTTGTCCTCCTAGGTCATTGTCCATCCTGTTCTTCCCAAGAAGGTGGACAGGTCACTAGAAGACATCTTCTTTATATCGGCAGGTGTAGGCCAAGACTCTCACCGAACACACATTTTTTTATTGACGATAACTCTGGACACTCGTATAAGACATGCCTGACAGTTTCATCTTCCTGTTCACACATCCTGCATAGAGGTGAGTCCACTAGCCCCATAGTATGGAGGTGTTTCCTTAGTTGACAGTGGCTAGTCAGAAATCCTACTGTTAAATATTTCTTCGGCGCCAGCTACCCAGGATCGCCCAGGGTGATCCTAGCAAGACTGCATCCTTTTATTCCATCCCATCTCTTAAGGGATTGAGCATGGGTGTAACGTTTGGCTAGTTCCACAATTGTCGTTAGGCAGTAGGTGTCACTGGGTCCTAAAATTTTTAGTCCAGCTGGCTCCCTGGCTAAAGAATCAGCAATTCGATTACCTTTACTCCTGTCGTGCCCTTTAACCCACCTCATGATAATATTGTTATCTGCCGAGGAGTTAGCTAAATCTTGGTGGCACTCTAGTACTAGCCCCGATATAACACGTTGTCTGTTCAATGCTAATAGGGCTTGTCTACTATCAGTGCAGATTGTTATGTTTTTGCCAGAAATTCCTTTTCTGGTTAGTTCTTTTGTGGCAATTCAGATACCAGCCAGTTCTATTCGAACCACGCTGTTATTGTTTCCCATTCCCCACTTAATCCTTAGGCTTAGTGCTCTGAAGTAAATCCGCATCCTGAGCCTTCTTTCGTTTTTGAATCATCTGTATATATGCGGTAATTCTTCCTGCAAACGAAAAGCTGTATAGAACCTGTCTCAATCCATATGTTTCTAACTCTGTTTTAGTTAATATTTTTTGTCAATAATAATATATAATATATAAAATGCAAAATATATTCGCTGTCATAAAATTATAACGAAACGACTGACAGTATATATATTATTATTATACATCGACTTTGGTCTATTTGCATTTACAGTAATAAAATCTGATTTGATTTATTTGCCTTAGTAAAACTGTTCAGGTAGACAACACACCTTATGATTAGTAATAAATAATAAATGTATTCGTTTGACTTATTCGATGCACTAAGCACTAAGGCGAATAGTACCAGGGAGAGTCTAAAAGTTACGAAGAAGAATTGATAAGTTTTTATATCTTAAATAGTAATAACTGCAGTGGCGGCTCGTGAACTGGAGAGAGGAGGCTGGACATAAAAATATACTCTACTCAGCCAGTTAATTTAACCTTCAATAGTATCTCAAATTCCATAAAAAAGTTGTTTATAATGTAGTTTCTTGTCTACCAAATTATATGTTTTCCACCTTTCCACGGGAGGAGCGTCATCAGTTGAAAAATTTTCAAATAAAATATTGAAATGCAATTCTATATTACGGAAACTTGAAATTTTATCAATGAGATACTTCAAACGCTCTCTTGAATAAATTATATCAGTGAATTTATGTTTTAAATTTCGAAAAATAACATCTGTTTGTTCAAATATTAATTTCAAAGTATCAAGGAAAAACAAAACTTAATTATTCTGGCTAATCATCTAAAACAAAACAAGCACGCACGAACCCATGCTCGTATTCTGTATTCCGTAGTTCGTTTTGATTCGTATGTCATCGCAACTGCTAGAAGCTATCCCAAAGGCTAGCCTACCGAGAGTGTTGCCATATTCGCTCTTTTTTTCGGTATTAGCAATTGGACTGGTAGAAAAAACGGCAACTGTGTAGAGCAACACGTGTTTCGAGAGAGATGTTTGTGGAATCTAGCCTCAGGGCACTGTTGTCAGATTCTAAAATAAGTAGTGAAAACGGGGAATTAATTGTGGAATTGAAAAATTTTAGATAAACGGTAAATAAAATGAAGAATAATCAACAAAATATTTCTGGTGCTATTTGCTGAATAAATTGTTGAGGAGGCTGAACCACCTTAGCCTCCTTCGAGAAACAGCCACTGAATAACTGATGATTCAAAACGAAGAAAATTATGAAATTTGTATGGTTTCTAAAGAAAAAGCATTGATTGGTATAGTGGACGTAATATTTTTAATGCAGCTATCTATTCGTATATCCCCTTTAAGTTATATTACGGACTATGGCGGTAACATATCGAATTACAGTCGAATAAAGTGCCGACAAATTTAAGTTCGCACAATATGGCAAGAATACGCAATTTAGGATCATATACAAAGTGATTGTTAAAAGGTAGAGAATTGTCTTGAAGTAAATTACGAGATAAAAACGAGATAATGTGCTAAAGATAATTGATAAATTTAACTAGTCAACTAAGAACATATTTTCAAAGATCGCCCTGTATATATATGACATAGTATAATGTAATAGATTACTAAGAATGACATGCTTGTATGACACAAAATTGAATTGTCACGGACCGGAATATACAATCATTTTTATTGTTAAAACATTTTTCGATAAAATGCGCTTTGCATTTGAAATGAGTTGAAATATTGTTAGTACCTGGATGAGTCATTTTCGATATTACACTGAGCAATAAATAATATTTGGAGCCATCGGAAACACACAATGGCTGTTGTAGGTATCGGTTCTGAGGTAAAGAACCAAAAAAAAAGATAAAAAAATGAAATGCCAATAAGCTTTTGAAGAGAATAATTCGTGATTTTTTCATAATTCCGAGTTTTATCACAAAAACACGTTTGAATTAAGCTTTAAATTTGGAGCAAGTTTGTTACAGAGGCAGGTAACTACAATATATAGGGTGGCCCGATTAAAAAAACATACGCAAAGTGATATGAGTAGATAAATACATTTTCATTGTCAATCTCCGATAACATTACATAATACTGATGATAACAAACCACTGATTAACAGTATAATACCTCGTAATATATAGTCACGTTGCATTTAAAAACACAGTGGCAATCGAGAAACTGTTATACCAAATAATAATACACTTCCGCATAGAATACCCACACATTATCTTTGAAATAAAATGTTTATGTAACAATGCCTGATGACAGAGTTACAATTAAATTGGAATGGTGGGCTATTATTTGGTTTTTTACTATTACTCAACTGAAACGGTTCATCCAAGGTTTCCACGCTCTTTTTCTAACTTTACAGAGTAAATAGAAATGAGGTTTACATGAGATTTTCTTAGAAAATGTATAAAGGCAGCCAAATGATGTCAGTTTCTGTTCATACTCTCCGTGTCCCGACTGGGATCCCTTTAGATCTTGGTAAACAGAACTATCTTGGACTAGATAGATCGCTAAGCAAGATGCCATGGCAAAAAGTTAAATTTAATACAAAGCGCTGCTATTGTTGGGAATTTAAGTCCCGACCTGATTGTTTCAAAATTATCATGCCTATATTACCGACATCTGCCAGATTACAGTATAAGCCGAGTAAATAATTTTCTATAGAGATTATTGGACTTGTTTGCAAGTGCTCCTAAATCATTTTGATTAGAAGAATATCGGCCTGAGAGAGGCAGATAAGAAAATAGCTCCTGTAAAACAGATGCTTTGCGGCGAACTGTATAAATAGATATACTTAACGTTGGATCTTGTGTGTGTGTCTTTTAGCCAGAGGAGTATCGAGTATCTATCGTTAAAAGTTCGATTTTTTCAAAAGAAACACGCTGTATTTTAACAACTAGTCTATTTGTTGTTGATACCATAATATGTCATCAGTAGGTATCTGTATCTGTAGACTAGGGAGGGTGAGTGTAGGCTCAGAGCAATAGGGTACAAGCATAAATTTTGCTATTGGTGGGAATTTAGGCTTTATCAGGTCTCCTAACACCTTGCATGCCTATTTTTTCATAAAAATATAAACTTTACTTTTAAAACGACTTTAAAATCATAAAATTTGAAAGTCCGCCAAAACGCGCTTTACGTCATAAAGATGGCTGCCCCATGGTGTGACGTCATTTGTTTACGTTCTTATTCGTGTATCACGCTCTGAGTTCTTGTGACCTCAATTGTTTCTGAAAGCTTTAAAAAATGGATAAAGCCGAAAAAGAATTTGTATTCCAAGTATTGCATTGTTCCAGTGTGTAAATCAACGTCTATTAAAACTCCAGTCAAAATATTTGTTACTTTACCTGGTGGCGCAAGCAAAAATACACTTAAGAGAAGGGCATTACTTTTGTTTGTGAAGACTTTTTTAATGTAAGTACCTACTTCTATGCTGGTAATTTTTATTCTTAAATAGTTTGAGGTTCTGTACCTGTATGTCTTGAAATCAACCATAAAGACATCATTTTCTTACGACCACACATCGAAATATGGTTGGTATATAAACATTATATAAATAATACATAGTTTAAACCGTACTTACGGTAATGCTTTAACTCCTCTTATTTCCTCTGCATTAAAGCCGTTGTTTGACTTCATAAATTCAAGCAGCATAAATGAGTCTACTTTGGGCAAGTTATCAGTTTGTGCTTTTACAAAACCTTCGCTAGCCATATCTTCACTCACAAAATATGAAAGAATCGTCTCTGAACACTGAATATATTCTTCTAAAAGTTTTAAAATATCCTCGGAAATATCGAATATTTATGTCCACTTTCCACTTTACGTTGACTTTTAGAAATGAAAAAAAGCACACACAAACACGTAATGGTCTCAAACAAACATATAAATGATATTTTTACGTCGATGAAGCAATTAAAAGTTGATTAAAATACAATATAAACAGACAACTACACATAACCTTATGCAATACCGGCCATATTGACATAAGTAAACACACGAGATATGACATCACACGTATCATCGGTAGCGTTCGGAAATCCTCGGGTTGTGGTCGGAAAGTGCATTGAAATTTGAATTTTATTTTAAAATTTGGGAGTAATTTCCAATGGAATCTGGTTTATTTCCTAATATTAGTAATTTTTGATATCATATTTACTGTTATAAATTAATATACAAGCAAAATATGAAATATGCGTGTACTCTATTAGGCCACATGTGACCCATTGTACATCCTCCCGAGGAGTTGTCCTCCTAGGTCATCGTCCATCCTGTCCTTCTCAGGAAGGTGGACAGGTCACTGGGAGACATCTCCTTTACATCGGCAGGTGTAGGCCAAGACTCACCGAACACACACACTCTCTGATCGACGATAACTCCGGACACTCGCATAAGACATGCCAGACAGTTTCATCTTTCTGTTCACACATCCTGCATAGAGGTGTGTCCACTAGCCCCATAGTATGAAGGTGTTTCCTTAGTTGACAGTGGCCAGTCAGAAATCCTACTGTTAAAAGTAGATTTTTCCTGGTCATCGCCAAACATTTCTTCGGCGCCAGCTTCCCAGGGTCGCCCAGGGTGATCCTAGCAAGACTGCATCCTTTGATTCCATCCCAACTCTTAAGGGATTGAGCATGGGTGTAACGTTTGGCTAGTTCCGTCGTTAGACCTTAGGTGTCACTGGGTCCTGAAATTTTTAGTCCAGCCGCTTCACTGGCTAAAGAATCGGCAATGCGATTACCCTTACTCCTGTCGTGTCCTTTAACCCACCTCATTAGGTATAATAATGGATTTTTGGGATCGGGAAAGGTTACTGCTATACTTTAATATATGCCTTACTCACTTCAATAAATGTATGAACAGACTATACAATGCACTATGTCATATTAGACTTCTGTTTAGCAGATGTATGTAGAAATCTTTCAGATATTTATTTGTGTAGTGGTGTTGATTAAATTTTGGTGAATTTATAAATTTTATCAGCATAGTATTTAAAATAATGATCAATCTGTTGAATAACAACAAAAATTGCCGGAATAGACATTCGTGAACGACTCAATCCCTACCCAACGTTTCGTGACTGACGCGCGGTTCAGTTGCCTGGCCAATATTATCATTTCGTCGGGTTCAAACCGCGATCCAGTCGTTTGTCGACTTTTAAAGGATTTGGGAGTGGATGATACAATAGTACGTACGCGCTGGAGAACGCTTACGTGATTTACAAATTTATCACCGCGGGAAATAAAAGTTTCAAAATAGTTCGGAAATATTTAAATCGCGTGTGATTTATTGTGTGTATTATGTTCTCGTGAGATTCAAGGTGAGCTCTCATACTACTTCTTTGAATGGAATTAATTTATTTGAAGTTTTTAGAATCGATTTATCTAACAAACGTTGGCGAAACTAAGCAATATTTAAAAATTGGAATATTTGTGCATAAAAAAAATTAATTTTGATTTGAGTCTGCTTTTTAACTAAAAAGAAACATGCTATTGTTTCGTCACTTGTTAGGTACAAAGTTTGAGCGACGCTCGTTGATTTTTTCGAGTATTTTCTGGCACCACTTGACACGTGCCTGTTTTTAACATAAACAAATCAGTTCATTGTCTTTCATGACGAAATATCTAACACTCTAAGTAAATAAAATTAAGAATATCAATTCCTCATGAATATAATTCAAGAAAATAAAACATCTGAACTTTTGGGGGGGCTTGTTCCACCAAAACCCTCCCACTCCCAACTAGCAACTGAATTGTTGTATTACAGTCGAATAGCGTTGTTTTAAGGACTTTTTATTTTTATTAAGCCTTTTGTTGCGACAATTTTGTTTTTTAAAGAAAATTGCTGTATTAAATGACTTTTACAATAATATGCTATAACGCATTATACGATCATTTCTTTTAAAATGATATAATACCTTAAAAGAAAGTTTATACAATATCAAAAATATCATTTTATAAGACTTTTATACCTATTATACAAGAGTTCTATAATATACTATATAACTAACAGCTACAACATTATAAAATAGTTACTTAAGCTTGTCTTATTAAAGCTGTATAATGTTGTATAATAAATATTGTATAGCATTTAATTGCGTTGCATTATAAAACACTTTTTAGTTGTATAGTGCCTAAATATTCTTCGTTATAAAACAGTTATCGTATACCGTTCCATTCTACAATAAAACATTGTTTAAGGCATTTCTTTGGGATAAAATTGTTGTATTATAAATCGCCATGTTTAAATAAGCAATTCTTGTACCGCTATCGCCGCCATTATGATCAATTGAGTTGGAAACATGAAACTATATTGAAAAATGTGACTTTATCATTATTTAGAGAATTATATTGTGAAAGAATATCCATATGAAGTGATAAACTATTAAAATCATAAAAAAAGTAGTTTAGGATATTCTATTTTATTATTTTTTTAAGTATCTACTTGAAATTTAACCAGAATTGAAGCGCTTCATTTTCTTGCCAAATATACAGGGTGAATCACGACCAACGGGATGGAGGTTTATAGCGAAACGGTGAAAGTTTGAGGATGTTTTCCACTTTAGTAGTTTGTACATTCATATAGGCTACATTTTAAAATTATTTTGAAATATACAGGATGTTCCAATAAAGTGTGGCGTATCAAAGTTATATTTTTTCTTATGGGACACCCTATATTTTATTGCATTTTCTATAATTTATCAGTAAAATTTGTGGCGCATCAAAATTTGTGCTATTAAACCATGCAAATCAAAATTAATAATTTTTACTATCGATGTCCGCCCAAGCGGCCCAAGTCGTTTTGATAAGTCTCCATTTCTACAAATGAAATGTATGATGCACGTTCAAGTTGAAATATAATTTGGTTCTGATATTCTTCACTAAAAAATGAAATGCTCTTATAAACTGCTAGATGAAAAAATATTTCTATTGTGCTCCAATCCCATTTTATAGATGTGACTACATGACACACTATTAAATCATTTTATAGTAGCTGTATAAATGATTATAAAACAGTCGATTAAGAGTTGTATAAATGTGTATTAAACAGTCATATAAGAGTTGTATAAACTTTTAATAGAACTGTTATACAACCAAACAGTTGTATAAAAATGGGCCCTTTTTAGTTGTATAAGGATCATTTAAGTGTTTTGTAAACTATTATAAGAATTTTAGTATCCTATAAGACATATCTTGTAGCCGTTTATACAAACCTTATAGAATTTAAATTGCTACCTGGGCTGGCTACGTCCGTGACCTAGAAGACTACTGTATAGAAGAAGGTCATTTTATCTCAGTTATAACCTGCAGGTATCCTGAAATTTCTTCGGGAAATAGGATTAAAGGAACTACTAGTCTAAAGAAGTGAGGGGGCACAATAAATATTTTAGGTCTCAGTGTACATCACTCCATATACACACACAAAAATACATAATTAATTTCAGCTCGCTTAATAAGACCCTATATAAAAATGATGTATAGTAATTAACTTATAATTTATACCATTATTTATAAAAATTTATCAGTGACCTTATATGTTATGGCTTACGTTGCGTATTTATATATTTTTAAAAGTGATACTTTTATTATAGATAAGGGGAGAAAATAAATCTATCAGCGGGTATTTAGTATAATATTGATAAAAAGTTTGGCTTATCTCTTTAAAAAAAATAATAACTCATTTATAGACATGGGAATATAGGTTTGTTCCTCAATTTATTGTTTCACGTGTCAAAATGATACAGAATATTCTTTGCTGATAAGACTAACTGGGTGGACTTTAAAGAAACTGATTGAGAATGAATGAAATTAAAAAATTAATGTACAGTGTTATTCATTATAAATTACCCACCCCCTATCATCGTTATTATTACACTTAGAAAAAAAAGTCTTATATAAAAGTTGTTGGGTTACAGCTGAATTCTCTTAACATTCTATCAAAAGTTCAGTAGCGTGCAAATTTAAGGGGATACAAAAAATAATGGTTCTTTTTTAAATGGGACACCCTGTATATTTTCATATTTTTGTAATGATCTTTTTTTTCTGATTTCAAAAATATTTAATATGTTACCCCTACCTCGTACCGTTTTTGAATTATGGAATGTTGTAAATCTTAGATTTAGTAATTACTATAAATATGAAAAAGATAATTTATCAAAGTAAGCTATGAAAATGACAATTAATATGTTCGATAATTAACATTTTTTAGATAAGGTAATAAAAATGGTTTACAGAGAGTTGGAAGATTTTATTAATAATAATAATATACAAGTGATTAAAGCAAGGATTCAACTTGAAATTAAGAAACTAAATGAAAATAATGAAGTCTGCAATGTTATTATAAATAATATGAGCAATATGCATTAACAATAATGGTGGACATCTCGAATATCTTTTATAAGTAATTATTTATAAATTCTCTTGAATAAATCTCTGTTTTGTGTTTTGTATAGGTATATATTTCGACTTTTTCTTTCTTACTGAGAACCATTTTAATGACTTTATATGAAAAATGTCAATTATCAAACATATTAGTTGTCATTTCCATAGCTTACTTTAATAAATTATCTTTTTCATATTTACAGTAATTACTAAAACTAAGATTTACAACATTTCATAACTCAAAAACGGTACAAGATAGGGGTAACATATTATATATTTTTGAAACCAGAAAAAAAGAACATTTCAAAAATGTGAAAATATACAGGGTGTCTCATTTAAAGAAAAACTATTATTTTTTGTATAGCCTTAAATTTGCACGCTACTGAACTTCTGATAGAATATTAAGAAAATACAGCTGTAACAAAACAACTTTTATATGAGTCTTTTTTTTCTAAAAGTAATAATAACCATTAAAAGGGGTGGGTAATTTATAATGAATATCCCTGTACACAGCATTGTAAATCGAACCATCAACCTTCGTTAATAATATCATAACTTCTCTCCAGAAACTCTTAATCATTCAATGAAGAATGTTCAATGGTAACTTGGAATAAAATCCGATAAATACTTGCGTGGGTGTCGGGATGCTACCTACACATCTAGTCGGCAATTATTGCTTAAAGAAATATTCTTATTATCCCCTTTTTATTGACTTAAAACTCGAGGTGAACGTAAAAGTCAATTTATAGCGAAGTGAATCTTAATTATGTTGGTAGGTAAAGATGAGGGATGCGTCTTGCAGACACAGAACAGCCTTTGGTATACACAGTGGTATAAATATTTTAAAATTTCATTTATTCAGCTGATTTATTTTTTGTTTTTGGTCAATTTGACAACAAATATTTGTATAAAAT
>CAJUYG010000043.1:537097-570093 GCA_910591675.1 Galerucella calmariensis | reverse complement strand
CAGCACCCCCAACATGTCCTCTCTGTCCCTTCAATCCTGGTTTCCATTCAGGTTTGAGTAATATTATCAGATGGTTTTCATTTGGTAAACTAGTTTTCAGCTAGTGAATTTTTGAAGTTTTAATCTACATAACAAAGTAAATGTGTAGATTAAATGCGCATATTTGTACAATCTGTTTAATGCAAATTTTTTTGTTGGCATTGAATTTTATACTTTCCAATTTGAAAACTGTTGAATTTTGGGTGATAGGAATCATGGAAAACACACGTTCTAACAAACGAATTTTAAGTTTATGGAAATTGACGTAAAAATCAAGTACAGAATGACACGTCAGTGCTGACAACTTAGTGTCGTAAAAAAGTCTTTCAAGTAATTTTATTGACTTATTTTAATTTTTTTGTCAGTTTCAATTGAGACAAATAGAGGAGTTCAGTCTAAGGTTAGTGTGGCCAACAAAGGTAGTTTTTTCTGACAAGAATGACAGTTAACGTCTACCATTCAAAACATGAGATTTTTGAATGTTTTTTATCATTGCGAAGCGTATAACTTGAAATTTGAATTGACTTTTTAGCTGAATACTCAACATACCGGTGGCCAATAATTCTAGAAACTCTTGGCATGTCACCATTTCCTTTTTTGTTATCTGTCACTAGTTATGTCAGATGTCAGTGGAAAAAGTGATTAGAAGAATAGATATACAACTAACTAGGAATGCTACAAAAATCTAATCGAAAATGGACATACACACTTAAACGAATATCCACAAAATAAATATAACTGACATTTGACATAACTAGTGAAGGGTAGACCTTAACTGTCATTCTTGTCAGAAAAAACCACTTTTTGTTGGCCACACTGACCTTGGACTGAACTCCTCTATTGAAATTAATTGAAACATTGACCAGCTGTTTAAAATTTAGCCAGTTTTTGAAAAAAAAAATTGTAACTCAAGTCCTTTATAGAAAACTTGGTAATTCGATATTTCACTAAAATCTATTCCACATCTGGGTGTTCACGAAAAAAAAAACAACAAATGTCTTTCACATTTGCATGGTTTCTTATTTTTTTTTCTAATCTACGGGTGGTTAGTCAATCGACAGAATGGTAAATTGCTGTTGCCTAGGTCTAAATAAATTTATGCTCTGCTATGGTTTTTATTATGGAACTATACACATGTAAACTATTCGAAATATTATAAATCAAAACGACTGAAACATTTTCTCGTTCCTGTTAAGTCCAGGGGCTTTGTCAGATAAGATTTGTCGGTAAAAAGGGTACCACTATGAGTTTACCGTTTTTTTTAATGTTATTTGACAAGGGATAATGTGGTTGGGTAACCAGATAAGTCAAGGGCCTTACAAAAATGTATAACAGATAGCTTGGAATTTAATAAATGTAGCTGCACCAGAGGCGTACAGAAATTATTAATAATAATGTTGAATTATTTAGAAACAGTTTCATTTAAAAAAGTAATATGAGTAGATTCCACAAAGTAAGGCTCCACACAATAAATAATTTTATTATTAAAAATGTGGCGAATGATGCTGAATTGAAATTGAATAGATTAGACAGACAGATGGGTTTAAAATCCCCTTTTTTATTATACCTTCAGCTAATCTGCTTGTACAGGCAAATTGGCCGGAAGGACTGAATGATTGTTAACCATAAAACCTAATAGCTTTATTGTTGGATAAATCCCCACAGAACATAGATACAGGGTGTGTCAGGAAACTACTCACATTTAATATTTATATTTTTGTGTATTTAATAAATAACTTAATGTCCTGGTGAGGGCACATACTTTCTTTTTTGCAAATTTGTTTATTTTTACTCACAAATTCAACTTTTTATAATTTTGCTACAGGTATACAGCTGAGATGTTCAAGAAAGGATATCACAAAGTGTTGGGGGTGGATGACTTATATAATCCAATAAAAAGCGATAGAAGCACTTTGTTGGGTGACAGATTAGAAAAGTAAGTATAAGCAATAGTTATAATAAAAACAACTATTGTTGTCCATTATATTACGTTTAAAATATCAAGTTATTTTTAAACATCTTCTAAGTGGTTTCTATTACCACCAGCTGTGTTGATAAGGCGAATTAAATATTGTTGATTTTATGATTTTATACCAAAGTTTTTTTTCTCTTCTTTAAATACTCGGCGTATCTGCTTTTTAATAAAAGTTTTTTTTTAAACTGACAACTCGTTAATATGCGAATTATAATCTGCAATCAGCCAGCATGATCTTGACATCCATCGTTTACAAGTGACTACTTGCGAAATTGAAGAGAACAGACTGCAGATTTATTCTAGAGATTAATCTGTGCACACTCTTACAACATTTTTTTGTCAGTAAATCTTCTTTTTAACTTTCCACTTCAGTGTGCTGTCGAGATATTTGAAATTACGAAAAATTCTGTTCTCAACAATAGAAATATTAAAGATTAGAGTCAGCGGTACATAGTACAGTTTAGGGGGGCATTTTCCCCCCCTTCCGTAAACTCAATCGCTTTAAGGTTTTGCTCGTTTAAAAAAATTTGCCTTGACCTACAAATTGAGCCCAAAGTGAAGTCGTCAGGGACTTTTCAGGAGCTTTGTCCCTTCATTTACCTATTGTCAATCAACCCCTCCCTCTATGACAGCATCATAGATCCGTCACTGCAATTCCTAACCTCAAAGTTGAAGCACGTAAATGATATTTACTATTACCTCCATCTACCTGTTATGAACTAACTAAGTTTATGTAGACAGAAAAGTGATTTAATTTTGATAAATCTCTTATTTTCAGCAAATGGAACAAGCAGCTATTACAACACAACAAAACCAAAAGAAATCCAAGCCTTTTAAAAGCATTGATCGCAACCTTTTGGCCAGAATACTTATTTTTAGGTTGCATTATAGTAACCATGGATATATTTGTTAGATTAACACAACCAATAATGTTAGGTAAAATGCTCACTTACTTCCGGCCGGATTCAAATACCACAAAGACTGAAGCTCTATACTACGCAGGCGCGGTAGTAGGCCTAAACGGTATCAGTGCACTTTTGATAAATCAGTATATTATGAACGCCTTCCATTATGGTATGAAAATTAGAGCGGCTGTTTGTTCTTTGATATACAGAAAAGTAAGTGACTAAGAGATGTCATAGAAGTGCCGTTTTTAAATATTTTTAATGTAATTTTTTCAGGCTCTGAGATTAAGTAAGACTGCCTTAGGAGATACTGCCTCAGGGAAAATTGTAAATTTATTGTCAAATGATGTAAGTCGATTTGATATAGTGTCCATTTTTATCCATCATATGTGGGTAGCACCGACTTCGGCTTTGATTATTATGTTCTTTTTGTATGCAGAAGCGGGATATGCAGGAATTTTGGGAATGCTAGTCGTTTTTTTGGTTGTACCACTTCAGTGTAAGTACATATACTTTATATAAGGTGCGTTCTTTTTGACTGAGATATCAGTTAATCTTCGGTAATGTGCGCGCTCTTTTTTACTTATGTATATTATAAAGAAATAGTTCCTTTTCTGCCACCAGATAGAGTATCACTTATATTGAATTCCCAATAGAATGTGTCGTTCTTTTGTCGTCTAACTCGCTTCACTTTATATCAAATCACATTAACTAACAGCTAACAATATAGCGCGCCATCTATTTGCGAGGTTACGAGACATCCTCCGCGTAAAACTGGTTGCAAACTTGACTGGGACACATGGCGTCGCTACACTATTATAAAGAAATATTTCTTTATCTTTTCCAGCCTATACTGGTAAACTGTCAGCTATATACAGGAAGCAGACGGCGTTGAAAACAGACGAAAGAGTCAGATTAATGGACGAAGTGGTATCTGGTGTACAAGTTATTAAAATGTACGCTTGGGAAAAACCTTTTGAAAACTTGATTAAATTTTCGAGAAAAGCTGAGCTAAAGATAGTAACAAAATCGTCGTACGTCAGAGCATTGTTTATGACGTTCAATTTGTTTACTACTAGAGCAGCTTTGTTTGCTACTTTATTAACAATGGTGCTTACAGATCAACAAATTACAGCTGCTAAGGTAAGAGTATAGAAAATAATATTTTGGTCAAGTTCATTAAGAACCCTTTATTGTTAGTATTAGTCTCTTACCCCAACACTGCCCGATATTGTTTGCGCACTATCAGTGGTCCGTTCTCTAATGAAACCCAAACTTCGTATTTCAGGTCTTTGTCTTCATGTTTTACTTCAACACCCTCTCCCAAACAATGTCATCCATGTTTGTTCGAGGAATAGCTGAAATCGCCGAACTATTTGTAGCTATAAAAAGAATACAAGGATTTCTACTAAACGAAGAATATCACACTGTCATCAAATCGAAAAACAATAACGATAAAATATTTTTCAACAAAACTTTGGTCAGCTTAAAAGATTTAACGGTCAAATGGAATCTCGCCACAAAAGATGATGCTTTGAAGAAAATTAATTTCGACGTAAACGAAGGAAAGTTAGTTGGGATTATTGGTCCTGTGGGCAGCGGGAAGAGTTCTCTTCTACAGGTAAGTAAATCCTTTCTACTAAGTATCCAAAAAAACAGTACCCCGTCAGCATACCTATTAGATTAGATTTTATGAGGTGGCTTTAGGCCTACCTTTAACTCTAGACTACATTCTCCAGCCTGACACTTTAAAAAAAATCTATTAGTGTGGAGCCTGAACCTTTCGTATAGCTCTCTTCCAATGGCTTTTCTTCGCCTTATGCAAAAAACCGCACCACCTCAGCCTCTTGGGCTTATTGTGGATTCTCCTAACATTCTGACTACAGCCTATTCAGCCAATCCGTTCCCTGTATTAGTTCATACAGGTTTGGGGTCTTCCATTTAGTTTTTGCCTCCTGTGGTCCAGCGTCTCACAGTTGCATAATATGTGCAGAGCTGTTTCAGTGTCCTTTTTGCATCTCCTGCATGTGAGGTCTCCGTTATACAGCCCTATTTTGTTCAGGTGCTCCTTTGTGGGAAAGTGTCCCGTAAGAAGCCCCGTTATGGTGCGTAGTTTGTTCCTGCTCATTAAGAGCAGTTCTTTTGCTACTTTTTCTGATGGTTCTTTTATAAATTTCTTTCCATGTGTTTGCCTGGGCGTATTCTTCCAGAGTTTTATGGATTGTTCTTTTACCCACCCTTTTAACAATGACCTAGTGGAGCATCTGGGGATGCCCACAGATGGTTCGGGTCCGTTCATCAGTGTTGACGATCCTGCTCTTGCAAGTTCGTCAGCTTTTTCATTGCCAGCGATTTCTTTGTGACCTGGGACCCACTCCAGTGTTACACTGTTCCGAGTCGCCAGTCTTCTAAGTTCTTCGCCGCATTCCCATACCAGCCGAGATGTTACCTGTATATTAATTTGGGGGCACCTATTCTAAAAAATGATAGATGATTGGAAATTGAAGCTTTTATTAAAACAGAAAACAATCTCACAAAAATAAATTTAACCTCTTCAGCTAAATTATTCACAATTGTTGAGAAATCTATTTCTATTGCCACATCCCGATGAATACTCATATTGCGGCAGTATGCTAATAAAAAATTATTGTACCTGTATTGTATTTTCTATGTGGAGGGTTTGAACCCCCAACCCCCCCTTTATATACGTCCCTGCCCGGTACCCAGGCTACCGCAACATTGCTACGCTCACCCAGTGTGCTTAGGGCCCGCACACAACTCCCATACTAGCTTAGAATTGACCTCTACGGAGTTGAGTGCATTTAGCGCTGCTTGGCTGTCTGTGAAGATGGCAATTGGACGATATGTTCTCTTCTGCCTTTTAATTTCTTCCACACAGTGGTGAATCGCCGTCATTTTCGCCTGGAAAATTGTCATTCCTTGATAGTCTGTCGTAAATTTTGACCAATGTTCTATTTCTTCTAACCTTACTTTCTCCGCTTGAGACAGATCCTCCGGAAGTCTTACAGCCAGGTGGGTTCGAAATCTAAAAAGGTAATTTAAAATATTAACTTAGGTTGCCTTGGTGTATCCTAGGACTTTGGACTTTGGACTTACCACAGCAATTTAAGTTAAAAACTCGCCTTGCTTTCAAAACGGTCGGGAAAAGAAAGGGCGAGCTTGGCGTTGCAAAAATGGAGACAGCCGTTGGCAGATGTCAATTGTCCAAACGGTCAGTGGCTAATGACACGAAGAGCGGGAATTAAAATTTGAAAATCGAAAGATTTCGATAGACCTGTTACACTCTGCCCACTTTCTTGCGATGTTATGACTTTCGCGTTCTAGTACCCAGGTTACCGAGGCCTTGCAACCGTCTTCGAGTATGCTTAGAGCACGTACTCGAGCTTCCTACGTCTCCAAACAAAATAACTCATTATTATCTGTTTGTACCTTCTTTCTTTCCAGACAATTTTGGGAGAATTGGAAGTAATACATGGATCTATTGAAGTAAATGGTTCAATTTCCTACGCTTCGCAAGAACCTTGGGTTTTCGCAGCAACCATTCGTCAAAACATCACCTTTGGACACGATTTCGACAAAAAACGATACAACGAAGTAGTAAAAGCCTGTACTTTGGAAAAGGATTTCAAACAATTCGAAAACGGTGATTTAAGTATTGTAGGAGAAAGAGGAGCTTCGTTAAGCGGTGGACAAAAAGCTAGGATCAATTTAGCTCGAGCTTTATATAAAGATTCTGCTATTTATCTTCTGGATGATCCTTTATCTGCTGTGGATATACACGTATCCAAGCATCTGTACGATAAATGTATTAATGGGTTCTTAGCTAACAAAACTAGGATTTTAGTCACTCATCAAGTTCATCATCTCAAGGATGTTGATCATATTATTATATTAAACAATGTAAGTACAAAGAAAAGTTTAATATTTCGATTATTTGAAATTAATTTACAGGGTGCTATTGAAAACGAAGGATCTTTTAAAGAACTATCAGCAAGTGATAATTTATATGCGAAATTATTAACGTCCGAGCCGGAATTAACTGACGAAGAAAGACAGAAACAAACCGATGCAGCAAAAATTACACGAAAAAAATCAATTAAGGTAAATATCTATATTTAATATTGTATTGATTCATTTCCAAAAACTTCTTACAGAGTCGACAATCTTCGTTAGCCAGCGGAGTAAGCGAAGTGAGCATTCCAGAAGCTCTTCTTCAAGAAAGTAACGAATCAGAAGATGAAGAACCAGAAATACAAATGAAAGATCTTCAAGAAGAATCTTCCAAAGGCAAAGTTAAAGGTTCCCTTTTTTGCAACTACTTAATTCGCGGTGGCAACGCACCCTTTGTATGCTTCGTACTTTTTCTTTTTATTCTATCTCAAGTTGTTGCTAGTGCTGTTGATTTCTTCGTCAGTAAATGGGTGAGTTACATGTTATAATTAAGTGCCACTCTGGCCAATAATTTTGAATAGGAACTTATGGCAAGTGATATCTCGTTTGAAAGGCATTGTCATTGGCTGCATAGCCATATTAATTTTGTTTGGGCTTGAACTAATTTTGACGGATTAATTAAATAAATACCAAAATTATTTTTTTAAATTAAATTAATCAAATATCAACAATGGATTCTTATAGCAAGTGTTTGAAATGTGCTCCGTCTACTTCCTGACAGTAATACATCTTATTAGTAAACTCTTGTCGTACTCGTTCGAATGTGTCAGCTGAAATTGCATTGCATTCTTCAATAATTCTTTCTTTTAAAACGCCAATGCTGTCTGGTGCCGTATTGGATTTCAAGTACCTAAGGAAACACCTCCATACTATGGGGCTTGTGGACACACCTCTATTCAGGATGTGTGAACAGGAAGATGAAACTGTCTTATGCGAGTGTCCGGAGTTATCGTCAATAAGAGAGTGTGTGTTCGGTGAGTCTTGGCCCACACCTTCCAATATAAAGGAGATGTCTTCTAGTGACCTGTCTACCTTCCTGGGAATGACAGGATGTACAATGCGTCACATGGGACCCAAGTGCTCTGAGCCTTCACTCACCCTCCCTACTCTACATATACAGATACAGATATATTGAAATATATTTACAGGTAAACATAGAAGAATCTCGAAATAGCTCCTCACCATTAAACGCAACTGAAGAAGTTTCAATTCAACATGCTTCAGAGTGGAGTACGATGACCTGCGTTGAAATCTACGCCACAGGCTTAGCTATCCTTTTCATTGTAGCTATCTCTAGATCTATGCTATTTTATCAATTAGCCATGTGGAGCTCACAAAAATTACACGATATGATGTTCAATAGTGTCATTGCAGCGCCGATGAGGTTTTTCGATACGAATCCAAGTGGTCGGATCCTTAATAGATTTTCTAAAGATATTGGGGCTATTGATGAATGGTTGCCGAAAGTTATTTTGGATGCTGGACAAGTAAGTTGCTATATTGCCTGTACTAATCCTAATTCTTGACCTCAAGGTTGTTTGCCTCCGCATTTTATCATTTGCGCACGTTCCAGCGCAGTCAAAACTGTTCTTTAGTACATTTAATGTTTTTATATAAACAAACGTATTTGATTGTAGATAATACTCATGATGTGTGGATCACTGATATTAGTAGCCATTGTAAATCAATATTTTCTAATTTTTGTGGCTATACTGGGTGTATTTTTCCTAACAATGAGACACGTGTATCTAAAATCGTCTAAGAACATAAAAAGACTGGAAGGAATGAGTAAGGACTAAATATTAATATCTGTGTTATCAAAATTGATTTTTTTTTAAATTTTTCAGTGCGTAGTCCTGTATTTACGCATCTAAACGCAACCCTACAAGGTTTAACAACAATCCGATCGTTTGGGGCACAAAATATTCTAATGGCAGAATTTGATAAACATCAGGATTCCCATACAAGTGCTTGGTTTATGTACATAGCTGCTAGCTCAGCCTTTGGATTTTATTTAGACGTTTTGTGTTTTCTATTCGTAGCTCTTGTTACATTCTGCTTACTATGTTTTGGAGAAGGTAAATAAAATTTAAAATAAATACTTTATCTTATTATAATTATTATTTTTCAGCACTAAATCTGAAAGGTGGTGAAATTGGTCTTGCAATTAGTCAAGCAGCAGCACTTACAGGAATGGTTCAATGGGGTATTCGACAATCTGCTGAAGTTACCAATCAATTAATGAGTGTAGAAAGAGTATTGGAGTACAAAGCTTTACCAACAGAAGAACAACCTATCGTACCAAAGAATCCTGGAAAATCTTGGCCGACTAAAGGATGTATAACATTTAAAAACATGGGTTTGAAGTATGTTGAAAACGGTCCTCTCACTTTGAAGAATCTAAACTTATCAGTGAATCCAAATGAAAAGGTAATAAGAGTATTAAGAAGCTCGTACAGAACAGCGAATAATTTATTTTTATTTTTAGGTTGGTATAGTTGGAAGAACTGGAGCTGGAAAGTCTTCCTTAATCGCTGCCTTATTCAGATTAGCAAAAATTGAAGGTGAAATTAACATAGATGGTATAGATACTAAAGATATAATCCTGGGAGATCTCCGTTCGAAAATTTCTATAATCCCCCAAGACCCCGTACTTTTCTCCGGTACTTTAAGATATAATTTAGATCCTTTTGAAGAGTATCCGGATGATGTCCTGTATAAAGCAATTGAAGACGTTGAATTAAAAGATTCTGCGAATATTATAAATAGATTAGAGAATAAAGTAATGGATAGAGGATCGAATTATAGTGTTGGACAGAGGCAGCTGATTTGTTTAGCTAGAGCTATTATTAGAAATAATAAAATTTTAATGTTGGATGAAGCTACGGCTAATGTAGATCCACAGTGAGTTTTTAGAAAGATTCTTACTTAGAAAAATATTATTTATTCTTTTTTTTAAGGACTGATGCTTTGATTCAAAAAACAATTAGGAAAAAGTTTGCCAATTGTACAGTACTAACTGTAGCTCATAGACTGAATACTATAATGGATTCCGATAAGGTACTTGTTATGGATTCCGGTACCATGGTGGAATTCAATCATCCGTATTTACTTTTACAAGATCCTAATGGGGTGTTTTATAAAATGGTTGCAGAAACTGGTAGAAATCTAAGCGAACAGCTCACAAAAATCGCTAAAGAAAGCTATCAAAGACATCCCCCACTTCCTGAATAGATATTTCTATTGAAATTTTACGCTAAAGTTGTGATGAATATTATAAAATTTATACTAGGAATTTTATATTTAAATATTTTTTATAAACTTCTTGTGGTGTGAATTTATGAAGACCAGTACAAAAATCGAAATTTTATCAAATTGAATAGTATTTTTTGCCAAGTATATTGGTAAATTGATGTTTTAGATTTATTTTTATGGCGTTGTAAGATTTTTATATGAAAATATTGAGCTATTTTATATGAATATATATAATATATAAATATGTAACGAGTATCTGATTAATAGAGGTAGCCCGTTATATCTCAGAAAATAAAAATTGTACTAATAACCAACAATTATAACAAAAACAGCAAAAAAGAGCTACATATTGTCTAAAGGCGCGTTCTCACGGGTCAAGTTTAGTTGACCAGCTTTAGTTGATCAACAAAAGTTGACCACGAATTGAATTAATTGTTGTTCACATATTTCAATGAAAACTGAGTCACTTTGATGATGTATCTCTTGTATTTGTAACACCTTTTAGAAATATATCCGCTCTTTTATACCAAAATAATTTTGGTATGTACAATTCATCTGATCCCATATCCCACTTTTTATTGATTTACACATCAATGAATAATCTTTTTTATACATGGTTCTAATAATCTTGATTTTGTTTTTCATGTCAGCAATGGTAAGACCAGGAATTTCCATTTCCTTCACAATACAACCCAAAGCATTTTCTCGTGCATCTCTATTTCTATATTTATCCGTTCGGTGGTTCCAGAGACAATTATACTTATGATATGATTCCAAAAATTACATCATAACATTTTCAGATCACTTGAGGATCATTCTATTGACAAATAAAATGTTTATAAATTTGTGTTGGTAAATAGCAATTTTAAAGGTTAATTGTCCGTTTGTTCATTGATTGATGTCAGTTTCTGTGTGAATGTTTGGACTAGTATTAGTTACAGCTTTAAGCAAAATTATATCTTTTTTAAAAAAAATTTAGTGTACTTTAGAAAGAAGTTCTTCAGATTTCTTCCTCCTCAAAATCTAATTTCGAACCCAAATATTACGTTTGGCTCGTTTCTTCCTTCATTCTGATAACATATTTCTCAGTTCTGTAATAATTAATTCGCAAATGAACCAACACCCGCACAGACAACCTCGTTAGTCACCATTTTGCTTCCAACTATCGGTTCCACATTCATTGAAACATGAGAACCATAGAGAAATATAATATAATGAGAGTTGTCGACCCTGTAGTAACAGTTGGCATCACGTCGATCGAAGCGCACCAGGAAGGGTTGTTGGAACTAATTTTTGAGGGCGGGATATTTAAATTGGTTAGTTTGGATTGTGGGTATGCAAATCTCACAATTTGTCTAAAAACTGTTTATTATATAATTATTTCAATACAAAAAAATTAAAACATTTTTTCTAATGAAATGATTATAATTAATGAACAATTTTAAGACACATAAATTAGATAAATGAGAAATCCACACTAATTTAAAATTTTTATTAAACTGCACATAATATAACAAATAATCTACATCTATATTATTATCATCAATTCAGCGAACATTTACATATTATTAATCACAACAAAATAACATATTTTTACTAAACTTACATTATATTTAGGATAGTTAATCCAATATCCCATTCAATTGCACATTATTTTAAAATTATTCAAAAAAACTGCAAAAATTTAAATAAAAAGGAGTTAGAAAGTAGATTCTCCATTTCTATGAAGACAGGAACAGGTCTGAAACAAAATAAATAAAATGCATTACCTTAAGTTACAATTTGTTAGGTAGATGAGTTTCTTTGAGGCTATCATTATGTTAGAAAAAATAAGCTTTCATTTCACAGGCAATAGCTACAGTATTTTCAAAAGCTTGGGTATTATTATGTTCAATTACTTTTGGTAGTAGTGGATGATCTAAGGATTGCAAAGGTAAAACAAATCTAATAAGTATTTTGCACAATGAACCTGTGAATGCATTTTTTTTTTTGGTAAATATAATATGTTTATTCAATATTCAATATATAATACAATTTATAGAAAAGAATTATAGAATAGAATAATACACGAAGAAAAACATTGACACTAATATAAAATAGAAAAAAAATATATATATATATATATATAAATATTCTCATCAGTGTCCCCATTAAGACCATAGAGGTTGAGCATGGGTGACAATTGATGAAAAAGGATATTCCAGTTTGGTCAATTTTCCATAATTTTTTCTAAATCTCTTGATCCCAATGATTTAATATATGTTTTAAAGATTGATTTCAAAAGATTGGTTGAATTTAGTTTATTTATATACATTTTATATATATCAGGTAGGAAGTTGAATAGTCGTGGTGCTAAAAAAACGAAATATCTTGTACCTATAGTTCTTTTAGCAGTATTTGTTTGTATATAATTATTTGACTTAATTCTAGTATGATAATGATGACCAGGTGTTCGAAGGTAATTGCGATTTTGAAACAAATGTATAATCAAACTATAAAGATATAGCTGCTTCATAGACATTACATTAGCTTCTTTGAAAAGAAGATTTGTGTTAAATCTTAATTTTTTGTGGTAAATAATTTTCAAAATTTTTCTCTGTAGAATTTCTACCTGTTCTATGTGACTTTGCATTGCTCCTCCCCAACTTATGATGGCATATCTAAGACGCGATTCCACAAGAGCATGGTAAATTATTTTTAGATGTTTCAAGTCTAGTATTGATCTAATATATTTAAATTTATATAATAAAAACCTCAAAGTCTTAGCTATACCAGACAGATGTGAGGTCCATCTTAAATGTGAGTCTATTTTTACTCCAAGGTAATTTATTTCAGATTTTAAAGAAAGATCGATAGATATATTATTTTCTGTAATAGTGATTTTATCATAAACTGGTAATTTATGTTTATAACTGGTGAACATTGTTAGCATTGTTATTATGGTTGAGATAATACCCTTCTTGGTGTGCGTCATCGATTGTTAATGTCTTTCTAATATATTACGTAGGAAGAAATGGAAAAAAAAGCAGGTCTGTGATTAATCCTAATTAAAATATCACAATAATGAACCGTTTAAACGTATTACAAACGTTAACGCTAATCTTTGACTTACAAAAATTTGATTGGTTGATGTTTAGATTACGCTCAAGCTCAACCTATCAATCGAGAGTTTAAAATACTATGAAGGCGTTACTTTCGTAGCGCTAGTAAGTCTTACGTCTTTTTCTACTGTCACTGTCACTGTCGATGCGCGGGTCAGTTGCGCAGACACGTTGTGCCTTATACCGCCTATACTTCAATCCGTCTCTTTTATTTTGTCTATGATGAGAACCAAAAATTGATTCGATTTTGGTTGATCAATAAAAATCGTTTAACTAAAAGCGACTATACTCGATTTGAAATTGGTTGATAGTAATAAATCATTAAAATCCGTCAAACACGTATACAACGTGGTCCACCTAAATTGCCAAGTTTTAAATAGTATATACATTGAAAGTATAGACCCTTTTGCATTTATTAAACTTTCCATTCCTATAGATCTGATAAGGGCGTCGAATACAAAGCTTAACCCGAGGCTCGAACAATAAGCGGTAGGATTCTACCTGTGATGTTTTGCACTCATGCACGTGCTTTTGGGTGGGTTTAAGTTTATATTAAACACAATAATTATATAATTTAGTGAACATTCGGATGTGTGGCATAATTTGTTACCCTTGTATTTGAATAAATATAATACTAATAACAATAAAGCAACCAATAAACAAGTAAATTTGGAAAAATGTTTCTATTTGAAATTCTATAAAATTTATAGTAAGTCATTACATTTCTTCGCTTTAAATTAATCATCATCAGAAAATGAAATATCTGAGGGACTGTCTTCTTCCCCTAAATTGATAATAAGTGGTTCGACCGTTTTCTCCAGTAAACTATCCAATTGCCACATTTTTTCCTCATCCTTTATTACATGCTCTATACATCTTTGCCACTTCCCCGCGTTGACTTCTTGAAGCGCTTCTTCAAAGAGTTTTTGAACATCACTCATTTTATAAGTGGTATTTTTTCTAGCCACATAACCTTTCACATGAGCCCCATACCAGTTCGATCGGATTTAATTCGCAATGGTAGGGGGGGAGCCGAAGCACTATTATATTTTGTTTTTTGGCCATTTCGTTAACAACATATTTTTGAAACCGATGTTTATGGGTGTTTACAATTGATAGCAACTCCTTTTTAACCATATTGTCATCAAATTGTATTTGTTTCTCCACAAGCCACTCGATAATTTTTGCGTTTCGCCAAGCAGTTGTAGGCATCTTCTCCAATCTTCTGGAGTGATACGGAGCGTTATCTAACACAATGACGGAGCCAGGTGGAATCAGCTCTATCATTTGTTCGAAATACTCCTCAAAAACATCAGCATTCATATCCTCGTGGTAATCGCCTGTACGAACTGATTGGAATGATAATAGTCCACCTTCTAAAAAGCCATTGGAGCTAGCGATGTGAGTTATAATTAATCGTTTTCCTTTTCCAGAGGGCGGATTTATTCCTGTTGATAGACCGTCTAAAAATGCTTGCCGGTGAGAAGTCACATTTTTGTCTGTCCATATTTTTCCAACTGTGTAGCCTTCGTTCAGCCATGTTTCGTCCAAATAGAAAATTGTTTTGTTTTCATTGCGAAATTGTCTTATTTTTCTCAAATAATTACGTCTCCAACACACTATTTCATCTTTTTCGAGCAAATGAGACTTCCGACTATGTTTTTCCCATCTAAAATTCATTTCTCTTAGAACTTTCCATAGTTTATCTCTCTTGATTGCTTTTACTGCCCCTAAAACTCTATCCAAAGTAGGGATCTCCTTATTGAAATAGAATGAATGCACCTTTCGTCTTATGATGGCCTTTTCGTCCTCATCGATCGGTATTGTTCGCCTTCCTGGAGATGGTTTTGGTGGCGTCACGGTTCCTGTCTTTTCTTCCTTCATCAGCCTGTAGATGGTTGCTTTTCCAATACCTGTCATCTTTGAACAAAGTTCCACTGTAGAATCGATACTTATTGCACTTTTTTGATATCTAAGTGCATTAAATACATTAAGAACAATAATCTTTTCACTAATGCTTAGCGCTGATTTCGCAGCTCGCTTAACTGGAATAAATCCTGAAAGACTCTCCATAGTTTCTGAGATACAGCAGGTTACCTTTCTTAATCAGACACCCGGTACCTAAACTTATATCATTGTGTTTTTCATGAAGTTTATAGAGATTTTTCAAAGTTAAATATAAAATACTCTTAAAATTTATTGTTAATTTTACAGATCTTATTAAATTGTACTTAATAACTTGTGTTTTATTTAAAAAAAAAAAAAAAAAATACCGCTGAATAAATAAAACGAATGCATAATGGTGTAATTAGTTTGATTCATGCCGACGGTTAAAACAGGTTGGACTTGTAAATAAACACTCCATAAAAATAGTGAAAGTTTAAGAAATTATCCGACTATATACATAGGCGTGGAAACATAGTGACAGTGTAATAACTTACATTTTGGATATTTATTGTAAAATTATCTCAACATTGTCTTTAATTACTAATTGTTTCAAGGTAATAATTTTTTTCCTGAATGATTGTGCAATTTTAAAAATATCCTATTAATCTACTTTTATATACCGACGTCTAGAAACATTGTACAGAATAAATTATATCTTATATCACATCGTTGATAGCGTAAGTAAATACAATTGTAAGGTATTTTACTATCTTCACTTCATTTAAAATAATTGCGTTAAAGTTAACAAGGTTTTACGAACAATACAAAATAGTGGAAAATACTGTATAGAATGCTGTTCTACATCTTCATAGATTAAAGTGAGTAATATTGAGTTATTTTAACCTAACTTTTGAGTATTCTATTCTTTACCAATTCCTTCTATAGCATTTTTCCACTCTTTCTTGTTATGATTTCTTCTTTACTTTTTGCAATACTTTTCTTAATTTGAACAAATGATTTAGAAAAAAAACATTCTATACACTTTTTTAATAATAACCCATTAAAATTGTTACCGCTTAAAAATATATTTAAACACAAGGTATCGATGAAAACCTCAATCATTTGTCATACAATGATATTGCACAACTAATTCCACTTATTACATGACTGTTACTATAAATTACAATAGGTATAATATTTTGTTTATCAGGATTATTGAAAGCTTATAATCTTCGTATGAACGAGTATTAACCACAGATTGTTCCCCTCAAATATGTTTTATCTAATCTAGAAGGTCGAATAAATGACCAGCTGTATTATTATAATGCACAATTTTCCATTTTCCAAGTAACATCGCACTTAATAGGCGTAAACATTTACGCGACAATGAATAATTTAAGGTTATGTTAGGAAAGTAATATTATTTAAATAAAGAAGTGTCGCCTATGTCTTGATTTTTTACCGACTATTTTGTACTTCAATTTATTTTTAAATATATTATCTCTTAGTTTTAGTATGAAATAATATTTTTATACAATGAAAACTGACGATTTTTATGTTTAAACAAATTCTGCTTGTGTTTATTTATGGCTTATGCATTTTGGGTAATTTTATACAGGTAAGTTTAGATAAACTACAAAGATAATAATTAATCAAAAGACAATGGGAATATTTAATCAATATAATCTAAAAGCTAAGAAATATATTGTTGGGAAAGAGAAGGATCAAATAAGTTGATGGAAAGTATAAGGAAGGAATTACCTATGAAAATTAGGAAACAAATTTTTAAATATCGAATAATAATTTCGGGTTTCTTTTCTCTGAATATAAACTGTGGTTCTGTATGCTCTAAAATCTAAAATACAATTATCAGATATCAATTTTTCTTAGTATTATACCAGGTTTCTCAAAAAGTATGAACTTTAGATTAGACGATATCGAAAAATGGTATTGGAAAAAGTTGATCAGAACTAAAAACTACGTTTTGCTATTGGTGGGAATTGACGCTTTATCAGGTCTCCTAACACATGCATGCCTATTTTTTCAAAAAAATATAAACTTTACTTTTAAAACGACTTTAAAAATCATAAAATTTGAAAGTCCGCCAAAACGCGCTTTACATCATAAAGATGGCTGCCCCATGCAGTGACGTCATTTGTTTACGTTCTCATTCGTGTATCACGCTCTGAGTTCTTTTGATCTAATTTGTTTTTGAAAGCTTTAAAAATGGATAAAGCCGAAAAAAAACTTTGGATTCCAAGTATTGCATTGTTTCATAGTGTAATCAACGTCTATTAAAACTTTAAACAAAATATTTGTTACTTTACCTGGTGGCGCAAGCAAAAATACACTTAAGAGAAGGGCGGTAAGGTTGCAAGCTATGCGTCGATACAAAGACGATATTTCGACAAATACTACTACTTTTGTTTGTGAAGACCATTTTAATGTAAGTACCTACCTACTTCTATGCTGGTAATTTTTATTCTTAAATAGTTTGAGGTTATGTACCTATATGTCTAGGAATCAACCACTAAAACATTATTTTCTCACGACCACACATCGAAATATGGTTGGTATATATTATATAATACATAGTTCAAATCGTACTTACGATAATGCTTTAACTCCTCTTATTTTCTCTGTATTAAAGCAGCTGTTTGAATTCATAAATTCGGCAGCAGAATAATGAGTCTACTTTCGGCAAGTTATCAGTTTGTGCTTTTATAAAACCTTCGCTAGCTATATCTTTACTCACAAAATATGAAAGAATCGTTACTGAACACTGAACTAGTAAATAAAATATGTTCTTCTAAAAGTTTTCAAAATTTCCTCGGACATATCAAATATTTATGTCCACTTTTCACCGTCGACTTTTATAAATAAAAAAAAGCACACACAAACACGTAATCATATAAATAGATAAAATCGTATATTTCAACGTACTTTATTCCTGAGTAAAGTTCATATTTTTTGAGAAACCTCCTATAATACTGAAAAAAATTGATATCTGATAATTGTATTTTAGATTTTAGAACATGCAGAACTTTTTATGAAGAATCAGTTTTTCTCCTAAAATTGATAATAAAAAAGTTTCCATATGGTGCGAAAAGTGGACACAGTGTAGACGTTAATAGAAGAAAATTAAGTATCTTATTGAGAATAATTATTTTTAAATTTATTAAAATCGATTAGACATTTTAATGGTCTTATTATCTAATCTTACACCAAATATAATGGTTTGTAGGGGGAAAATAAGTAATATACTTGAAGATAAACTAATGAATTCTCTTGACTGATTTAATATTTTATTTTATTTAAAAAACGTAGTGTCGCTCTGTTAGAAAGACTAAATTTTTTGAACTGAGAAAGCAGAAGGTTTAAAAAAAATTAACAGAAATATGATAAATGAGGAATACAACCACAGTTGTCATAAGTAGAGAGTGAAGTTAGAACAGTTACCAATTTTTGTGTGAAAAAGCACAAGACGCCACTTACTTTTGTGTTCGAAATTTATACCGAGATATAGGAGCCTCAACATTTTTCGATTTTAATGAAGTGCCTAATACATATTTTTAAGGATTATAAAAAAATAAAACAAATACACAAAAGGACAAATAGTTGAAATTAAAAAACCACCATGGAGATGACACAAGAAACATATAATCCCAATCCAAGGGATAAGGCAAATCCAATATCAATTTTATTTTTTGGGTAAGTAAAAAGCGAGATTTTTTCATCAAATCAAATTGGTATTCATATAATTTTTTTAGGTTTGCCTATGATATGTTTAAAAAGGGCTATAGTAAAACACTGGAAGTGGAAGATTTGTATAATCCCTTGAACATAGACAGAAGCAAAATTTTGGGCGATGTTTTACAAGCGTAAGTGTATTTTAGAAATAAATAATTTAAGAAAACCACATCGTTCAATAAACAAAATTATACTGAAACAAAAAAATTGCATTAAACAATAATAAACCAAGAAAAACCTAACCTAAACAAAGATAAATACGACCTTGTCAATGCTAATGGCTTTATTGCATGTCATTAGATCGAGTCTGCCACAAAAACAATGAAATGTAAAACAATAAACAAAGCGTTCAGAACACGTGGTACTCAATAGTGAGGTTATGCTGATTTATAATGATAGATCGTGTTCGAGTTTAGTTGGTTTTGCTTCAGTGTACTTTTAAAGTTATTTTAATTGTTGAGCTTGCATATTGATTAATACACTCAGATGCAAAAATACGGGCCCCCTATATTTTTCTCAAAATCGGCTATATTTGTTTATTATTTTGGCTTTTGGTTTACACTTTTTATATTTTACCAACAAAGGACTTCCTCCTGGTATAAAAAAACAAGAATATGTTATTTAAACTAAACTTAATAAACAATGTCATGAATAAAGGAAAAATACATGTACTTATACTTAGTAAAATTTATGTTAACAACAGCAAACTTTAGAGGTACAGAAAACAAAATTTAACACATAAAATAGACTTTAGTATTTGGTATTTCCTCCTCTAGCTCTAATTATTGCTTGCATACGGCGTGGCATCCCACTAATGAGCTCACGAACTGCATTCTGGGGAATATTGTCCCATTCTTCTTGAAGAGGTACACGAAGCTCATTTAGTATGCTTGGTGCTATAGCACGACTTCTAACACGTCTACCTAACATGTGCCACACATGTTCTATAGGAGAACATGCTGACCAGTTCATTTTTTCAATGCCAACTTCTGTCAAGTATTCACTGACGCATCTCGCTGAATGAGGTCTAGCGTTTTCCTGCATCAGGATAAAGTTATCGCCAATAAATGGAGCGAATGGAACCACCTGATATGCCAAAGCTTCCTCAATATACCGTTGTGCAGTCAGTGAGCCCCCATTGATAAGCACTAATTCCGTAGAGGCTTCACTTGATATGCCTGCCCATACCATTACGGAACCTCCGTTATGACTCAGCCTAGGACTAAAAGCACATTCTTGGAATCGTTCCCCATTTCGTCTCCATACTCGTTTTCGTCCGTCTGATGAATGTAGCGAGAACCTGGACTCATCGGTAAAGAATATATTACTCCATTGCATGAGATTCCAATGTTCACGAGCAAAGTGCAGTCTCGCTACCCGGTGACGTGGAAGTAACTTAGGCCCAGTTGCTGGCCTAAAAGCTTTTAACCCAACCTCATGTAATCTTCGGCGAACTGTCCATTTACTTACATTTTTACCACGAACCTCCAGAAGTCGATTTCTTGTCTGTACTGAAGTCAAATGATGATCCCTTAGAGAATTTAGTACAATAATTCTGTCATCTTGAGCGGTAGTTACCGTATTCTACCACTACCAGGCCTTCTTGTGTTTCTTCCAGTATCCCCGAAACGTTGTAATACCCATTGAATGGTAGAACATTGAGTAATCGAGCCACATATCTTTGGCTTCGACCATCTTCCACAAGAGCTACTGCTTGAGCACAATCTTCAGCACTTAAAACCATAATTAAGACTTTAAAATTGTCAACGTTGATATTGACAATATTAACATTAACAAAAAATTGCCTAGCAGCTGCCCAACAATTGAAAACACATAAGCTCCTTTCGAATTGCATGAATGAAATATGGAACTTTTGAATTTTCCAAAATGTTCTTTTTTTATGTAAAACGAGAAAATACACATGTATTCCAACTTTTTGTATTTAGAAGGAAGTTCTTTGTTGATAAAGAATACAAAATATAATTTAAAAACCAAAATAATAACCAAATTAAGCCGATTTTGAAAAAATAATAGGTGGCCCGTTTTTCCTGCACCTGAGTGTATATAATATAGGTTAATAGTGTTTGTTGTTTGATAATTTTATTGATCGTGTTCATTGTTTATTGTTTTACCTACTACCAATACTGATATGAGTTTCGTAATGAGAATTAATCAATTATTATAATAAAATTAATTGGAATGAACGTGTCAAAGTTAGAGGGAGGCGGGGTTTGTTAGTTGCTGTGAAGCGCTACAGGCGCTGCTCCTGCTCCTTCCATATGTTTAAAAACCTCTCTTATTATTTCTCTACGGTGTACACATGCTGATGTTAATGAAATCTTCCTACAGTTGAAGTTTTTTAATTCTATTTTTTGTTCACCTAGGAACTGGGACAAACAAATAGCAAAATCCAGAAAAACGAATTCAAAACCAAGCCTACTAAGAGCACTGCTATCAACCTTTTGGATCGAATACATCAAACTGGGAGTGATGACAGCTGTGACCGATCTATTTTTAAAAATAGTACAACCTTTATTATTGGGACAATTATTATCTTTTTTCAACGCCGAACCAGCAATTACAAGAGACCAAGCCGCCATTTACGCCGGACTCTTAGTATTGATAAATATTTGCAATTTCTCCATCGGAGCTCAATACATGCTGGAAGCATTTCACGGAGGAATGAGAATTAGAGCCGCATGCTGTGCTCTTATATACAGAAAGGTATTTAAGCTTGCCATTTTCCTCCCAATAATCTAAATTTTTTCATGTACTTTGTGAGTGTGTGTGTGTGTTTTGGAAGCCGTTCTGATGCCTGGAGCACTGCAGCCTATTGGCAAGGATTACAGAATAAAAATATAATATGTTTCACTCCAAGGCGGTTTGATTCAAGTTGCTGTCCCAAACGGACATAAATTATGTTTACGACTCGCTTTTGTTGTCAATAACGAGAACGGTAGATACCAGAGAAGTTCGAAAAGCTTATTTTATTTTAAGCTATACAGTATACAGTATACAGTATGTTTATCCAATGAGTATCAGTCCTATGTTTGTTAATTCTGACACATTCTAGGATAGCATAAATCTCTGCCTGAAATACAGAGGTAGTATGTTCTTCTAGTCAGAAGGAGCATCTTGTGTTTCATGTACTTCGTTTTCCTTTAGAAGAAGGTGCTCTTAAGCTGGATGGTAGCTACCTAGGGAATTTTGTTGTGATTCTAAGAATCTATTTTCTTCTTTTTATTATGATCTCACTTGATGCTGGTGTCTCAGGGGTAGAAAAATACGACAAAGAGTACTGTCATTCTTTTTAAAATTATAGGCACTAAAACTGAGTAAAACTGCTTTGGGAGATACAGCTTCAGGAAAGATTGTAAATCTTCTATCCAACGACGTTAGTAGATTTGATATAGTTTCTTTATTCATCCACCCAATGTGGATAGCTCCTCTTGGGTCAATAATAACGATGGGACTCTTATACAAAGAGACTGGATACTCTGGAGTTATCGGAATTGTTGCTGTTTTTATTGTAGTATCTATTCAAAGTGAGTATAAATAGATGTGTAAAGAGCCTAAAAAACCCAACTACGAATATTTGTTGCAGGTTACACTGGGAAACTTTCAGCTAGATACAGAAAACAAACAGCTATGAAAACGGATGAAAGAGTCAGATTGATGGACGAAATCATATCGGGTATACAAGTGATTAAAATGTATGCTTGGGAAATTCCGTTTAGGAAAATTATTCGTTTTGCGAGAAAAGCAGAAATTAAATATGTTACTAAATCTTCTTACGTCCGAGCTATGTTCATGGCGTTTAATCTGTTCACTACTAGATTTGCTTTGTTCGTAACTTTGTTCACCATTATTTTATCTGGAGAAACAATAACGGCTGCTAAGGTAATAAACCTATACAGAGTTCGGCAAAAGTCAGGGACCGTCCATTTTAAACTATAATTTGGAAATATTTTGAAATATACAGGGTGTTCCAATAAAGTGTGGCGTATCAAAGTGATATTTTTTCTTATGGAACACCCTATATTTTATAGCATTTTCTAATTGCCCCTAAGAAATATGATACTCCCTCATAATGGTTCCCTATACCTAAATACAGAGGGTTCCGAGTTATGACGGTCTGTCGTTTTCAAGGTCGTAGGCTTTTTGACGTCACGTTCAAACCGCGCTCTGCTTTCCGTACTTTTGATAATTTTTTTAGGATAGAAAACAAGCTCAAACAAAAAATAAAAAAATAAGTAGACATTTTTTCCTAAAATACTTCAATTTAAACCGATAAAAAAAATTACTGAAAAGGCCCATTGCTACGGGCCCGCATGTTTGATCTCAATTGGTTATTTTTGTTTTTATCAGAAGGAAATACTTGTTCTAGAGTATGTTTTCTTATCTTTTTATTTATGATGTTGTCAATTAAATTTGGATCGTAATTATTATTAACCGCTATTTGTTTTATTATATTTAGTTCTTTATTGTAATTGTCAATATTCAATGGAACTGTTAAAAGTCTATGTATCATACTATTGAAAGCTGCTAATTTATGACTGATTGGGTGGACTGAACTATTATGAATTGTAATGTCTGTATGTGATGGTTTGTGGAATATAGAAAAGTCATGTCTATTATTTATATTTGAAATTGTAAGATTTAGAAAGTTTATGGACTTATTTTGTTCAATTTCTACTGTAAATTTGATATTTTAATGTATTGAGTTAATGTGATTAATCTAATTGTCTCGTAGTACCAGTGAAGCAAGCTAAAATGTCATCTACATATCGGTGCCAGGGTGTTTATGAATTATCTTTTCTATATTATCCATGAAAATTTCTGATAATAGGGGACTGAGAGGGTTGCCCATAACCTAACCCTCTTTACTGCTATAAACCTTTCCAGAATAAAAAAAAAAACCTTTCCGTTGAAATGAAAATAATTTTGATTTAAACAAACTTTTAATAAATTTATAATATCAGACTGAATTATGGGATTAGTATTATTGTAAGTGAGCAAGTTATCAACAAGAGTGATAGTTTCATCAGGAGGTATACTAGGGAATGGATTTGTTACATCGAAAGATATGAATTTAGACAAGTGAGTTAGTTTTATATCTTGAATATTATTAATTAGTTCTGTTGAGTTTTTAATTGAAAATTGAGGTTTGAATGAACAATATTTGGAAATTATATCTATTAGAAATTTTAAATGACGGTGCTGTGAAAAAAGAAACAATTGGGCACCCTTCTTTATGAAGTTTAATTAATGAAAAGAGTTCAGGGTGTTGTGGATTTGGTAAAAATAATTTGTGTTTTGGAGTTAAATTTGTGGTATAAAAAGAATTTCCAAAAAATTTATATTTTCTTCGATATTTGTCCGGTCACGGACTTTTGAAGAGCTCTGTATAAGTTCATGTTCAGATTTGCTTATTAATTTTCTTATAATTGTAGGTTTTTGTTGTGATGTCTTACTTTAATTTACTCTCCATGTCGATGTCGACTATGTTTACGAGAGGTGTGTCTGAAGTAGCTGAAGTCTTAGTAGCTATTAAAAGAATTAGAGATTTTCTATTGAACGAAGAGTTCGATCCCGAGAAAATACAGTCGTACATAAACGGAAATGTGAAAAGCGTTGACGATTTCACAGACATGGTTAGTTTGAAAAATCTAACTGTCAAATGGAATATCAGTTACAGCGACAACGCCCTGGAGAATATCAATCTAAATATCTCCGATGGACAATTAATTGGGATTATAGGACCTGTTGGTAGTGGAAAAAGCTCCTTATTACAAACAATTTTAGGCGAACTTGATATAACCAACGGAGATATGAAAGTAAATGGAGAGATTTCCTACGCTTCGCAAGAACCTTGGGTGTTTGCAGCCACTATTCGACAAAATATACTTTTCGGTGAAGAATACGACAAAAAGCGATACCACGAGGTTATTTCCGCTTGCGCATTGGAAAGGGATTTAGAACAATTTGAAAATGGCGATCAAACTATAGTGGGTACGTATACATCAGCATCTATGATAACTCATGCGTTCGTTTGAGTCTGAATGCTTTTGGTAAGGTGTAGTCCATCCTACCTGGTTTGGTTATAAATAACACTCGCACTTCTCTCCACTTACTGGGAATATACCTCAGAGCTTAAGAAGCTCTGAAAATTCCAACCAGGTGCAGCATAAGAATATCCATTCCCCATTGAAGTAGGACTGGTCCAATTCCGTCAGGTCCTGGTGACTTGAAGGGGGAAAAGCCCGATATGGCCCACCTTATCTTGTCCTCATCAATTACTGCACTAGCAGATTGCAAGTCGTATTGTGAGGGTGTTGTTGGTAATTCCGTCCAGTTTGACGTTCCAGGAAAGACAGAACCTGGAAAGTGAGTTTCCATAAGAATCTCAGCGGTTTTTTGGAGGTTGGCGGCCTTGTCGCCATTTTCCCTTGTCAGGATGCTGATACTCTTATGGTGGTCGTTTGAGAGTGCCTTCTGTAGCCTAGAAATTTGTGGGAAGTCTTCGACTGCCTCACAATATGCTCTCCAGGCTTCTCTTTGCGTTTGTCTGCAGACTTTTTTGAACTCTTTGAGGTTTATATATTCCCCAGTCCTCTTTGAGTTTTGTTCGTTTTGCCTGGTTAAAGGTCGTTCTCGCTGTCTTTCTGAGGTGTTCCAGTTCAGGGCACTACCAGGTATTGGTCGTGCCACCTGTCTGAACCATCTTCATCGGACAGGATTCCTTATAGGCAATGTCTATTTTGTTTTGGATAGATACTGTGTACCTTTCCAGTTCCTCATTATTGCTAGGAGTCAGGACCTCTGCTTCCCACAGAGCACCTTTTAAGAGTCGATTGTAGAGGGCTACATCCGTCCTCTTCAGGTCACGGGATTTTACAGTGGTCCTCAGATCCTGACTTACCGTATAGGTCTGACATAGAAATATGATCCGACACTTGCCAGTCCTGAATTTTGTTTGATATTTTGGCTGTGGCCAGCGTAATATCTATTAATGTTTGGCTAGTAAGAGCGGAAATTTGCCTTCTCGCTTTATTACAGGTTTGGGGGCCCCTCAGGATGATGGCTTCTGTTTTATCAGGAGCTAACTCCAAACCCAGGCTCTCAGCCTAATTTATGACAGTCTCTGATGCCTCCTCCGCTCTTCCTTTGTGACGCTCTTACTTAGTTTCAACAGCTTGCTTGAAAATTCCTTGTGTACCTTGTTCATTAAGCTCTTTGTATTGAGGTGACTTTATGTCCACTTTTTTAGTTGCTGTTCTTTATCTAGCCAATTCTTACCCTCTTTAGCTTAGGGCAATGACTGTCTCTTTTAAAGTGCAAAGATGAGTTTGTCCACTTTATAGGTGATAGAGGAGCATCTTTGAGCGGTGGACAGAAAGCGAGAATTAATTTAGCGAGAGCAGTATACAGAGAAGCTGACATTTATCTCATGGACGATCCATTGTCTGCAGTGGATATACACGTCTCGAAGCATCTATATGAAAAATGTATCAACGGTTATTTAAGAAACAGGACTCGAATTTTGGTTACTCATCAAGTCCATTATTTGAAGGACGCTGACCATATTATTATTTTAAAAAATGTGAGTATATTTTGAAATAAATTGAAACGTTTGTGTGATGCCTTTAGGTCAAAACAATGAGTTTTAATAATATTTAATTAAAAGACATAAATTCCCTTGAAGCTAATTCCAATAAATCATGAATCGTTATAAGAATATATAAATAAGAATTATGAAGGTTGCACGTACGAAGTCAAGTTCAGAGCATGAAATAAACATAAATAGTGTTATTTATATTTACTTATGATGAACTTGACTCGTCGTATAAATATGCTAACGATAGTGTTTTAAGGGGCATTCTAATGATCGATTCTCATTATAATTATGATTACCATTACTATTAATATTATTGTTACTAATAAGTAGTTTAATGTATAAAAGTAAGTTAAAGTAATAAACAGAACGTATGGCTACAGGTAATTGTTTTATTCCTGTAAGATGACCCACCGAGTGACCAGCAACACCACCTATTCAGAGGCCCTTCCACACCTATAATCTACCAAGTATCCATCGACGATACATTTATTACATGTGGTTGAATATTTTTAGGGCCGTATCGAAGACGAAGGTACTTTTAATCTTTTAGCCGAAAGCGACAATGTTTACGCTAAACTTTTGACAGCAGAGCCTGAAAATACGGAGACAACCAAAAAAATCGAAACCGGGAAATATACCAGGCAACTTTCTCAACGAGTAAGTAAAATCTAATTTTCAAACTAGTATTGTAATATACTATTTATATTTTAGAGTCGCAAAGATTCAATGGCAAGCTTAGTAAGCGCTATGAGCATAGCAGATACTCTACCTGATCTGGAAGATCAAGAAATTGATGAAAACACCGATGAAGAAAAGGAATTTAACGTAAAAGATCTTCAAGAAGAATCTTCAAAGGGAAAAGTACATGGATCTTTATTATTCAAATACATGTTAGCAGGATCAAATTTATTCGCTGTAACTTTAGTTGTAATTTTATTCCTAGGTAAAGTATAAGTATAGCTTTTCCTTTTTTTACTATGTATGGTATTTTTCAGGCACGCAGTTGGCAGCTAGTGGAGTCGACTATTGGGTGAGTTACTGGGTAAACGTTGAAGAATCAAGAAACTCCAGCTCTTCCATTTCTTCTTTCGTGATCATACCTTCTATAGAACTTACAACAAATAACTGTCTTTACATTTACGCAGTCATTTTGCTTGCTCTATTCATCCTAGCTATAAGTAGATCTATATTTTTCTATAAACTAGCTATGATGAGCTCGGAAAAGTTGCATTATGTAACTTTTAACAGCGTAGTTGACGCTGCTATGAGGTTTTTCGATACCAACCCAGGTGGAAGGATTTTAAACAGGTTTTCTAAGGATTTAGGTGCTATTGATGAATTGCTACCGAAAGCTATCTTAGATTCTACTCAGGTAAGTAGAAAATTGAAATTTATTTCTAGATACAAATTTTTTTTTTAATTCCAGATTCTTTTGTCAATGCTTGGATCACTATTGTTGATTATTGTTGTAAATCCTTACTTTTTAATATTAATTTTTATTCTTTCGTTCATATTCGGATTTATGAGACGCGTGTATTTGAAATCTTCAAAGAATATCAAAAGATTGGAAGGAATAAGTAAGTACGATTACAATATCATCTACTATGAATGAAATAAAACATTTTTAGTGCGCAGTCCTGTATTTACGCATCTGAAAGCAACCATAGAAGGTTTAACAACAATCAGAGCTTTCGGAGCTCAAGGTACACTAACTGAAGAGTTCGACCAACATCAAGATTATCATTCCAGTGCTTATTATATGTTTATAGTTGCCAGCACAGCGTTTGGTTTTTATTTGGACCTTTTTTGTGCCATATTTTTAGCACTGTTGACCTTCAGTTTTCTATTCTTCGGAGGAGTACTTAATATGACAGGAGGGGAAGTTGGCTTAGCCATAACACAAGCTACTGCTTTAACTGGGTTCTTGCAATGGGGTATGCGTCAATCTGCCGAAGTAGCCAATCAATTAATGAGCGTTGAAAGGGTCTTGGAATATAGGAATTTACCGAAGGAGGTTCAAGTGAACGATCCAAAGCCTCCTCCGAAAAATTGGCCGATGAATGGGGAAATCTTATTTGAAAATATGAGTTTACGTTATTTCCAACATGGACCAATGGTTTTAAAACAATTGGATCTTACAATAAAGCCGAATGAAAAGGTAATTATTATTAATAACTTATAGATAATTTTGGATAAATTATAATTTGATTCAAGGTGGGTGTTGTCGGTAGAACTGGAGCTGGTAAATCCTCATTAATCCAAGCTTTATTCAGACTAGCACCAATCGAAGGTAGCATAAAAATAGACAACGTGGATACGCAAGATATAAGCTTACACGACTTACGTTTAAAAATTTCCATAATCCCCCAAGACCCAGTCCTCTTCTCCGGTACTTTGAGATACAATTTAGATCCGTTCAATGAGTATACTGACGAAGTTTTGTACAAAGCTATCCAAGACGTTGAACTCCAAGATCCATCAAACATTATCAACAGACTGGAAAATAGAGTCATGGATAGAGGTGCAAATTATAGCGTTGGACAGAGGCAGTTGATTTGTTTAGCTAGAGCTATTATCAAGAATAACAAAGTGTTGATGCTGGACGAAGCTACAGCTAATGTAGATCCACAGTGAGTTGGGAATATTTAAAATTTATACCGGTGTGAAGATAGCAGTCAATTTTAGCTGCAAAAATGTTGAGAGCTGCTCAATTCGCGGTTTCAGTGGCGTGCATTAAGTTAATATATATAGAAATAATATAGTTAATATTAAGTTAAATCGGATTCATATTTCGAAAAGCCACCTTGATATTCAATCGATGGGGTATATTGATGTATAGGACACACTGTTCGGATTAAATTTGCTTACGATGGAAAATAAGGGTTGAAATGCTACCCCTAAAACTAAAATAAATTGTAACTTCCAAAGGAAACGAGAAGCCAAGTTTATATTTGGAGAGTAGATGCAATATAATGATAAAAATACACTGTTCGAAGAAAATTTGCTTACGATGGGAAACAAGGGTTGAAATGTCACATTGTCCGATTTAACTTAATACTTTGCACGCCACTGAAACCGCGAATTGAGCAGTTCTCAACATTTTTTTAGCTAAAATTGGCTGCTATCTTCACACCGGTAAAATTTATTAGGTTTATTTTTTCTTATATCTTATACTTTAATTTTTGAAGGACTGATTCCTTGATCCAGAAGACAATACGAAGAAAATTCGTAAATTGTACAGTAATAACGGTGGCTCATAGATTGAATACCATAATGGATTCTGACAAGGTGTTGGTGATGGATGCTGGACAAATAGCGGAATTTGATCATCCACATCTGCTTCTTCAGAACAAGAATGGAGTTTTCCATAATATGGTTATGGAAACTGGTAGATCGTCTTCGGAGCAACTTAGAAAAATTGCGGCTGATAGTTATCAAAAAGTTTTTTCTCTTCCAGAATGAAATTAAAATTGTGTCTTTATTAGTGATATTATTCAAATATTGTTTTTTTTATTCAAAAACAAGAAAAATTGTATTATATTTTTGACTGAATACATTCTTATTAAGTATTTTTTATTTTTTTATCTACCAAAAAAACACCAAATCTAATAAATCTACAATTAGTACAATAAATTTTTGTGCACTAAAACCTTTACTGCTGCTTTGTATATAACTGGAAATTATATCGAAAAATGTATCCACTTTATTGAAATTTTTCCACAAAGCAACAGATGCTTTTAAATCTTCCATCACACTGTAATTACCATCCTAAAAACAAGCAACAAAAGTGGCTATCTTTGGTCAGCTCATTACTTATATTATTTGAATACAATTTCTACTTACTCTCGAACAAGAACATTTTTGTAATTTTTCATCCGATGATTTATTAACTGCAAGCTTCAAGATTCTACTTATTATACACTCGATACAACGTTTATCGTTTAAATACCATAAACAAAGCATTTTTTCCAGTGTAATCATAAGTTTGCTTAAGCGTTTGCTCATTATTGCACTATTCCAAAATCCAGTTATGTAAGTCTACAAAAAATTGTTTTTATAAGGTCGAGAGGATCGTAAAATGTTCACCACATCTCACATCTTTGAATACATTTCATTTTATTTATTTTTGTGTCAGAGAGACAACCCTAAGACGACCTTCAAGTGCTTGCAAAATTTTAGTTCTCAATACTAAGCTAGCGGAATTAAGCAACAAGAAGGAATGGGATCCAAATACCATTACCAGACTTGGAAAGAACCTACACAGATTGCTCAAAAGCAATAGAAGGAACTGGGATAGGAGTGTTCGGACCAGGAACCAAACACTCTGAAGGCTAGGGAAAAACCCCAAGTATCTTTCAAGCGGAAATCCACGCCATAAGAAAGTGCGCCCAGCTCAACATTGATAAAGGATACAGAAGACAAAGGATTATCATAATGTCGGATAGTCAAGCAGCCATTAAAGCACTGATCCCTTGTGTAATCAGTTCCAAAATGGTGTGGGAATGCCTAGACAAACTCAATGAACTAGGCGAAAACAATATAGTCACCTTACTATGGATTCCGGGACACACTGGAATAGAAGGAAATGAAATAGCAGATGAACTAGCAAAGAGGGGGACTGAAATACCTTTTTGGGGACCTGAACCCTTTTGCGGAATCAGCTCCAATGTAATATTGGAAGAAATAGGTAAAGCCGAGAAAAAGAGAAGATCTGACTATTGAAAAGATCTAGTAGGGCTTATAAAATCAAAGACTCTTCTGGGTGACTACAACCTGTTGAGATCAAATGAATGCATAAGTCAAAGTAAAACTGCGCTAAGAGTTTCAACAGGGATCCTAACGGGACATTGTCGCCTGAATGGGCACCTGAAAAAGCTCAAAATAGTGGAGGAAAAAGAATGCAGATTTTGTGGCGTGGAAAAAGAAACCTCCATCCACATACTTTCCAACTGCACAGTACTTCAGAATCCTAGAGCACTTCACCTGGGAGATTACTGGATAGAAGAGGAACATTTACCTTAGTTGAAGCATGCAGACATCCTAAAATTTCTCCGGGAAATAGGACTAAAGGAACTACTAGTTTTTGAGACTCTCCTAAGAAACTAAATATTATTCAACGCAAGCATTTTTGGACATCCAGCTTAAAAAATCCGTTGGGTTCTTCAGGGGTAAGGGAGAAGTAATCTGTATTTCAAACCCAATGACAGATGGAACACGTATGTCAATTATTTACCCGCGTGGGGGTTCTTTGCGCGTTCAAAATGGTTTACTGGGAAACGGCAGATACAACAACACAAACATAAACCAAATATGACCACACGGCGAATGCCAAATGTCAGCGAATACACGATACACGAAATTCTTGGAATGAGAATGGCTAGAATTACACCGCTACTACCGCCACCTGTCTGTACTTTGCTGGCAATTGAACGAACAAAGAAGTATAATTTATGCAATGTTCTCACCGAACTAATTTTCCTATACACTTGAGGAGCGGGTAAACATACAACACGGCTCCATCCACCACGTCAAATTTAGTAGTTAAGGTGCGCATGCGTCCAAGCAGTCTTTAACCTTCTATTCGATATGACTGAATGGGAGCTGATTAGCGCAGTTGGTAGGGTACTGAGCTTACAATTCAGAGGTCGTAGGTTCGAAACCCAGTTAGGTGCTTGTTTTTTTTGTTTTTTTTTAGTTTTTTATTTCTTATTTTCTGATATTTCTATACATAGTTACACTAAGATTAAATGGGTATGGGCTTGGGTTTTCTTTTTTTTTTAGTTTTATATTTTTGATATTTACATATTTATTTCAATATTGTTATGTTACTATTAAATTTGGCAAAGTCTTGAGTCATGCGCAGTTGAAGGAGTCCTGTATGTCAACTATTTTGAAAGCTGCGTTGCCGGTACTACCGAAAGAGAAGGCAATTTATGGAATTTATATAAATAAATCAAAACTTGTTTGCAGCTTAGCATGCTAAACAAATCCACAAAAATTGCAAAAATAAACAAAAAGGAGTGTAGGTAATACAATTAGAGAAAAAATACAACGTACTTGATTTGAATTCGTAAAAGATAAATGCAATTCCAAATCTTGGATCTTGTAACTTGAATTTTCGTTGTTGACGATCAGATATAAACGCAGTTCGATATTACCCAGAGCTAGGCTGAAATTACAAAAAGTTCACGATAAATATCAATAAAAATGCTAGCTGCTGCGGCGTAGGATTCTGAATTGCTGTGCAATTCTCAAGTATGTGGATGGAGGTTTCTTCTACTATGCAACATAATTTACCTTCTTCTCCCTTCACTCAGCAGAATCTCTGATTGTCTAAACCCTATCAGATCTATCCAATAGTCAGATCTTCTCTTTCTTTCAGCTTTGCTTATTTCTTCCAATATTATGAGTCCTGGAATCCACAGTATTGTTCTCACCAAGTTCTTTTTGTTTGCTTAGTCATTCCCATACTTCACATACTAAAAATATTACAA
>CAJUYG010000043.1:488929-522097 GCA_910591675.1 Galerucella calmariensis | reverse complement strand
ACATCACGGGTATTCAATTCTTTTAAATTGTGAGATTTTTCTTCTTGTATTAAAAATGTCTCTAATCTACCAACAGTGACCAATGCTTCTGAAAGGTTAGCAAGTGCAACTGTGAAAAGAATTCCCAGTGCCCAATGAAATGCAAAATAACATTGGTGCACTAAAAATACTATGCCAGATGTTAAGTTGTTACCTAAAAAAAATTTGTGTATTTTATGGTTATGGTAAGGCAAGTAGCAGCTTCTCAATTCGTAATTTCCAGCTTACCAAGTAATACGAAGCAGACAAGTGTAACACATAATCCAAATTTATCCAAAAAAAGGATATAGTTTACATGCATTCCCTTTAAATACAAAGATTTAGTTAAATCTTTGATTTCCGTATCTCTAGAGAGTTGTATGAGGCTTCGAAAAGGTTTTTCCCAAGCGTACATTTTAATAACTTTCATACCAGCTATCATTTCGTTCATTAATTTTACTCTACAAACAGTTTTTTTCGCGATTATTTTACGAAGTTTTACTATAAACATCGCAATTGTACCTAAAAATATATTATAGGTTAGGAAAATGGCAAAACCTCGCAATTTTTTTAACCAGCTCTCCACAGTTTTTTTTTGTGACATAGAAAATGCTCCTTGTGCTATTTCCTACCTTCTGTGAAAATTTCAAGTAAATCCATATGCTGGACGAAAAAAATTACGAGCCAAAATGCTCCATTTCCTGTACTATTGATACGTATTCATTTTTCAGCATTAAATTTAATTTTCAAATAACATACATTGTATTGGAATAGTAAATCCAACTGTGGCCATTACTCCTACTATTGATGATATCCCAACATTTTGATATAGAATAAAAAAAACTATTATCGTTTGTATAGGTATCGACCAGAACACGTGAATTCGTACAAATACTTGATCAAAACATTGTACGTCGTTTGCCAGTAAATTTACAATTTGTCCAATCGATGTTTCGACTAATACTTTTTGGTTCAATTTGGTAATCTAAAAAAAAAATATGATATTGATGATATTAAGTCTTTTAAGACAAATGCCTTTGAGAGTGTTGATATGAAGTTTCCAATTAAGCCGAGAGTCGAAAGTTAATTCAAGAATTTTGCAATGATTAACAGCAGGTAACAGGGGGTTATTGAAGAAGATTAGCGGTGTACCGGATGGGGATCTTCTGCTAAACTTTCATCAAAGCTCTCTGCCACTATCACTGGGGATCCGACGAAAATACCTTATTGAGAGTTTACAGATCCCTCATCCGTTCTAAACTAGACTACGGCAGCTTTATTTACATGTCATCCTCCAAATCCACCATCGACTCACTGAACTCTATTCACAATGCAGCCCTTCCACTCTCTATCGGTGCTTTCCGTTCTAGTCCAGCTGCTAGTCTATACTGTGAAGCAAATGAGCCACCCTTGTTCCTAAGACGTCAATCCAATCTTCTAACCCTTCTAACCCTGTTTACCCTTTGCTTACACCAATGTCTCAACATCATCCTTCCAACACTACTTCCAAACGTAGCGTAAAATCTATTGCCCATTTTCTTTTCCCATTACTTGAGAATACCGACCTTTCAATGACCACTCCGCTCCCCCAACCTTATATCCCTCCTTAGACTAAGCAACTTCCTCTATTCAATACCTCCCTTACCAAGTTCAATAAACATGAATCGCCCAACATACTTATGAAGAAAGCATGTTTTGGAAATATTAGAAAAAACACCATATGATGTAGTTCTCTACACAGACGCCTCAAAAACTTCTTTTGGTGTTGGCTGCTCCGTCACTACCAACCACGAACTAATAGGTTCCTATCGGTTGCCCTCAACATGTAGCGTTCACACTGGTGTGTTGTATAGCATCTTCCAAGCTTTCAAGCAAATCTCTTCTCCTGTACCTCCATTTGTACCGATTCACTTTCCTCAATTAATTCACTCAATACTATCTTTACTGACCATCCAATAGTTCAAAACATCCATGACATCTATCAAACTCTCTCAGCTCGTGATGTAACAGTCTGTCTTATCTGGCTCCCATCTCACATTGGAATTACTGGCAATGAAAACGCTGACCACCATGCTAAAGAAGCCTCTTCTTCCATCACCACAACAACGTTCCAGCTCCCAGATGACATATTAAACTATTATTCAAAAAGTCCGTCAAGGAGTCCTGGCAAAATTTTTGGCACAACAGCAAAACAGCCCTTTACGATATACAACCATTAATCGGCTGTCTCTCCCTCGATTTTCTAGCCAGGAGAGAAGCTGCTGTCATTAGACGATTGCGGATCAACCATACCAAATACACACATGGTTTCTTGATGTCTTATGAAAACCTTCCCGTCTGCAATAGTGCTTTAACCGTTAAACATATTCTCACAGACTGCTAGGAATACACCATTACATACAAGTGTCTAGACCTAATACCAAACCTGAGAGAGCTTTTAAACTGCACCGCTGAAATCCCAAAGACATTGAAATTCCTCAAATCAACTAACCTCTACCACAAAATATAAACTAGATTGATATGTTACCGAGTATTTTACATATTTTATGTTTTAAGATAGTGTATTATAATGTGTCTTTTTGTCTTTTGTACAGTGCCAATGGTCATAGTAGTCGAGGCACTTAAATTCTAATAAAAAAAAATATGTTTAGTCGTGTCTTACTCGTTAATACCATAAGGTATGTCCTAAAACTTTTGGAACAAAATTCATTGGCTTCAATTTTAGCAAAACTAAATGATTTTATCTAAGAATAAAATACCTTTTTGTAGATCAATGATGATAAAGCCACTCTAACTCGTTTAGTTTAGTAGTTCAAACGTCGTTAATCGATTGAAAAATATTTGCAGTGAATTAGCAATAAGTAGAGCTACGACGTAGATGTATAGTTCAGTAGTTCTATGCTGATTATTATTGCTGGCAAAGGTTGATAATAGTTTACCCAGGATTACTGGTCTAGCAGTGCTAAAAAAACAAACGAAAAGAAAGTCCGAAATATTGTTGAAATTTCATCAAACATAAAAAATCTTTATTTATTGAAATAATATGCGAAAAGGACTTTGTTGAACTCAAAACAAACAGTGGAATATAAAAATATAAAATGAAATATAAAAAATAAGAGCAAAATCTTATTTATTGCAACAACTTAAGCTACCGTGGCACTTCGAATTGCACAAAAGTTCCTTGCTCTTACAGTTGCATTTAGTCGTGGAACACTTCCTTTTGCAGTTACAACGTGTATAGCCTTGCCCTCCACTTTTTGAATTAGCAGAAGCTGCCTCTCTTAGCGACATTTCTTTTGTTGAAACTTCGTCCATGGAAAGTAACTTTTCTTTACAAATTACGAACTGCTTCAACCTAACTGAAACAAGGGGCTGGAACCGTCTAAAAACTTGTCGCGACCTGCATTTTAGCTAATACAATAACACATGGCGCAGTCAATAAACTGTCTTTGAATTGAATTAAATGTCAGATGACGAAAAGAGCAAACAGAGGATGTGATTCAAGAAGAATAGATTCAGATGCACAGAGAGATCAATTAATTTGTCATTTTGCTTCACGCATTCCACACTTAACAACGCTACAAAACGATATGATTTTAGATAGTAAGAGCTAGTCTAACTGTCATCAGTTGTTCAACAGTAAACTGAATAAAATGTGACATGAGGACCCAGAACAGTATGGTCGACCTGTTAGTGCCGTCATTCTGGATTGGTCCATTGAGGAGAACTATGAGCTAGAAAAAGGTTAGGTTAGGTTCATCGAAGAACACGTTATAAAACTTCTGTTTTGTTGAATAGACAGTGCCTTCGTTATATCGTTTCAAGCTGTGTTTTGATATTTTTAGTTCTTTTTAAGATATTTTCATATTTTTTCTTATTATTTCTTTTCCATGTATAAGGATTATTTTGATATTCAAGCAAAATAAATACTCACAGAACAAACAAATGTAAAGCACCCCAGAATATCCCACTTCTTAAGATCGCCATGTATTGGGTTTTTATGATAGCTCTAAGCAAGCTCGGTGGATCATTTTTATTTTTGTCTTTAGCAAGCTCATCCATCCAATATTTTTCCAAAGTATTTGTTAGGTTTGTAGATTGGTTTTCATCTAAATTTTCATAAATATCCGTTAGATTTAACCGCGTTTTATTTCCCTTTCTAATTAAAGGTATCAACCATCTAAAAAAATCATCAACAGCTTCATTTCCATCATTATTAATTACTTTAACAGATCACACGTTTCAAGCAACACAAGTGCAGGGTTATGCGTCAAACGGTCACAGCATGAGTGGATTTTAGGCATCAAAATACGTTCATATGAAACTACTAATTAAAAATGTACTACTACTTGAAACCTCTAATATCTTTGTTGTTAATGGAACAAAAGATAGAAAACTCTACATTTTTGGAAAGGAGAATGATTGCTCTTTCGAATAAGATCAAAAATTATAGGGTGTTCCTTTTAAAAAAATACATATTTTACCCTTTGAATTTGACCAAAATTAGTAAAACACCTTGTGTTGATGAGATGAAATGCCAGCCAAGCCTAAAAAAATCTCTTTGATAAACTATTGAAACTAGTGAAAACCCCATCTCTTTGGAGCAATTAATAAGCTGGGCATTTATGTTTAAAATCAGTCACTTTTATTTGGGACACCCTGTATATATATAGTAGATAGAATAGTAGATTTTTATATTAAGATTTGCAAATTATCTTACCCGAAAAACGCATTCGAAAACCAATTGGCATTTTTTTGGGGATGTTCAGCACTTAACTCATATCCTATATTCATTATAATAACTGTATATTTCTAACAAAGCTTTTGTGAGTTTTCGTCAACAATATATTGAAGTTATTCAACTAATTGCTGGAAATAATGAGATAAGCATAAACGCCGATAAGACTAACTTTTTTAACAACGTATGTTCGTTCCAAATTATACCAACTATGTATTCAAGTGAAAAGTAATAATTTTCATAGATTTAATAGTGTAAAAATGTTCAGGTTGGGTTGAAAAATAAATTATCAACAGTATAAATTTTTTTATTGATTTTTACAACAATTTTACTATTTGTTATTCATCTTTTTTCTGGAAATATGCGTCTTTCGCTGTATTTATCAGTTGCATCGTCATCGCTGGTCCTGTTTCTAATACCATTTTATAAAAATAGCCATCTTCTATTTGCAAAAGTTTATGAGGATGATCGAATTCGACCATGGCTCCAAAACTCATAACTAGTACTTTGTCTGAATCCATTATAGTATTCAACCTATGCGCGATTGTGAGTACTGTACAGTCCGCAAATGTTTCACGAATTGTAGCTTGTATTAAGGAGTCCGTCCTGTAAAAAATTAAACAAATTTAATTTTGAGTTAAAAGATTCGTGCGACAAGATACCTATGATCCACATTGGCTGTTGCTTCGTCCAATACTAAGATTTTATTGTCTTTTAAAATTGCTCTTGCCAAACATACTAATTGTCTTTGACCCAAGCTAAAATTTGCTCCACCTTCTGCCACTAGGAAGTCCAAAGACTCTACGCTATCTCTTAATTTCACCTAGAAATAAAAATTAAAACCTGGAGATCTTATATTTTGTAAAATTAGGTACAAACTACTATTCTTCCACGACAAAAAAAAAGCTACTGAATCATAAATAAGTTTACACTGACTTGTTCTAAAGCGTTCCAGATCTTTTCGTCATCAAATTGGTTAAAAGGATCCAGATTGTATCGTAAAGTTGCTGAAAATAAAACTGGCTCTTGAGGTATTATGGAGATTCTTTCTCTCAAATCAGTTAGCCCCAAATCTTTGGTATCTACTCCATCGATTAATATGGAACCCTCCAAAGGAGCCAAGTGAAATAGAGCGGAAATTAAAGAAGACTTCCCGGCACCTGTACGTCCAACTATACCGATCTAAAAAATATTACAAATCAAACAAAAAGCGACAGGATGATAAACTAATTAATTTGAGTACCTTTTGTCCAGCATGAATAGAGAAGTTTAAATTTCTCAATACAGGAGGATCATCTTCAATATATTTCATAGACAGATTCCTAAATTCAACATGTCCATCTTGCGGCCAGCGTCTTTTTGGTATTTTTTCTTAAATACAAAAACTATTAGCATGATTTAAAGACTAATTATGTCTTAAATACCTTTTGGAGTTTCAAAAGGACCTTCATTGTCTATTTTCGTATATTGAAGAACCCTTTCCACACTTGTTAATTGGTTAATAACCTCTGCACTTTGTCTTGTACCATACTGTAACATGCCAGTCAATACCAAAGATTGGGAAATAGCCAAACCTGCTAAACTACCATTAACGTTAGAATCTAAAAATCAATAAATCTCAACAGCTGTCTCTAGCATATCTATAAATCATACTTACATATATGTAATATTACAAAAAATACTATGACACAAGCTAGAAATATCACAGATAATAAATCAAGCCATAATCCAAAGGAATTCATGCAACCTATGGTCAAATACCATGCAGCAGTGTGTACATCCTGAAAATAGAATTAAGGGACCTACGTATTCATGAATAAAAAACTTACTTGATGGCCGTCAAATTCATCTTTTAAAATACCTTCAGTGTTAGAAGCTCTTATGGTAACAATGCCATTAAGAGTAGAATTTACATGTGAAAATACTGGAGATTTAGCTAAAATTAGGATTACAATTAGAATCGTTAGCTGGAAGTTTAAGATACTTACTGATTCCTTCTAAATGTTTAAGTACTTTTGCTGTTGAAAGATACCAAGATCTGAATTTCACGAACAAAGCACCCAGAAATACTATTAAAATTATCATGTATGGACTGGAAATGCCAATGTTCACTAATATACCAGCTAGAACTAGGAAAATCTGAAATTAAAAATCTCTAATCATATAATAATCGTTTTTTTTTTAGAAAGTTCCTTACTTGAACAGTATCCAATAATATTCTCGGCAATATTTCATCGATAGCTCCCATATCCTTAGCGAATCTATTAAGAATCCTTCCACTAGGATTAGTATCAAAGAATCTCATCGGTGCTTGTAATAGTCTATGGAATATTTTCGAATGTAGATTTATAGAAGCCATCATACAAGTTTTAAAAAACAAAAATGATCTCGTCAAAGTAAGTAGTATCGCTAATACCAGCAAACCACTGTAGATGTACATCGCGCAATCAGTTTTAACAAGTGTAAAAGTATCTTCATTGGTTTCTAAAGTTTCAAAAATGTCAAAATCGATGATACTTCGAGATGAAGTTACGTTGTATGCATAATTTTGAAGGGATTTAAAAGTATCTGTACTATTTAAAGTAATTAGTTGTGTGCTTCTAAAGTTAAGCGGTATTGTTTGCCGTATTTCTTCTTGAGAAGTCCTAAAATTCTTCATTACATAACATTTATTAGATAAGTTAACTTGTACTTACCAAACTGTCAACCAAAGATCAACCATAGCGCAAAGACTTTGTGCTAAAATAAGTGTAACACCAAGAATAGCTAGCATGAATATACTTTTTGCAGCTAGAAGATACTGTTTAAACGGTTTGATATTTGGATCACTTCCCGATTCTTCTTCCTCAATTTGATCGTTGATAAAATCTGATATGTCACTCTAAAAAATTATAATACATTCCAATCTTCATTATTATTAAAAATTTTATTACTTACGCTAGCATTAGAAATTCTTGAAGATCTTCTTGATGATAATTGTCTGGAAAGTTTGCGAAGAGTTGTAATCTTACTATCGGTATCGGTTGAAACTTCATCTTTTTCTATTGCTTCATCGTCAGGTTCCATAATTTTTGTGAAGTCCAATTTTAACCTGGTGAGTTCATTGAACGTACCTTGAGCTTCAATTTTCCCCTGTAAGCAAATGAAAATTGAGAAAATGCTTTTTAAAACTACTCTCACTTCTCTAGCTAGTAGCTGGTCTTGATTGCTGGAGTTTAGAATAACTTCCACTGAGTGGAGTACAAAATATTTAAGAGACTGGAGGAGCAAATGAAGTGGTTTGACATGAATTAGTCATACGGTTGCGAAGATACTAGTGAAAATATGGATGGTTTGTAATAAAGAAATAATGACCCTTACGTTGTTAATATAAATTATCAAATTCGCCTTTTTTAAATACTGTAACTGATGTGTAACCAAAATCCTAGTTTTCCCATGCAAATGCGTATGAATACACTGATCGAATAAATGCTTTCCAACGTGAGTATCGACAGCTGATAGTGGGTCGTCTAATAAGTATATATCTGCTTTTCTATAAATTGCTCTAGCTAAATTTATTCTAGCTCTTTGACCTCCGCTTAAAGAAACTCCTTTTTCGCCTAAAATAGATATTTTATTAGAGGAAAGTCACCAAATATGGAATAGTATCCTAATATGGAATGCCTTCATTTCTCTAAGACTATAAGTATGAAACGCAACACTCGACCATCTTCTGTTTCAGTCGGTCTACTAACTATCGCACCCACACCATCGAGGCAGTTGCGCGAATGCTTCACGTGTGGTAGGCGTGTTTTGTTTTGTTGTCGTGCAGAAAATTTTAAAGGTAAGTATTAAACGAGTATTACCAGCTGTTATGTTTGCTTACGTAAGTGTTATACTATTTGGTATATCGGTATTATGTTTATTTCACCATTTTGTGATCTTTTGTCTTTAAAATATTTGACTTTAAAAAATATTTAGAAGAGTTTGATACTTGGATCTGTGACTTTTGCAAGTAATTATGTAACTTCTTCCATTTATACCTATTCCATATTTGGTTACTCATTTGTGATTTTGTTTTTTTGTGTTAGATTTTAATTTGATAACTAATATATTTAATTAAAGGCTGCTAATTACTACATATAAATGTATGACTGATTAGTAAAAACATTAAACTGATTCAATTTATATGAAGTTTTTTTTTATATCCCAAAAACAAAATGGTATTCCATATTTGGTGACTTTCCCCTAGTATTGGATAGCATTAAAGCTTTATTTTTCTTTTACCCACTATAGTTCTATCTCCTTGAGGAAATTGTTCAAAATCTCGTTCTAGGGCGCAAACTTTAACAACTTTTTCATACCAACATTTTTCATAATTGTTTCCAAACAATATGTTGTTACGGACAGTGGATTGGAAAAGCCATGGGTCTTGGGAACAGTAAGATATGTCACCACCCATTTGAACTCTACCAGTATTTGCTGGCAACTCTCCCAGGAGAAGCTGAAAATAGATTTCCAAATCTATCGACTGAAAAAGTGCTTAATATAAATGTTGAATCCAGACCCAAACTATTACCTGTAACAAGGAACTTTTTCCAGCTCCTACCGGGCCAATAACAGCGCAAAGAATTCCTGGAGGTATCTCAAGATTAACATCACTTAAAGTACGTCCTTGTTGAGTCCAAGATGCGTTCACTTTCGACAATAATAACCCTTTTCGATCCATCTTTCCTATGGCAGTATCTTCTTTTTCTTCCATTACAAGAAATGTCTGTAATCTTTGAACAGATACCCATGCTTCCGCTCCGAGGGTAATTGCCATGGGGAAAAAGAAACCCAATGTCATTTGGAGAATGTTAAATGATTGAGCCAATGAAAATACTCTATCCGCAGTTATATAATTCCCTAAAATAAAAAGAGATAATATTGACAACAGGGACATATGAAAATGTAATTATATTGAGTCAGTAAGGTAAAATGAAAACAATGTAAATGTGTTTAATAAACCCTACAAAATACAAATAAAACAGAACACAGAGCCAGATGCTGCTAATGCAATACGCATATATACAGATGGCTCAAAAATGGAAGAAGGCTCAGGATGTGGAGCTTACTCCAGAGGACTAAGCCTAAAGATTGAGTGGGGAATGGGAAACAATACCAGCGTGGTTCAAACAGAACTAACAGGTATCTCAATAAAAATTTTAGGACCCAGTGACACCTACGGCCTAACGACTTCGACAATTGCGGAACTAGCCAAAAGTTACACCCATGCTCAATCCTTTAAAATATGGGATGGAATCAAAGGATACAGTCTTGCTAGGATCACCCTGGGCGACCCTGGGAAGCTAGTGCCGAAGAAATATTTGGCGATGACCAGGAAAAACCTACGTTTAACAGTAGGATTTCTGACTGTCCACTGTCAACTAAGGGAACACCTCCATACTATGGGGCTAGTGGACACACCTCTATGCAGGATGTGTGAACAGGAAGATGAAACTGTCAGGCATCTCTTACGCGAGTGTCCGGAGTTATCGTCAATAAGAGAGTGTGTGTTCGGTGAGTCTTGGTCGATATAAAGGAGATATCTCCTAGTGACCTGTCCACCTTCCTGGGAAAGTCAGGATGGACGATGTCGTTACTGTAAAATGAACTGAAAATTGTAAAAGTGTAAGAATCAAAAGTGTGAGTGAGTTTACAAACAATTATGAATAGTTAACAAAGTGTAATAACAAACACCATAAACAATTAGTGATAGTAAATAAATAACAAGTAATAAAAACATTAAGTGAAAATAAATAAACATGACAAACAACTGAGTTATCGTTGACAATTTTTAAAGACAATGGACATCCATTAGTTTATAAATATATGTAACCGTAGGTTAATGACATTATTTAATAATAATGTATCATCTATTTTTAGGAGATTTGTAAATTCATTTCATTAGGGGGAAAGGAAGTTCAACGGAATTTATTCTTTTCGTAGAAGGGGAAGGTGTGATGCCTTTTGGTCAATATAATGTATAGTAGTAAGTTTAAGTAATAAATAGAACGTATCCCAGTGCTACAGGTAGTTGTTTTATTCCTGTAAGATGACCCTCCGAGTGACCAGCAACACCACCTATTCAGAGGCCCTTCCACACCTATAATCTACCAAAGTATCCATCGACAATACATTCATTACAACAACTCCTCGGGATGATGTACAATGGGTCACATGTGGCCTAAGTGCTGTAAGCGCACACTCACCTCCCCGACTCTACAGATACAGATACAGATACATCCTTTCCTAACATTGATAGTTCAACTAAAAACTATTTAATAAATTAAAATTGCACTTGCCAAGTAGAACGTAGCATACAATGCTACAACATAGACCTACTCGGTCCATGAATACAACACAACTGGCGGAAATTGATCTAGAATATGACACCAAAGTGATGACTTTGATTTCTGCGTCTCTCGCTATTTTGATGAGCTTTTCAAAAGGTTTCTCCCAAGCATACATTTTAATTACTTGTATACCGGAAATAATTTCACTCATCAACTTTACTCTGTTGTCAGTTCTTTTAGAAATTACAAATCTCAATTTACCAGCGATCTTGGCGATATAACCTGAAACAGAATCAAACTTTAAACATATTTCATATGGTTAGAATCCAAGAGGTTCAATAAAGCTCAAAGTAAAAATGTATAACTTAAACCATGAAGAATTAGATCAGGTATAGGTGTATGGGCGCAGAGGATTGCGGAAGATGTAGTGATTGTCACCCATTGGTTCGCAGAGACAGTTATGAATGTCGTATAAGAAGCTCTACGAATTTTGGAGGACTAGTGCTTTGAAATAATGGAGTATAGGACCCAAGGTGGCTCACTGGCTTTGTACAACTGTGATAAAGCTAGCGATAATCTGGTGTCTTCTGCAGTGAATATATCAACTACAAGCTCATCTTGCATTACCTTGGCAGGCGGCATCAATGGAAGCCTCCCTTTTTGATATTAAGCATACATTTTTTGGTCTCGCTTTAATTTATTGAACCTCAATGAATAATAATTAGGGTGAGTATTCACCTTGCACGGGTATAGACACAGTCAACATGATAATAAGTCCTGCTAGAGCAGATAAGCCAATCTGCTGCCACATAATGTACAAAACGAGAGCAGCTTGAAAAGGCATCATCCACAAAGCGTGTAGAAATAGAAAAGCAAAATCGAAACGGCTAACATCGTTTGACAGCAAATTAACCACTTGACCTGAAGCTGTTAGACCCAGTGAAGTGTTATTCAATCTTGAAATCTAATAACAATATAAATAATACAATTAAATATATCTACCATTTACACGGAGGAATTACCTTTCTGTAGATCATTGACGAACATGCTATTCGGACTCTCATACCAACAGATTGAAATTCTAAATTGAGATGATGTGTGAAAAATGTATGGAGCACTGTAACTGTTATAAGTGCCACGCTGTGAATGTACAAAGCGTATCCAGTATCGTTTGTCTTATCGTTGAATACTAATAGTAGTTGTGCAAGAAAATATGGTTTCAAGGATCTGAAAAAAGTTTCACTACAAACTTTTCTTTATGAATTTCGAGTGACTTACACGAAAACAATGTTCGCAAAACCGTAAAATAATCCGTAAATTGTGTATTCTACAAAAAACGTTTTAATTATTGCTAATAAGAGACTTGGTTCTTTGGATTTGGTTTTAGCTTTTTGCAATTCATACTCCCAATGTTTTTCTAATTTATCCGCTAGCTCTTTAGATCTGTCTTTGTCCAAGGGTTTATATAAATCACCTAATTCTAAATCTTTCTTCCGTCCTTTCTTGATTAATCCTATCAACCATCTGAAAAAAAAATGATTCCTTATTATCCTTCATTTTGTTTGTTCCATCTGTCATCAGGTATTGTACTGTGTGAATTTGGGATGGGTAGATCAACCTCATCACCCTTTCCAAAAGGTACAGTTTGTATATCGTCCCAATCAGTCCCAAAAACGATATAGTACAGGGAATGAAGCTCAAAAAAGGTAAAACCTCGCAATTTTTTCGTCCAGCATGGATTGACTTGAAATTTTAATAGGAGGTAGGTGATAGCCGAAGGTTTAAAATCTATATCGAACCGAAGGGCGCTAAACGGTTTTTAGGGGTGAAACCTACCCTTATTTGTCAAAAATCATAAAATAACATTTTAAACCTGAAAATGGGTAAGATTTGGTTTGAATAAGTTAAATAATTATTGTTTTGAGCTTTGGAATACAATTTCATCATATTTCAACCCTTAAAAAGCAGCCCCTGTTACAGCTTAATGTAAAAAAAATCACGAATCCTTAAAAAATGATTTCGCCTCTGATTGATTTGCATAAAAATTTTGGATTAGGCTCAACTTACCCTCTGCTTTATATATCATGTTATGCCGACGAACCCTGATTGTTTCTTAGGGGTGAAAACTACCCCTAAATGTCAAAAATTAAAAAATAGCATTATAAATCTTGAGATAGGTGAAAATTGGTTAGAAATAGTAAAATGATGAATTTGTTACATTTCAAAATACAATTTTATACTTTTTCAACCCTTAAAAATCAACTGTTATTAGTGTTATATGTAAAAAAAAAAATTTTTACGAGAGAAAAATAATTAATGCTAATAAGGATTTGCTCAATAATTCTGTTGTAAAAAAAATGTGTCACGTGCATTAAGTATGCATTATAAGCTATTGTAATAGATATTTCGTATATATAACGCCCCACTGCCGAATAAACCGGTTTTGTACATTATTATGCTTCCAAGTGCACTATACTATACTATTGGAATTTTTCCTAAAAAAAATCGATTGTTTTTTTTAACGTATTTCCTTCATTTTTGATGATAAAAAGTTTATTCAAAAACGATTTTGAAGGGTTTTCCAAGAACTACAAGGATCTGTTAGTTAAATCTCTTCAGACCCTTTCGTTTTTAAATGGGGTGAGTTTAAAGGGCTAAAAAAGGTGGTGCTCGTGCGTAAATAGACGTTTTAAACGGCTATATCTCGTCAAATATTAACTGTACAAAAAATCTACTTAAAGGAAAATTTTTGTCATAAAAAAAGCTACAATTTCGTTTTTTAACTTTGCTTGTACCTCTAATATTTTCGGAGTTATTTTGAAAGAAAGTGTAAAAAATACAAAATTATGAAAAATAACTTTTTACTTTAAGCCACAATTTTTCGAAAACTATGAATTTTAAATTGGTCAAACTTCTTGGACATATTAACCATACATTTACAGAGAGAATTGCACAAGGGTAAAGATCAATTTTAATTAGGGGGGTAGTTAGGGGGTTGTTTTCACCGATTTTAATGTATAAAAAATTCAGTACTGACATTATTTTTGTCATAATTCACTCAATTTTGATGCTACAGACCTTCGAGTTATCCGCGAAAAACATATCAAAAACGTCGATTTTACAGCCGTCCCGTAGACTCCAGAGTTGTTTGCCCCATCACTTACCTCACAATATCTGCCATTCTTTGTTAGAAATTGTATAGTTTCACCCATGAGACCCTTATTATGTTGAAAAAACTTACCCGAAAAGTAGTTTCGATAATAAATTCGACTCATTCCTTGGGTTTTCGGCTTTCAAAGAGTAACCTATATCCATGATTCATGAATATGAGTTAGATTTATAATTTTAAATGAAAATATTACGAAAATTTAACACAATGATATGATTGTTAAAATAGTATTACACAATAATTTATACTTGGAAACTATTTGGATAGTATAATCTATGTTTTCATAAGCTTTAAGTTATGCAAATAATAAAAATGTGTTAATATTTCATCAATGTCAAATTGGATTACATTTAACAATGGGTTGGCGTCCTTATTTATCTATGTAAGAGTGGTTTTGATGATGCTATCTATTTGTATTTTCCAGTTTTCTTAAAATTTGTTGTAAAAATATATTACTAGAGTTAAGAAAATTCTGAAGAGCCGGCAACATGCAAACGCGGAAGCATAGACAGGACAAGAGCTAAAGCGACCCAACTAAGCTAGTCAGTTATTTATATGGTCCACTGTTACACTTGTTACACTCATCAGTGGCGCCGAGAGTTGTGTTTAGATGTGTAGATCAGTATTAATACAAATCACTCCAATCATCTTGATAGTAAGAAAAAGAGATACCCAGTGGGATATGGATAGGGTGAAATTGTTAATAAATATTATCAAAAAAATAATATGAAAATATAATTTTTTATTTCTCAATTTTTTTGGCTTTCATAGGTAATTTTAGCGATGTTTTTCAATTCTGCAGACATTGTCAACCCTGTTTCTAATACCAAGTCGTGGAAATATCCATCAGGATTTTGTAGAAGTTTATGAGGATGATCGAATTCAACCATATTTCCAAAATTCATAACAAGAACTCTATCTGAATCCATGATGGTGTTCAATCTATGAGCGATCGTTAGTACTGTGCAGTCTTTGAATATGCTGCGGATTGTTGTTTGAATTAATGCGTCAGTTCTGAAACAAATTTCCGTCTATTAAGTTACGCCTCCAAGGTTTTCCAAAGATATTTCAAAGATTCCCAATAATTTTTGAACAAAAAATCTAGAGATATATATGTAGTTACTTGTGATCTACATTCGCCGTAGCTTCGTCCAAAATCAAGATTTTATTGTTTTTCAAAATAGCTCTTGCCAAACACACTAGCTGCCTCTGACCCAAACTGAAATTCCCTCCTCCCTCTGTCACAAGGATGTCCAAAGATTCAATACTATCCTTTAATTCCACCTGAAACAGAAAATAAAAGTATTGAAAGAGCACTCTGAAGCATTTAAGTTAACATTTACCTGTTCTAGAGTATCCCAAATTTTATCATCATCAAATTCATTGAAAGGGTCTAAATTATACCGTATGGTATCAGAAAACAATACTGGTTCTTGAGGTATTATGGATATTTTCTTTCTGAGATCAGTCAGCCCTAGCTGTTTGGTATCAACTCCATCTATGGTAATTGATCCTTCTAAAGGTGTTAAGCGAAACAATGCTGATATTAAAGAGGATTTCCCCGCACCTGTACGACCAACTATTCCAATCTGAAACATATACAGGGTCTACTTAAGCTGGAGTCATATGGAAAACTGTATTTCTGATCAAAAGTTTCGCATGGTTCAAAAATAAAAATCAGTTAGACGGGTCGAAGTAAGGAGTCTAGTTTACCTTTTCGCCTGGTTTTAGAACAAAATTCAAGCATTTTAAAACAGGAGCTTCGGCTTCAACGTATCTCATAGACAAATTTTGGAATTGAATAAGGCCTTTTTTAGGCCAAGTTCCTTTAGGATTATCACCTAGAAAAAACAATGAATTAAATTGTCATATTTCTATAAATAACCTAACCTTTTGGTGTTTCAAATGGTCCTTCATTTTCCAAGTGGGTGTAATGTAGTATTCTTTCAATACTAGCTGAATAATTGACAGCTTCAGCTACTTGCCTCATACCGTACTGCAGCATGCCGGTAAGAATCATACATTGGGAAATTCCCAAGCCTGCTACGCTACCATTTACTCGATAAACTTAAAAAACAAGTTAAATAGAGAACATTATTGACGTTTTAGTAATCTAGTAAATAAACTGCTACACAAAAACTTTTCTCTCCTCACTTTCGGGTACCTCCGTATACAAAATATGATAGATACACCTTTGCTGACTTTTTTTCATTTCATGTCATTATCTAAGAATATGTATTTCAAATTTCAGCTCATAACTGCCATTATTATGAACCGGACGATTTTTTTAATTAAAGTGTGTATAAACCAAAAATCATAATTTGCTAAGACACAATATCCCCCTTAATTTTTGTGTAGCAGTTTTATACATATGATCCATGAATTACTTACAACCATTTAGAATAACAAAACTATAAGTGACACAAGCTAAAAGAGCTACGCAAGTTGTATCCAGTAGTAAACTGAAGAAATTCATACATGCTATTGAAAGATACCAAGCTGAAGAGTGGACATCCTGAAAAATAAAAAGTTATTGAAAAAAAAAGGTATAACCATTTTTTTATCCACATTTCTATCATGTACATATACAGTAAATTTCACTAATATGGTGCTTATATATAATTATAATCACTTAGTGATGAGCATAAAATACCAAGACTAAGACTAGGATAGGTCTTGCTTATTCGGTCTTGGACTAGGTCTTGCTCACTCGATCTGGGTCTAGGTGTTGCTCATTCGGTCTTGGTCTTTGTCTTGCTTATTCGGTCTTGGTATTAGTCTTGCTCATTCGGTCTTGTTCTTGGTCTTGCTTATTCTGTCTTGGTCTAGGTCTTGGTCTAGGTCTTGCTTATTCGGTCTTGGTCTTTGTCTTGCTCATTCGGTCTTGGTCTAGGTCTTGCTTATTCGGTCTTGGTCTTTGTCTTGCTCATACGGTCTTTGTATTAGTCTTGCTTATTCGGTCTTGGCTAGGTCTTGCTTATTCGATCTTGGTCCTGGTCTTGCTTATTCGGTCTTGGTCTTGCCTATTCTGTCTTAGTCTAGGTCTTGCTCATTCGGTCTTGGTCTAGCACTTGCATATTCGGTCTTGGTCTTTGTCTGGCTTATTCGGTCTTTTTATTAGTCTTGCTTATTCGGCCTTGGTATTCCTTATTCGGTCTTGGTCTTGCTTATTCGGTCTTTGTAATAGTCTTGCTTATTCGGTATTGATCTTGGTCTTGCTTATTCGGTCTTGGTCTCGTGAAAAAGCAAGACCAAGTCCAATTGTTCTCATCAGCTTATCACACTTACCGTAAAATTTATACTTTTTATTTGTCCTCTTATTATTAACATAAAAGATATCATTAAAACAAAAAAATAACTCACTTGGTGCTCATCAAATTCATTAATCAAAATAGCTTCAGCTTTCAAAGCTCTGATTGTAGTTAGCCCATTCATTGTTGAGGTTATGTGCGAAAAAACTGGAGATTTCGCTGAAACATAAATTTATAATTTAAAAACGAAAACGTCCATCCAAGTTACACTCACCTTTTCCTTCTAAATGTTTCAATGTTTTAGCAGACTTAATATAGTAAGATTTGCATTTAAATAAAATAAATCCCACTATAACGACTGCAACGATCATGTATGGGTTAGAAGCGGTGATATTTATTACAATACCAATAATTACAATACAAATCTGAAAAAAATGATAATATTATTCGTTATTACCAAACTACCGAGCACAAAATTGAGTTGGGTTAAATTCACTTTATCGGCTGATGACAATACTGTAACCTGGAGTAGTTCAGATGAACCAACTTTACATTCTACCATAGGCAAAGATTATTCTCTGCTTATTTTGCCATTAAATCTGTGTCTAAGCAGCTTGATTCTTCTACTGCTTCAACAACCCACTACTATTTGCTTGAATCACACCTTCGCTATGGTCTGCCTTCCTGTGGGTCTTGTAGTTTACAATTCTATGTTTATCCATTGGTGGACTTGTAGCTTTCCTTTTGCAGAACAGCCTAGTACAAGAAACCTACTTCTAATCCACAAGTAGTAGTAACTAGCAGCTCCTTTAGAATACTTTCCTGGAGAAGTTTAAGGATATCCACTGGCTTCAACGACTGTCTTTACTAGGTCAATGCTCAGCTTACAATTTTCTGAGCTTCTCTCAACCAATAAGATATTCTTAGTGGCATACGAGCAAAACTGTATTGAAATAATCTTATACAATGTTACGTTACTTACTTGTATAACATCTAATAACGTTTTTGGTAGTATTTCATCGATAGCACCCATATCTTTAGTAAATCTATTCAGAATTCTTCCACTACTGTTGATGTCGAAAAATCTCATCGGTGCTTTTAATAATTTGTGGAATATTTGAGAATGTAAGTTCACCGAGGACATCATGCATATTTTAAATAGAAAGTACACGCATAGAAATGTTATGATGATGAAGCCAAGTACGAGTCCACAATAACAGTACATGCAAACGTTAGTTTTGAGTATTTTAGTCAGTGATCCGTTTATGTAAAGTTCGTCGAAAATGTTATTAAAGTTGTTGTATGTTATTGAGATAATGGTGGGGTTGATTATAGAGGAATTATTATCTTGATCTGTTTTTGAAGATGGGATTAAAGTAGGAGTAGGTTGGGTATTTATGTCATTAGATTGTCGAAGTTCTTCTTGAAGTGTCCTAAAAAATGTATTTATGAATAACAGTTATTTTTCCCCTACTTGGACAAATTAAAATATTTTGAGAATTCAGGGTTCAACATAAACTTGTGCAATATAATTTTGTATACCCAGGAGATTGTCTTCAACATATTTGCTGCTTGAAATTACTTATCAAGATCAAATTATTTGAACAAAAATGTTATTAGTTTAAAATTCGCGCTCAAACATAAATGACTGATGATATCACGAGTACGTTCATGATATATCGAAAACTGACAGTGTACTTGTCACTCAGACGACGGAGTAAACGCTTCTCGTGGTGCGTTTGTGAATTATTTTTAATTTTTGTCTTAAATTTGGCTAGTAGAGGTAAAAATTGTAAGTATACACACCATGGTGTTGAAGACATTTATAAACTTCGCACCTTATTCCGCTCGGGACAAAGCCCTTCGCGAAAAAATCTTGGTGCTTGATTAATAATAATGGTCTTTAGCACTTTGGTGTTTAATATTCTATTATACTATTATACTATAAAGATTGTAAGTAACATTTACTAGTCGAGAAAGATTTTGAGCCAGCAGTCCAGCAGTACTTCTAAAGTAACAGAAAACTTGGTTAGAGATGGAGAAATTATGGAGTCAGATCATTCCATATTAATTGAGGAAAAATATGTATCCAAATTTTGTAAATAATATAATATTCTTAAGTATCAATAAATAAGATACATAAATGCATAAATAATTTAAACCCAAGTTAACTTAGAACCTTTTTGGTAATTGTTTATAACATAGGAAAGAGAAAAATTTTGTCTACTTAATAAATATAGTACTTACCAAAAAGCTACCCAACTATCCACACATATTAAAAAGCATTGCAGAATTAAAATAAAAACGAAAAAAACAAAGACGATTGGAAGATTCTTCGTAGCCAGTATATAGTTTTTAAAAGGTTTGGCGTTTGGACTGCTTCCGATTTCTTCTTCTTCTTCTCCATTTTTAAAATATAATTGTTCCATACTGATAAAGTCCTGAAAAAAAAAATGCTATAAGATCAAATTTTTGAAAAAAAAAAAGGTAGAACGTGTCGTGGGACACACGGTAGGAGCTTTAGCTCCTTTTGAGCAAAAATTATGTAATACATCTGACGTTATAGATAAACAATTTGCATATTCCTCGGTGGTCGAGTAGTAAGCAAACCAGACTCTCACGCGGTAGACCCGGGTTCGATTCCCCGTGAAGAAGTTTTTTTTATTGTTAATTTTATTTTTAAATAATTATTCTGCTTGATATTAATAACGACAACAGGTAGACGTTTGAAATATTCAGCAGAATATTCATTATTATAGATAATGGTACGGTACCCTTCATGAGGGAGTCCGAATAAAAAGGGGAAACCGTAGCATTATACAAATTGGACATTCAAGAACTGTACGTTTACCACAAAAAGATTAGTGGAAACATAAAAATGAATTGTAAAATTTTCAATTCGAAGTTATATTACAGTTTATATAAATTTTTATTTTCTAGATTTTTTCTTAAGAGAGTCGTAGAAAAAATATGCTGTTCGACTCGTGTGGATTGTCCATATCGCACGAGGACGAAGTTCATTCATATCGCAAATGAACTTCGTCCTCGTGCGATATGGCCATCATATCCACACTAATTGCACAAACTACTATTTCAATCAAAATATGCCCTTTTACATTTAAAAACAACCTGCCAAATGTCAAATCAATTTATCCATCCATTTTAAAGTTATCGAATTAAAACATTAAAGTTTTCAAAATTACAACACCCTGTATTTCGAAAAGTAAATGTGCTAGACCCCTTAATCCTCATATCATTTTGTCCAATTTTACGAGAGGAATCTACATGCAAACGTTGTAATTACCCTTAACGTTCAAGATGCTCATACCATTTTTTGCGCGATCGCATTGAAATAAATTCCGAATAAAATAATTTAAATTTCTTCGAAATGAACGAAATGTCGAAAGTGACATTTATACTTCTCGATCAGTTTAAAATATAATATTTTGAATTTTGGTGAAATTGTTTTTATTACTTTTCGACGTCTGAACGGTAAGTAAATCACTTACCGAAGTGTTAAACTTAGAAACCAGTAAACACAACCTACCGTCCTGACAACCGATGCTGTGAATAAACAAAAAAGATCAATCGCGCAAAAAAAATATGGAAATAATAGTAAGAATTTATCCGAACAAATTCAAGTAGATCACCAGCACTGCGAATACCAGCTTCGCATAAAATTTTAATATAGCATCGGTGGTTCAGTGGTAGAATGCTCGCCTTCCACGCGGGTGGCCCGGGTTCGATTTCCGGCCGAAGCATATGAATCGCCGCTTCGTAAACGAGAGAGAGAGAGTCTGAGGAGAGAGCGCACGCGCTCAAGGCACATAACGCAGCAACGTAACGTAACAGTCAGATCCTTTGCGCCGCGACCCCTGGTCGCTCCTACCTAACGCAAAGAACTAAAGTTCTAAAAGCTTACACTTTGTTTTGACATCGTGGAAGCAGTTAGATCAGATACTTCCGGCTTACAAAATTCTACTTCTTTGTCAGATTCACATGGGTCTACCAAAAGTTCTGTTAAATCGGATCCTTCCTTTGAAAGTTCTTCAAACGTTCCATGACTGTCGATTCTACCCTACAAGTTAACATAATCATTATGCTGACAAAAATAAATTACAGACTATTGATGCATGAAGCCACTCTTTAATAGTTAGATAGATAGATAATTTATTAGTCTTTACCATCATACACATATGATATAAGACAAGTCAGACACAGTATAAGACTATAGTTAAAACAATTAAAATTATAATTAAAATGTATACAGACAACAGCATATAGCAAACATTTGGTATAAACAAGAATATAAATGAAATTTTCAAAGTTTGAAATACAAAAAGATCCAAAATTAGGTGAGGAATTAAGAGATGTTAATATACTCACATCTTTGAGGACAATAATCAAATCAGCTTTTTTCAAATACTGCAGCTGATGAGTAACTAAAATCCGCGTTTTTCCTCTCAAATGATTATATATACATTCGTGGAACAAATGCTTTCCTACGTGAGTATCAACTGCTGACAACGGGTCATCTAATAAATATATATCAGCATTCCGGTACACTGCTCTAGCTAAATTTATCCTAGCTCTTTGTCCCCCACTCAAAGAAACCCCTTTTTCACCGACAATTGTACGATCTCCTTTTGTAAATTGTTCAAAATCTCTTTCTAACGCACAAAGTTTCACAACGTTTTTGTACCAATTTCTTTCATATTCCATACCAAAAAGAATATTTTGACGTACGGTTGACTGAAATAACCAAGGTTCTTGCGAACAGTAAGAAATCTTCCCTGCCACTTCTTTTGTTCCAGTTTTTACAGGCAACTCTCCAAGAAGCAGCTGTAACAACGAGCTTTTCCCCGACCCTACAGCTCCTACAACTGCGCATAGAGTTCCAGGTGGTATTTCAAGGTTAATACTCTCTAGAGTACGTCCGGTTGATAACCAAGAAGCTGAAACATTGACAAGGAATACGTTTGGATTTTTTGATTCTTCTATTGTTACGTCCCTTTCTTCGAGGCATAAAAATTGCTGTACTCTTTTAACAGATACCCAAGCTTCCGCAGCTAAACCTACAGACGTTGAAAACATAACTGCCATAACCAGTTGGAGTGTACTGTATGTTTGGGATAATGAAAATACTTTATCCGCTGAAAGGCTGTTTCCTAAAATATTCATTATTTCAACGTGAACCTGGGGGGTTATAAGTCAGAAGTGCTACTTACCAAGTAATACAAAACAAATTAAAGTTGTACACAAAGCAAGTCTTTGAGTAAATAACATACACCCTGTATATGCTCCTCTTAAAAATGAAGAACGAGTTATATATCGAATTTCTGTTGCTCGAGCTACTTCAATAAGTTTTTCGAAGGGTTTTTCCCATGCGTACATTTTTATAACTTGTATACCCGTTAGGATTTCGCTCATCAATTTTGCTCTATAATCTGATTTTTTGGAGATATTCACTCGAAGACTTCCAACAAATGATACTAAAAGCCCTGAAAAATAAATATAAATAAAATGGGCTCTTTTACTAAAATTTTTAAATCATTTTTAACTATCGTAAAACAAAGTACTAAGGATAAAAATGCGATTCTGAAAATTTCATGCATACCGTAGCGGGGCGAAGACTATGACTGTGACGTCACCTCATATGAAACAAACATTACGCTTCTGACTGTAACGTGCCTCGCGTAAAATTTAGTAAAAAATTGCAATTTTTTCAAGTGCAGGCTGCCCAATTAAAGGAGCTTCTCCAAATACTATTTATGATGAATGTGAAGTGGAAATTAAATCACCAATGTTGAAGAGAACAAGAAAAACTTATTTTGATGGAGCAAGTAATATCAGTTCCAAATGTTTACATCAGATTCAAATGCACATGCACCTCACTGGTAAAAAAAGCGATATTTGTTAGAGCTGATCCGGACTTTGAATCAAATAAAATAATTTCTTTTAAAACACATAATATACGCCAGTTTTGTTGAGGATCTACTGAAAAAGATTACCTATTTTTTGGAAAAAAGCAGTATTTAATAAAATTTAATTTGTAAAGAACTGACCCATAATTTTATTCAATAATTTTGAACATTAATAACAGCACAAGCTATAAGAACAATATTATCTACTTATTTAAAAAAAAATTAGATAAATGCAAGCGTATGGTTTAATAACCTCCTCAATGTGGATTCACAACGTATTTTATAACGATTCTGATTGAAGAAAAATGAAATCTTAAAAATACACAAACAAAAAGTATGTTGACTTATCAGTGAATTGAGTCTTTTTATGCTTTTCTGTCATTGCTTTCGTTTTTTTGCATCCTTATTAATAGAAATAGATGTTTTCTTAGATGTTTTAATTGTAGTACTTTTACATTCTGGAACCGCACAATATTTATAACTTTTTTTACTCTGGTTCTGGTCCATTGTGTAGAATAGTTTAAATTATTTCTAAACGTTCTTATTTCACAAATGTAACACTGTTTAGAGTTTGCTAAAACGTATAATAAAAAATAATAAGCATATAAGCAAGCAAAGTACTGTTACTAGCTAAGTAGTCATCTAACCGAAATCGGATCGGCTCTGTATCCACTCTCTGGGAGAGATTTCATATGCGATGACGTCACGCCTGAAATTCGGAGAGGAGCGCTGTTTAATGTTTATAATTTTTTTAGGCGACTTAGGAGTCTCGCTGACGTCTAATTTTTTGCACAGAGCCTCAAAATGATATGCTCTTCCTAATGGTAAAATAAAAAAATGTAAATGAGCCCATTTCTTTGAGGATTATCTGGTACCTACCTTGTACTGGGACTGTTAGAAGTACCATTGCTAGAAATCCTACAACTGAGGATAACCCCACTTGCTTCCAGCAAATAGCAAACAGAATAGTAAGTTGAAATGGCATCGCCCATAAAACATGGATGCTTGGCATTACCAGATCAAAACGAATTAAGTCGTTAGACAGCAGATTCACCACTTGCCCAGTTGTTATTTCTCCCAAAGCTTTTTGATTCAATCTGGTTATCTAAAAAAAATATACTGTTAAAATGGGTCTTGTTTTGTCAGAAAGAGGTATCAATCCAAACTAGATTACCCTTTAAGTTTAACTTTCGTTGTTGTTGTCGAGTTGTTAACGGGCTATTATATGAAAGACTTTCAAAATTCATAGATTTTAACTCATTTGGTTAAACGCCTTTGGTTTTGGATGGTTCGTGTATCGATTCTCACAATTTTCGAATCGCGATAATTATTTTTCCCAGTAACCGTATTTTACTGTTAGGTAAGTTGGTACACTTTGATGGCCTCGGATTTGAAACAACCTGTAATGACCTGTATACATTTTATATTAGAATACCTATTTAAGTTGGCATTGACTGTGGATATGAAAAGTCACCTCGAGCTAAACTCCAACTAAGTTGAGTTTGACTATGAGTTTCCCTCAAGTGTCGACTATGAATTTCATTCTAATACTCACTCAAACCTAACTCGACCTAGCCCCTTATTTTGCAGACTGATTTGTATATTTATCAATACCTTTCTGTATATTAGAGATGATAGAGCTACTCTGATTCTCATTGCAGTTGTTTGTAGACCAAAACATCCATGGTGCAGACCAAATGCGGTAAGTAACGAAACTATTATTAACATCGAGCTGCAAATATACATATCGGAGCTCTTAACCACTTTATTCTTATCCGTGAACATTCCAATAAGTTTATTTAGAATAAGAGGTCTTGCGGACCTAAAAATATGAATGTTGATTTATAATATTCAAATTTTAGTATTCCATTGCATCACTTACAAAAGAATACCAAACGTGTAAAACCAATGAAGTCCGTAAATTATTATTTCGCAAGTGAAAGTTTTGAGAATGACTTTCAGCAAGCTGGGATTGCAATTTTTCGCTTTGGCTCGAGTTGTTTCTGCATTCCAATTTTTTTCGAAGGCGTCCGTTAGATTTTTGGATTTGTCTTTATCTTGAAGTTTATATAAATCTGGTACTGACAAATCTTGTTTGGATCCTTTTTTGATTATGGGGAGCAGCCAGCTATAGACAGTTGGATATAATGGTTCTTTACAAAACAATATTGCTAATTATCATAAAAAAAGATAGAACGTCTCGCGGGACACACGGTAGGAACTTTAGTTCCTTTTAAGCAAAAATTTTGTAATACATTTGACGTGATAGATAAACAATTTGCGTATTCCTCGGTAGTCGAGTAGTAAGCAAACCAGACTCTCACGAGGTAGACCCAGGTTCGATTCCCCGTGAAGAAGATTTTTTTATTGTTAATTTTATTTTTAAATAATTATTCTGCTTGATATTAATAACGACAACAGGTAGACGTTTGAAATATTTAGCAGAATATTCATTATTGTCAAATGTCAAACAAAGCTACCCATGACCTGTCAACTTTGTTTGACAATTCAACCTAATAGTGAATTTTTTATTTATGTATCTACAATTTTTAAATTTAAACCAAAAGTACGTAAACTATTCATTTCATTATTTATTTTAATCTATTGATGATAAAAACAATAACCTATTAAGTATTATTCTAGGAATTATGAACAAAGATCAAAATAATGTATCTTTTGATTTGTCCAATTCGGACATTGAAAATACTCGTCCAGATATTATCGAAAAGGAACTGTAACCGAAAATTTGTTACCCGAGGTTCAAATTTTACAATTAATTGTACATTCAACTTATTTTTTTATTTATTTTCATATTACGTAAGCTCTTTCTGTTTAAATAAAATAACCATATAAATTAATGTATTTCTTTCATTAATAAAAGTGGTTGTAGAAAAAATATTGTGTACAGCTTGTACGCAAATCACTTTTCCCACTCTGCGCTCGTGGGAAAAGTGACGCTTTGCGCACTAGTTGTACAAACTACTATTGAACGTATTATATTTTAGGAGAAAACTGGAAATTAAGAATTCCTAAATGTTTGCAAATTCCAAATTTTATATTGAAAAAATCTTACCAAAAAAAAAGTCTTGAAAATACGTTCGCGTTCTGTATAGGATTCTCTGTTTTTAACGAAAATCCCGCATCCATATTGTAGTTTTTAAATAATTTTGTAGCAAACACTATAACTATAATATATAAATAATATTTATTGCCTAGATAGAATATGAAAGCTACTAATTAGAAAAAAATACAAGATTGATATCGTTCAAATAAATAGGCATGCTTTTTCTAGTTTATTAGTACCTTGATAAATGTTTATTAAAATCGAGCAAAAATAGTTCATTATAAACATTTTTTTTCATGTCAATGTTTTCTAAGATCACTGTAGATTACAATAAAGTCGATTTGCAAAGGTAAAGGTAAAAGCTCTAGGTAGATTAGTAGATTAACCTATCCCATTGCGACCTTTGCAGATCTATTGTGGTCCTCCCCATATTTAGAGCTTGATATCTAGCTTTATTCTTTTTATTAGGCTTAATAGCCTGGATTCCGCCTCACTTGCGTAGCTCTCTGTCCTCGGTTTTTCTTCTCCGAATAAGTGAAACCGCACTCTTGCTAGGCCTTCGCACTCACAGCGCTTTCGTCTTCTTCCTGGCAGAACCTGCATAGGCTGTCATCTGCCAGGCCCATTCCCACCATCATCCTCATCGTTTCTCGACTGTGACAGTTTGGCCGAAGGGCTTTTAAGGAATAATTTTGCGTGCCTTTGTCCTGGGGTTTCAAACCACCAGCGCAAAGCCTCGTTGTTTATCCATTTGTGGATGCTCTCTTTACCTAGGCATTCAGCAATTCCACAGGAAGGTTCTGGCCCTATCATGACCTCCGTTGCTCCCTGCTTGGCTAATTCATAGGCCTTTTCATTGCCTTTTATTCCTTGGTGGGCTGGTACCCAGGCTAGGGTCACTCTATTATGAGTACCTAGTCTGTTTAGGGCCTTCCGACACTCCCACACCAGATTTGATGCTGTGAGCGTATCGCCTTAAGTGCTGCTTGGCTGTCGGAGTGGATAAGGATTCTTTGGTTATCGACCTCCTGTCTCATCAACTCTTCTGCACAGCATTGCACCGCCATTACCTCTGCCTAAAAGACAGTAGCATATTTGCATAGGCTTAGAGAGATCGTGATCTTCTCTTGTACCCCATATATTCCGGCTCCTACTCCAGAGTCTGTTTTAGAGCCATCAGTGTACCAGTTCAGATTTGCTGTTATAGGAGGCCCTGCTTCCCAGCCTTTTCTCTCTGGAATGTAAACTGTGTATTCATTTTTAAAGCTATATTGTGGGGAAATCTAATCCATTAGCATTTTGTAGACCTTACCGTGCTCTTGGCTAACCTAAGTTCTAGATAGACTTCAGGTATTTAATAAAAAACAATATAGGGGTATAAAATTTATTATTTACCAGAAGATTCATTCATTATATACAACTCAAATTTTTCCTGAAAATAGATACTCAATCATTATTTTCTTCCATAAGCTTAAGGTAAGCATTCCGAGCGATATTCTTCAGCTCCTGTGCCATATTCGGACTTGTCTCTAGAACCATTTTATGGAAATACCCATCTTCAATTTGCAAAAGGTTATGGGGATGATCATACTCGACCGCATTACCAAAACTCATAACTAGAACTTTATCAGAATCCATGATAGTATTCAATCTATGCGCTATAGTAAGTACTGTACAATCTTTAAATACTTTTCGGATGGTTCCTTGAATCAAAGAATCAGTTCTGAAATAAAATATTGTGTCAACAAAAAAAAAGTTTATCCAAAATATAAAATTCGTACTTGTGATCTACATTAGCGGTTGCTTCGTCCAATACTAAAATTTTATTATCTTTCAAAATGGCTCTGGCTAAGCAAATCAACTGTCTTTGACCCAAACTGAAATTGGCTCCGCCTTCTGCTACTAGAAAGTCTAACGAATCCACACTATCTTTCATCTCAACCTAAAACAATTTACCATCAATGTATAAACAAGTTTTTAAAACCAATAATTACTCACGAGCTCCAAAGTATCCCAAATCTTATCATCGTCAAATTCATTAAAAGGATCTAAATTGTATCTCAACGATTCTGAAAATAATACTGGCTCTTGGGGTATTATAGAAATCTTATTTCTTAGATCTGTCAGTCCGAGATTGTTAATGTCGACCCTATCGATCAACACCGATCCTTCTAATGGTGCCAGTCGGAATAGAGCTGAGATTAGAGAAGACTTTCCAGCACCAGTACGTCCTACTATACCGATCTGAAAGCATTCCAAAAATTATTCAATCCTATTATATACTATAGAGAGCTTAAATTAAAAAAAACGGAAGGGGTGTTAAGTAGGCCCCAAGGATAAGTTACGACAAATTTATTTATTTATTTATTCCCTATTCGCCTCCCTAACTATAGGGAACTTCGAAGCCAATCAACAAACCCCCCCAATCATCATCAGTAGTATCAAATACCTTTTCTCCTGATTTGAATACTATATTCAAATTTTTCAAAACAGGTGGATCGTTTTGAACATACTTCAAGTAAAGTTTTTTGAATTCTACATTTCCTCGCGTTGGCCAGGTACCTTTTGGTCTCTTTTCTGAAACACATTTCACTTCGTTGTATAAAACAATGGTATCAATAAAGATCAATTACCTTTTGGAGTTTCAAACGGTCCTTCATTTTCTATAGTTGTATATTGAAGAATTCTCTCTACACTCGTCAAGTTATTAATAACTTCGGCTAGCTGTTTCATGCCATATTGTAACATTCCAGTAAGAACCATACATTGAGATACTGCTAGGCCTACAGAGCTACCGTTAACATTGGTAACTGCAATGAAAATAATTTTTATAACCAAACAAACTAGAAGCAAATACTTACCAGAAGTTAAAATAACAAAGCTGAACGTTACTATGGCTAGAAAAACTAATACAATTAAATCCAGCCAAATACCAAATGCGTTCATGCACGCTAAAGTTAAGTACCATGCTGAAGTGTGTACATCCTGGAAAGAAAGAGCTGTAAGTATGAGAAAAATACTTTCATAAAGCTTACCTGATGACGATCGAACTCATCTATTAATATATCTTCTGAATGGGAAGCTCTTATGGTAACTATTCCACAAAGTGTGGAGCTCACATGGGAGAAGACAGGCGATTTTGCTGAAATAAAATAGTTTAAATAAGCAGTGGATTTAGGTGAGGTTGGAGATATAGAGTTCTTGAACTAGAGTATCCAAGGGAGGAATTCTTCAAGAAGGACTCAGGTGAAAAGACTGATGCCAAGGACTCAATCGATAGAACGAATTAATGAAAAGCATTGAAAAATAGAGATAAAGCTCCTAAAAATGTGAGCAATAGCTCATTGGATTCGGAATGACCCCTAGAAAAATGTGTTTTGAGGATTTTACTGCACGTAAAAAATTGCAATTGTTATTAACAAATTAAGATGAAAAAAAGAGGTATTTAGGTTTTTGTTGATAACTCGTAAAATATTAATAATTACGATATTTGGAAAAAAGGTCCTTGAAGAGAAGGAAATTTCCGAAAAAAAAAGCTCCAGCTCTGGTATCGCGTAATATTTAGAAGCGTTATAAAAAATCGAAAAAAATTTTTTTTCGTATTTTGATTATATGTTGCTCTGTTTTTTTTATTCTTTTTTTAGCTCAAGGAAAAAATATAGCGGTAGCTAGAATTTGTTTATAACAAATTGTTAAGTTAACAAACAATGAAATTATTGCTAAAATTTTTTTTTTCATTTACCTATGAAGAAATGCCAATTATGATTTTTAAAGAGATAATCATTTCTGAACTAATTATTTAAACAATCGAAATATAAATAAATCGGTTATAAACAATAAAAAAATTTATTTAAGAAAAAAAATATTTTTTAAAATCATTATTTTTCCAAGACAACATAATGGTAATAAAAAAATTTCTTTAAATATTAAACTTGTCTATTTGTTTATAAATAATTTCTTAAAAAATTATGTAAACATTTTTTCCCAATGACACTTGATGCCATTGTTGGATATGAAAACAGCAATAATATAACATTTGTTAAAAAAAATTTTTTCAATAACATTTCTTGGACTTTTCATTTTTTGTTAACAATTGCAATTTTTTACGTGCATTAAAATCCTCGAAACACATTTTTCTAGAGGTCATTCCGAATCCAATGAGCTATTGCTCATATTTTTGGAAGCTTTATCTCTATTTTTGACTTTTTTCAACTTGTAGACTGGACTACGAGGTATAAAGTGATGATAGATACTTACTGATACCTTCCAGGTGTTTGAGTGTCTTAGCAGTAACCATGTACCAGGATCTAAATTTCAGATATAAAGCTCCCAATATAATGAGAGCTATGATCATGATTGGACTAGCTATAACTATATTAACTAAAATACCAGCCATTACCAAAAAAATCTAGAATACAGAGTGATTAATTTATTTTTAAATAACATTATTACAGTATTTTACCGAAACAGAATCCAGCAGTACTCTCGGTAAGATCTCGTCGATACATCCGACATCTTTGGAAAATCTGTTCAAAATCCTACCGCTAGGGTTCGTATCGAAAAATCTCATCGGTGCTTTCAATAATTTATTAAACATCATCGAGTGCAAATTTTCCGAAGCCATTACAGACGATGTGAAAAATAAAAACGTTCTACTCAATACAAGTAGTACTACTAAAATTATCATCGTTCCGTATATATACATGGCTGACTCCGTTTTGTACAGTCTTTGTAAAGTGCCATCCGCAATAACGTAATCAAACATGTTATTGATATTTAATGTAACATAAGATAAAATATCGTGAACGTGTAGTTTTCTTATGATACGGTTCCATGCATTCATAGTACTGTTATCGATGGTGATATTGTGAATATTTTCGGTATGGTGATCGAAGAAATGATGCTCGTTATTGGTAATATTGTTAGGATTGTTAAATAAGTCTAAGTTTGTAGTGGCTTTGTCGTTTTTGCTTCCAAAAAATTCTTTGTTGATGTTTTCGGGTTTGTAGAAGTCATGGTCGTTGTTTTTGTTACTGTTGTTTTCATTTTTAAAGAGTTCATCTTCTCTGTTGATGTTGTCAAGCTTGTTGAAGTTGTTGTAATTGTTTTTATCACTGTTGTTTTTGTTTTCGAAGAAGCCATGCTCTTTTTCAATGTTGTCAGGCCTGTTGACGATATTGTCATGGGTTTTATCACTGTTGTTTTTGGTTTCAAAAAAATCCTGGGATTTGTTGATGTTCTCAAGCTTTTTGAACTTGTTTTCATTGTTTTTATCACTGTTGTTGCTGTCTTCGAAGAAGCCATGCTCTTTTTCGATGTTGTTATGCTTGTTGAAGTTATTGACATTGTTTTCATCACTGTAGTTTTTGTTTTCGTAGAAGCCATGCTCTTTTTCAATGTTGTCAGGCCTGTTGATGATATTGTCATGGTTTTTATCACTGTTGTTTTTGGTTTCAAAAAACTCCTGGGCTTTGTTGATGTTCTCAAGGTTTTTGAAGTTGTTTTCATTGTTTTTATCACTGTTGTTGCTGTTTTCTAAGAAGCCTTGCTCTTTTTCGATGTTTTTGGGCTTGTTGAAGTTGTTGTCATTGTTTTTATCACTGTTGTTGTTGTTTTCGAAGAAGCCTTGCTCTTTTTCGATGCTGTCAGGCCTGTTGGTATTATTTTCATGGTTTTTATCACTTTTGTTTTTGTTTTCAAAAAATTCTTGTTCTTTGCTGATGTTATCAAGCTTTTTGAAGTTAATGGCATTGTTTTCATCACTGTTATTTTTGTTTTCGAAGAAGCCATGCTTTTTTCCGATGTTGATAGTATTATTGAAGTTGTTGTAATTGTTTTTATCACTGTTGTTTTTGTTTTCGAAAAAGCCATGCTCTTTCTCAATGATGTCAGGCTTGTTGAAGATATTTTCATGGTTTTCAACACTGTTGTTTTTGTTTTCGAAGAGGCCATGCCCCTTTTCGATGTTGTTCGGCTTGTTGAAGTTATTTACATTGTTTTCATCACTGTTGTTTTTGTTTTCGGAGAAGCCTTGCTCTTTTCCGATGTTTGTAGGGTTGTTGAAGTTGTTGTCATTGTTTTCATCACTGTTGTTTTTGTTTTCGATGAAGCCATGCACTTTTTCGATGTTTTGAGGCTTTTTCAAGTTATTGTCATTGTTTTCATAACTGTTGTTTTTGTTTTCGAAGATGCCATGCACTTTTTCGTTGTTTTGAAGCTTGTTGAAGTTATTGACCTTGTTTTCATCACTGTTGTCTCTGTTTTTGAAGAGACCATGCTCTTTCTCAATGCTGTCAGGCTTTTTAAAGATATTTTCATTGTTTTCATCACTGTTGTTTTTGTCATGCTCCTTTTCGATGTTGTTAGGCTTGTTGAAGTTATTGACATTGTTTTTATTACTGTTGTTTTTGTTTTCGAAGAAGCCATGCTCTTTTTCGATGTTGTTAGGCTTGTCGAAGTTGTTGTTATTGTTTTTATCACTGTTGTTTTTGTTTTCCATGAGGTCATGCACTTTTTCGATGTTTTTAGGCTTGTTAAAGTTATTGTCATTGTTTTCATAACTGTTGTTCTTGTTTTCCAAGAAGCCATGCTCTTTTTCGATGTTGTTCGACTTGCTGAAGTTATTGACATTGTTTTCATAACTGTTGTTTTTGTTTTCGAGGAAGCCATGCTCTTTTTCAAAGCTGT
>CAJUYG010000043.1:457277-488919 GCA_910591675.1 Galerucella calmariensis | reverse complement strand
CTCTTTTTCAAAGCTGTTAGGCTTGTTGAAGTTATTGACATTGTTTTTATCAAAGTTGTTGTTGTTTTCCACAAAGTCATGCACTTTTTCGATGTTTTTAGGCTTGTTGAAGTTCCTAACATTGTTTTCATCACCGTTGTTTTTGTTTTCGAAGACGCCATGTTCTTTTTCAATGCTCTCAGGTTTGTTGAAGATATTTTCATGGTTTTTCTCACTGCTGTTATTGTTTTCGAGAAACTCTTGGTCTTTGCCACGGTTTCTGAAGTTGTTGGCATTGTTTTCATCATTGTTGCTATTGTTTTCGAAGAAGCCATGCTCTTTTTCAATGCTATCAGACTTGTTGAAGATATTTCCATGATTTTTATCACTATTGTTTTTGTTTTCGAAGAATTCCTGCTCCATTTTGATGTTGTGAGGCTTATTGTATCTATCGGTATTATCGACACTTTTGTCATGAAGATTATTCATAAATTCGTAATTGTTATCGTCAATCTCATTTCTGTTGACAAATGGACTTTCTCTCTTTTTTATTCTTTTATCATCTTTGTTATAGAAACTATGATTAGTATTGATACTATGGTTATTTTTATCGAAGAAATTATATTCTCTATCACGGTTTTTGACGAAATCATGAATTATGTTATTGACACCGTTATCACTATAATTTTTTTTGACCTCTTCATTGTATTTGTTGGGAAACTTGCTGTTAGTATTATCGTTAAGTTTGTTGAAGTACTCAACATGATTAGAGGGATGCAAACTACCATTATTGTATCCAATTGTATTGTTAAACGGTAGTATCTGAATAATTATAGTGCCATTGGAATGACGGATTTGTTCTTGAGACGTCCTAAAGTACACCAAAATCAGATTACAATATTTATATCTAAAGTTTATGAACTTACCAAAGTGTTAACCACTGATCAATTCCAACGATTAAAGCTTGGGAAGATATTAATAAAAATATAACCAAAACCACCAAGCTGTTATATTTAACAGATGCCAGATAGTTCTTAAAAGGGTTACTGTTTGGACCGTCTCCCGATTTTTCTTCAATTATTTGATTTCCACCTTTCTCCGACACATCACTCTATAAGTAATAATTAACATATTATAATTAAAGCAAATTTATTTGAAGGAACCATAAAATCTCTACTCACACTAGATAATGACATTAAAGACATTTTTGTACTAGAAGTAATCGAAAACTTCCTACATTCTTCTGTATCTGAGTTAGCTAGATCTGTATCGGTGTCTTCGTTAATACTTTCTTCAGTTTCGTCGGCAGCCACTAATATTTTAGTGAAATCTAAATTACACTTTGATAATTCTTCAAATGTACCTTGAGCTTCAACTATACCCTAAGTATAAATTTAATAATTAGTATAATTTTCCGTTATTTATGTTTAAAAATACCCACATCATTAAGAACTATTATCAAATCGGCTTTCTTCAAATACTGCAATTGATGCGTGACTAAAATTCTTGTTTTTCCTTTTAAAAACTCACAAATACATTCGTTGAATAAATGTTTTCCAACGTGTATATCAACTGCAGATAGTGGATCATCTAATAAATATATATCAGCTTTTCGGTACACTGCTCTGGCTAAATTTATTCTAGCTCTTTGTCCTCCACTTAAAGAAACTCCTTTTTCTCCTAAAAATAATTTCAATACGATTTTATTGGTTGAGAAAAATTGTAACAATCCTCAAGACTTACCTACAATGGTTCTATCGCCATGAGGAAACTGCTCAAAATCACTCTCCAATGCACAAACTTTTACAACCCTTTTATACAAATTCTTATCGTAGTGGTTTCCAAAAATAATATTGTTACGTACAGTTGATTGAAAAAGCCATGGTTGCTGTGCACTGTAAGATATCTCCCCCCCAATTTCAATACCTCCACATAAAGTAGGTAATTCCCCAGTTAAAAGCTGAAAAAATATTTATTAACTTCATCTCAAGGATTGAACATTGTTAAATTACTTGTAATAACGAGCTTTTACCAGATCCTACAGGACCCACGATAGCACAAAGTGTACCAGGACGAATTCGAATGTTAATATCTTCCAAAGTACATTCCATATCTGTCCAAGAAGCATCAACATAAGAAATCGTAACACCAGTATTTCTTGGTCCACGTATAATATCCTCATCATCTTTTTCTTCGAGATGTAAAAACTCTTCCAGTCTTCGAATGGAAATTAAAGCTTCAGCTCCTATACTAACAGCTAAAGGATATACCACAGCCATTGCCATTTGTAATATACCAAAGGATTGAGCCATAGAAAATACTCTATCAGCAGATATTATATTACCTAAAAATTTGTTTATAAAAAATTTAATTAATTTGTAATCTAAAACTTTGTCGGATAGTCAAGCAGCATTAAAGTACTGAGCTCTTGTGTAATCAATTCCAAAGTGATGTGGGAATGCTAAGATAAACTCAATGAACTAGACGAGAACAATATAGACCTTACCATGAATTCCAGGACACACTGGAATAGAAGGAAATGAAATAGCAGATGAACTAGCAAAAAGGGGGAGTGAAATATTTTTCTGGGGGCCTGAAGCCTTTTGCGGAATCAGCCCTAATGTAATATTGGAAGAAATAGGTAGAGCCGAGAAAAAAAGAAGATCTGACCATTGGAAAGATCTAGTAGGGCTTATACAATCAAAGACTTTTCTGGGTGACTACAACCTGTTGAGATCAAATAAATGCATAAGTCAAAGTAAAACTGCGCTAAGAGTTTTAACAGGGATCCTAACGGGACATTGTCGTCTGAATGGGAACCTGAAAAAGCTGAAAATAGTGGAGGAAGAAAAATGCAGATTTTGTATCATGGAAGAAGAAACCTTTCCAACTTCACAGCATTTCAGAATCCTAGAGCACAGCACCTGGGAGGTTACTGGAATTATACATTTTTTATATATAGTTCTAATAAATATACATCAAAATTTAATTGATATGAAGATGATTAAAATTAAATCAAGTAGAATAATTAATTATCAAAAATATTGTCTAGAATGTCCAAGACCGTATCATCAATAGTTTAAAAGTTATAGCAATTTGAAAGTTGATAAGAAAGGTGCCGGGTTCCACAGTGAGTATGTTAAATATTTAAAAATCAAATAAAAAATAGAACAAAATTTTTTGAAATACTTTGATGCACATGGCTGTATTTATTATTTTTTTTGTAACGGAAAAAAATAGGTTCAGAATTTGTTTATAACAAATTGTTTATCAAATAAACAATGAAAATTGCGTTGCAAAAAAATTTTTTTTTTGGAATTCTAAGAGGATAGCAAATGATAAATTTAGAAAAAAAAAAACGATTTCTTAATTAATAATTCAAAGGGGTGATAAATAAAAAAAAAGATTATAAACAATTGAAAAATTTTTTTTAAATTCATTATTTGACCAATACAACAGAATGGCAAGAAAAATTTTTTTAAAAATATTAAAATAGTCTATTTGTTTATAACAAATGTATAAACAAATAACGTAAAAAATTTTTAAGTAATGAAATAAGATGCAAAAAATAAATAAAAAACCAACTGAACTAAAAAATATAAAAATTTTTTTTTTATACTATAATATGGATATTTCATTTTTTGTTAACTTAAAAAAATAATAATAAACATATGAAAACAACTTTTTTAAACTTTTTTAACTGAATTTTGTTTATTGAGTCAATAAGAAAACCTCCCAGAATTCAAAAAATTTTTAGGTACTTTATTTAAACTTTTAGAACTGATTTTCAGTTGTCTAAGGTCCACAAAAAATTAGTTAAATAACAATTGAATAACTTTAACAAAAATGAAGTGAAAAATTGTTTGTCTACTGGACTATATTCCTTCAAGTCTCTAAATAAAACTGTAATTTATTCAAATTTTTTAATTCATAACAAGTATTTAAAAAAAATTATTTTGTGATGCTCTGTTGGCTTGGCGGTGGCGCCGCAGCTGCACGGCCGCGCGGAGCGGTATATTTAAAATTATAAATAATGGAGTTACAGTTTCGGGAGTCGGGATTTGTCCTTCTGAAATTTTCTCCTCTTTCAGAATCATTTTTCAAAAAGACGCTATTTTTAATATTATTCAAGTTATAACCAAAAAACGGAGACCCTCATTTTCTCTATAGGTACGTTTTTTGTTTATAACAATTACAATTTTTCTTGGCAAAAAAATTCAAAAACTCCCATTACTCAAAATTTAATTCTGAATCCAAAAATCCAAACCCCATATTTTCAAAATAATCAGAACTATTTTTCGCAGAAAACTCACTTCCCTACTAGACTAGAACATTTACCTAAGTTGGAGCCTGCAGACATCAAAAATTCCTCCGGGAAATAGGACTGAAGGAACTACTAGTTTCTGAGACTCTTCTCAGGAACCAAGTAGGAGTAAGAGGGCACAATAGATCTTTCAGGTCTCAGTGAATGTCACCCCAAAATACATACATACATACATTCTAAAACTTACCAAGTAAAACGTATGTTATAAGGGTGGTAAACAAGGATAATTTATCTGAAAATATCATGGTGCTGGCATATAGTCCTCGCACAAAAGATGCCAAGCTGATGTCTTTCATTTCCGACGCTCTGGTATACTTTACCAACTTTTCGAATGGTTTTTCCCATGCATACATTTTTATAACTTGAATCCCCGATACTATCTCGCTCATTAACTTAACTCTAATATCAGTCTTTTTAGAGACACGTGTACGAAGCTTACCGACGTATGTAGCTAAAAACCCTAAAAAAAAACACACATTTTAATATGCAAAATTGTTTGCAATACCAAGTTTTTCGTACCTTGTACAGGGACTGTAAGTAGTACCATTGTAGCTATTCCAGATACAGCTGCTACACCTACTTGTTGCCAGATTATCAAAAATATTACTACCACTTGGAAAGGCATCACCCATATTGCGTGAATTACTGGAATAGCCAGGTCAAAGCGACTGAGATCGTTTGAAAGAATGTTTACTACCTTTCCAGCTGGTGTTTCACCCAAAGATTTATGATTCAAGCGAGTAATCTGGAAAATATTATGCATTAGCTTGTGCATAAATAATATTTAGTTTCCACGCGACAGTTAGGTTAGGTTAGGTGTGTGCACTATGATGATTCAGATGACAGTGGCCTGATAAAAGGCCTGTTAGACAACGTAGGTCATGCCTGCTAGTATAACTTTTGTTTGGCGACATTCTTCGAAGGAGTCTAAAGCTCTTCTTGCTGTCCAGGTTTGGCAAAACATATTGCGATGCCAATTTTGGGTTCTGGTCCGATAGAAACACGTGATGCAAAGTGTAGCCGTTCAAAAGATACGAGGGGGGAGGGGACTTTTGAATAGCACAGTATAAAAAAAAACAAAGATATTGAAATAATAAAGTTTGGTACCTTTCTATAGACTAATGAAGATGTAGCAACTCGTACCCTCATTCCAATGGCTTGCATAGCAAAATACATGTGGTGGATACTCATTGTTGAAAGAAATGACGTTAATATTAGAGCCACACTGTAAACGTACATCAGATAATTTTTGTTAACATCTTTGTCATTAAATAATTTGATTAGCTCTGCCAAAATTATCGGTCGTAAGCATCTGAAATGGTATTTTTTTTTAAATATTCATTTATTAAATCAATAATTTAATCGAGTTGTCATCAATTTGTTTTGCAAGAAATATTTCATTCATCTATACATACTTGAAGCCTGTAGATATCCTAAAATTTCTCTGGGAAATATGACTGAAGGAACTACTAGTTTCTAAGGCTATACTCAGAAACTGAGGAGAAGTAAGGGGGCATGATACATAAAAAATTATACTTTACTTACATGATAATCACATTGGAATAAAACCAAACGAATCCGAAAAGCAAAAATTCGCTGTAAAATTGCTTGAACAGTGCTTTAATTAAGCTCGGCTTACTATTTTTTTCTCGTGATTTTCGAACTTCATTTTCCCAGAGTTCTTCAAGTTTGTCCGTTAAATTGCGTGATTTGTCTTTATTTAAAACTTTGCTTAAATTTTCCAATTCTAAGCCTTCATTTACTCCTTTTTTAATCAAAGGTATTACCCACCTATAAACATTTTATAATTCGATATAAACTAACTGATATTGTGAAAAATCAAAATCTTACAAAATAAACAGCTTGGATAATATATTGACGTTCCTTTTAGGATTTTCTGATAATAAAGAGTAAACATAACCAGTGTCCATGGTATCACTGGATAAAATCCCGAAATCAACATAGAATTTACGTGAATAACATTCATAATAATTATAAAAAGATTTTTATTTCAATAAAAAATTTGATAATTTTTAATATCTCGGTTTGAGACACGATAATATCTAGCATCCGGTATCATCAGTTATATATTATTCCAGTTGTGTTATTAAAGCTGCAAATGTTTAAACTTCATCTAACCACAAATTGTAAATTTACCTTTTTCCAAAAAACGTCGAGCAGCTCTTAGATTGCCACTTTCCGACAAAGATTACAGAATAAAAATATAAGATGTTTCACTCCAAGGCGGTTTGATTCAAGTTGCTGTTTTTATCCAGCATCTTAGTAATTTTGTGATAATTGATAATTGATAATCTAGCAGATATTTATCACAAATTCAATTAAATATACTTATTAGCCACCAGAATAATAGGGCCACTAAATCTTAAATTTTGATCTTTGAATAACGCGTATTTTTTGGATTGACCAGGTTAAAACAGTAAAAAGAGAGTAATGAATTAAGTGAGGTCCCGTTGAAGTTAGAAGAGATATTCTAGCTCTTGCTCATTCATACGTTTGGGTTGAGCTCAACAGCCCAGGCATTTGAACTGAATCTTCTTGTCTTTCTTGTCTACCCTATTCAGGAGGTGTCCTTGTGACAGCATCCATTTGAGTTGGTGTTCTTTAACTATCCCTAACTTTCCTCTTATGTAATCCTTTGTGATTTCACACGGTTCTGGACCTGTGAAGGCTTCTTTAGAACCTTTTTCAGCTAACTGGTCTGCCATTTCATTCCCCTCAATCCTTCCATGGGCCGTGCTTTCGCCAGCAAAGTTTGGAAACGACAGAAAACCTAGTTAGATCTTTAGCATACCACAAGATTAGATCTGGCAAACTGGCCAAACACAAGTAGGGTGACCTATGCAATTACTATTTAAAAAACATGGATTTTTGAAGTCCTCTAAAGACATACTACTGGTCGACCAACTTGATATTAACAATTCTCCATTATTAAACCTTTTTACCTAGAAAGATTCCTGTAGGATGGTTGTGAATGAGTTTCCAGGTAAACTTGTTAAATACTTTAGTTAATCCCATATTTAGACAAATTCATTTCATTTCCTTGTAAATAGATTATAATTTTATTGTTAAATATCCGTATAATTTAGTATTAAGGCACTGTATAAATTGAAAGTTTCTCATTATACCTCCATTGGTTTGAAAAAGCTACTGTGTTAGCGAAACGCGTCACTTTAAGTTTAAATATAATGTAGATTTAACAAAATAAAATTGTTTGATTTCATAATTTACTATGGATCTACATCAAGTAAAAGCCTCATCTATTCAATTCAATCTTTATTACTTACCCGAAAAAAAGTTTACTAAAAATTCCAACATTTTTCTTGGGATTTTCCAATTTCAACTTAAATCCCAAATCCATTTTAGAAAATAATCAACATTTTATGTAACACAGATCGGCCACAAGTTCCATTTATTCCATTGAAAATATTTTAAATCAAAAATTTATTATCGATAACTCATATCATACCCAAGTTTTTCTCACAATGAACTCAATTCCAGTGGAAATAGTATTGAAAATACAGGAAGATCTCAGGGTTATCATTTCCTATACCTAACACCCACGATAAAATGAGGAGAGAGTTGCGTAATTATGAAATAAAAATCTTGTTTTGATGTGGAATTATTAAGGATTGCATGTGTAGCAAGACGACAAGCTACAGGGACCTAAAAAGTTATTTAGGTTGTAAGTATATTGGCGCGGCTGGCATTACCATAATATCTGAGCAGGTTCTGGCTAGATTCTATTCCAGGTATTTAAATATAAAGTAACACATTTGGACGGCTTATTATTCGAGAATGGAAAACTTCGCTAAACTTCTTATGTTTCTTTCATGTTAAGCTATTAAAAAACCTCCCAAGAGCATTTTTTAATCTTTTTAATCTCAAGGAAATTAAGAGAATATGAAATAATCTGTACTGGAGAATTTTAATCTTAATTTGATGTTGATAAAAGTTATCGTTTGATGAAGGCTAAGAATATGTAAATTGTATTGAGAATTCCTGATAAAAAAATATTTTGTATTTAGACGGAACTTTTAATATGAATCAATTCACAGTTTTTATCCAGCATCTTAGTAATTTTGTGATACTTATTGATAATCTAACAGATATATTTATCAAAATTCAATTAAATATACTCATTAGCCACCAGAATAATAGGGCCACTAAATCTTAAATTTTTATCTTTGAATAACGCGTATTTTTTGGATTGACCGGGTTAAAACAGTAAAAAGAGAAGCACTTGCAGGATACCTTTATTAAAAAAAATTATAAATGTTGTAAAATACCAAGTTTTGAGTTTGGTTTATGTGTTAAATTTAATCTATTGTCTTTCAAAACTTTCAATATACATTTGAGAGTAAAATATATAAGGACTCTGGTATAGAGACTGGCATTATATTTGAAAGGAAATTGAATACATGAATAATGAAAAAAAAAAAATTAGTAAATTTGTTCAAAAGGAACTGACCAATTCCCCTTTGGTTAGCTATAGAATTGAATTTTTGTGTTTTCTTGCTTAATGTACTTGTTTATATAATATCCTTATTATAAAAATAAATCCGTAATTTTATATTACCAAATATTACAAAATATTTAGTGTTTAAGCTTTGTTATTAAAGAGAAAAATATTAATATGACTTTTTGCTCATTTCAACAATTAATTAATAAATTTAAAAACTCTATACAACATAAATATGAACAACCAATAAACACCGTTCTAAAATAACAGTGCTCGACGGGCGACGTCCAGTATAATATGCCAAATTAAATGCAAGTGAGGACGTAGCGACGTACTGTACCATCCAAGTCACCAGACAGTCACCAGCGGCATCGGTGCTTTTCGCGATAAATTCGAACGAGTGGAACATCTTATATTTTTATTCTGTAAAGTAGTTGGCTGTAAGTTTTCTGTACCTAACGCAACTTCTGTCCATCCTATATTAATGCGGTGCCTCTTTGCTACCAGATAAAAATAGTGCAAATTTTTTTCTTTGTGATTTCGTGAAAATATGAATTGCAAGTAGATTGATAAAATGTTGGTGCTACTGATAAAGCAAAAGATGTAGTCAGTGGTTGAAGGACAAGAAGAAACAAATAATTTTATCTAAACTACAGAATTTATTAAATTTTTAAGAATAAATACACTTAAATCTGCTTAGTGGTAAAATCATTAATCTTTAGCACTGGCTAAAAGTTTTTCTTTTTCACCATTTCACAGTACAAAATTATTGAACATAAATTATTTATTATTTATCTTGCTCCGCCATTTGTTTGTCATAAGCCTTCTTAGCCACATGTTTCAGTTCCTCTGCCATACCGGGGCTGGTTTCCGTAACCATTTTAAGGAAATGACCGTCTTCAATTTGCAAAAGATTATGTGGATGATCGAATTCAATCATTTTACCAAAACTCATGACTAGAACTTTGTCTGAATCCATGATGGTATTTAATCTATGCGCGATAGTAAGAACTGTACAATCTTTAAAGACTTTGCGAATTGTTGCTTGAATAAGTGCATCGGTTCTAAAATATAAATCATTTATATTAGGGCAGTCGGTATAGGTCATTTTAGGTAAAAGTAAAAGTAATTAGCAATATGGCTGTTTTTTTTTTCTTATATAGAATAAAAAAATTTTATTTTTTAAATTCCTTAATATTTCACGCTGGGAGGATGGTGGAGAAGAATAAAAAATACCACCGTGTAGGAGAAGTGTTTTGCAATAAAAAAGGCCTCTTGCGTTTTTTCCGTCCGATCAATGGTTTGTCCGGAAAAAATTCGGTAAACTAAGTATGTGTTCCGCATCCGCGCGACTCTGCTGCACGGCGGAAGACCTACTTTCTGAATATTCGGAAAAAATGTAAATATTCAATAAGAATTTTTTTCCAATCTTTGGTAAGAGTTAAGGTTGTAAATAATAAATAAAGGGTAATAAATTAATTTGTGAGGAAAAGTTTTACCTGTGGTCGACGTTAGCAGTTGCTTCGTCCAATACTAAAATTTTATTATCTTTTAAAATAGCTCTCGCTAGGCAAATCAATTGTCTTTGACCCAAACTGAAATTTGAACCTCCTTCTGCTACCATAAAATCCAGAGAATCCACACTTTCTTTCAACTCAACCTAAAAAACAAAAATACAAATCCTTCTAAATAAAACACGAACTCAACTTACCAATTCTAAGGCATCCCAAATTTTATCATCGTCAAATTCATTAAAAGGGTCTAAATTGTACCTCAAAGTTTCTGAAAATAAAACTGGCTCTTGAGGTATGATAGAAATCTTCTTCCTTAGATCTGTTAGTCCTAGATTGTTAATATCGACTCTATCGATCAACACAGATCCTTCTAACGGAGCCAATCGGAAAAGAGCAGATATTAAAGAAGACTTTCCAGCACCAGTACGTCCAACTATACCAATCTGGATGAAAAAATTAAATAAAAAACATTCATGCTAATAAATACACATAGATTCAAAAGTTTTGCATCACCCTAAATCTCCGACAAAAAAATGTGTTCATTATAAATGGATCAGAGATTAATCAAATAATTAGTTTCAATAAAAAAAACGTGTATATTTGTCTAAAATTTTTATTATCCAATAATAAACTTGCTTTAAACATAAAAAGTATTCTTAGAAATTAAATAAATTAAATACAAATTGATTCTTTTTGAAGAAAAGGTTAAGAGAGAACTTGCATGAGAACTTTTAATAAAGAGTATTTCCACCTCTAGAATTTATGCAAGCTTGAAGTCGCCTGCCCATGCTGTTTACCAAATTATTGATATTCTGTTGAGGAATATTTCGCCATTCTTCTTGCGCCGCATGAACAAGCTCTTGTACACTCCTGGGTGGATCTCTACGTGCTGCCACTGCCCTGGCAAGCATGTTCTATGGGATTCATGTCAGGAGATATGGCAGGCCAGCTCAAACGATTGATCCCTTCAGTTTCAGGATACTCATTTACAACTCTGGTCCGATGAGGTCGGGCGTTATCGTCCATAAAAACGAAGGAATTGCCAACAGCTGCGCGCCATAGTCTCACGTGAGGATGTAGAATCTCTCTGAGATACCTATCACCAGTCATCGTTCCCTCCACATGAATTAATTCTGTGCGATCATTTAACATGATACCAGCCCAAAACATAGCACTTCCTCCTCTGAAGGGCGGCACGGGGCGACCATGGGCAAGCTGAGGAACTCTCGTTGGATCCCGCCACACACGTATTCGATGGCTATCTTGTACCAAACAAATCCTTGTCTTGTCGGAAAAAAACACCGAATTCCAAAATTCTTCAGGCAAGGCCGCGTGTTCTTGAGCTCACTGTAGTCGGCGAACTCTGTGCTCAGGTTGTAGTCTGGGCACTCTTATTGGTCGGCGACACCTCAAACCTGTCACAAGTATTCGTCTTCGTAATGTCGAGATCGATACTTTAACTCCCAACGCATGTCTTATATCTCTTTGGAGTGCTGGTATTGCCATGGTCGGGTTTCTTCGGATAGTTAAGTGGATATAGCGGTTCTGCCGCTGATTAGTAACACGCCTTCTACCGCTTCTAGGTCTATCACGAAGAGAATTGGTCTGGAGATACCTGCTCCATACACGAGACACATCACTTTACCAAACGCCAACTCTGTTTGCCACGAACCTTTGAGAATGACCTTCTTCAACTAAAGCCACTATTCTTGCACGGTCAATCTCACTTATGACTTGACGATTCACATTTGCACTTAAAATCGTAAAAATCAAATGCCTTGAATGTTAAAATGATCGCACTAAAAATGTTATCTTACAAAAAAAACTGTAAACATCTGTATATTGCAAAAAATATGGAACATATTGAAATGGTAAACATTGAAAAACAAGTCAACAAAAAAATGTTAGCGAAAAAAAATTCCTTCGCATCCGAAGAAGGTGATGCAAAACTTTCGAATCTATGTGTATGTTGAATTATGTACCTTTTCACCCGGTTTAAAAGTGAAGTTCAAATCTTTCAACACAGGTGGATCAGTTTCTATATATTTCAAGCACAAATCTTTGAATTCAATGTTACCTCTTCTAGGCCATGTACCTTTCGGTCTTTTATCTGGAAAACGTACAAAATAGAAGTTAAATTTCACAAAAATCTTCATGGTTACATACCCCTGGGTGTCTCAAAAGGTCCTTCGTTATCAATTTTAGTATATTGAAGAACTCTATCTACACTCGTCAAATTGTTAATAACTTCAGCAAGTTGCTTAGTACCAAATTGAAGTACACCTGTTAGTACCATACATTGAGAGATAGCTAAGCCAGCTACGCTACCATCTACTCGACCAACTAAAAAAATTCATATTTTTTAGTTGAATATTAAACACAGTTTAAATGATAACTTACCAGTATCCCAAATAACAAAACTAAACGTTACTACAGCTAGCAGTACCACGACAATTAAATCGAGCCAGAAACCAAATCCGTTCATGCAAGCAATGGTGTAGTACCAAGCAGAAGTGTGGACATCTTGGTGAGAGTCGAATTCATTTATCAAAACGTCTTCTGCGTTGGATGCTCTTATTGTGACAATACCATTAAGAGTGGAGTTTATGTGAGAAAATACTGGAGATTTTGCTGTAATATTAAAAAATCACTTAATTATAGTTTTCTGTAGAAATAGTCATTTGAAAAATAGTTTTTAAAGAGCAGACCAAAACTATTTTTCTAGGTATACAATAATTATGGCTTTTCCTGGTCTTTAAAAAATATGGCCAATTAAAAAATCCCTGGTCTGACGCATAGATGGTGGTACTAGAATTGAATCCAAATGTTTTTCAGCTAGTACTAACCTTCAGACGATTCGCGTCAAAACAATCGGACTTTTCAATTTTCCGTTTGACATATATTCACCAAATACTTGGTACTCACCCATTCCTTCTATGTGTTTAAGTGATCTAGCTGTAACTAAGTACCACGCTCTGAATTTCATGTAAATTATTCCTAATATAACGACGATAATAATCATAAAGGGACTTGCAACGACAATATTCACCAAAACCCCAGCTAGAATTAGGAAAATTGACAGTGCATCGAGTAGTACCCTCGGAAAAACTTCATCAATAGATCCGATATCTTTGGAAAATCTATTTAAAATCCTTCCGCTCGGGTTCGAATCGAAAAACCTCATAGGAGCTTTCAGCAATTTGTGAAACATCATCGAATGTAAATTCTTGGAGGATAACATGCAAGCTTTGGCGAACAAAAACGTTCTGGTTATGATAAACAAGATGGCTAAGATCAGCAATGCTCCATATATATACATGGCACACGTAGTTTTAATCACGCTTTCGACAGTACCATCAAGAGATATGACTTCATCAAACATACTATCAAAGCTGTATTTAAGAAAGGTCCAGCTAAACTTCGAATATGTACTATTTGATTCCATAGTATCATTTACAACAGTCGTAGGGTTTTGATATAAATTCGAAGTAGTACTTTTTATTTCGTGAAAATCAGATTTATTGATTGGAGCCGGATAAAAAGTTGGGTATATATTGGGCAATTTTAAACTTTGATTCCTTAATTGTTCTTGAGATGTCCTAAAATCAAATAGTTCAGTCAACACTCAGCACTCTCCGAAAATTATGATCGAGGTGTCATTCGATTCGGGATGGCATCTAGATGATTTTAAAAAAAAATGAAGTTCCGCAAACAAAAATTGCAAAAGTTATTAACAATTACCTAAAAAAAAGGGGTTTAGTTTTTTTGCAAATATCTCAAAAACTAATGAAGATTTTTCAAATTAATAAAAAGATTTGGAAAGAGGAGGAAATTTCTCAAAAAAACTCCGACTCCCGGAACTGTAGGACCAATATTTATCATTTTCCCAGAGGGATGAAAATACGGCCGAAAACGGGTACTTTGGACACTTTATTAATAAAAATTATTTTAACATATTAAATATGAAATTTAAGCAATGAAAAAATTCAGGGGCCTACTGGATAGATAAATGAACAATAATCCGCCTGAAAGAAAATTTTATCACAATTTTTCAATTAGTTATTCAATTGTTAACTAATAATTTTTTTCTGCTTGAACATGAACATTGCAAGTGTGATAATTGTTAAACTATAAATTTGAGATTTTTTTCTTTTTTTTGGAGCAATTCTTGAAAGGCTTCACAATAGATCCCCGTTGTAAAAATTGAAAAATGTTTATTTTTCAGGTTTTTATTAATAATTATCGTTGTTGCAAAATTAAAAACTTAAATTAATCATTGGAAAAAAAAATGTTTTCCAAATATTATTAATGATCCGCTTTTATGTTATTAAAAGCTGCATAAAAATGATTTTTTTAAACTTTTATCTGTTATTGTTTAAAAAATTGTTATAAACAAATGCGTTGTTTATTAGATAATTGAAATTTTTTTATGGAATTTCAATCTTTGATACAAATAATGATTTTTAAAAGAAAAATTGTTCCTTAAAAAAAATTTTTATTGCTTGAAAACGCATTTGTTAATTAACAATTATTTTCTCCCACTTCTAATTAATTAAGGAACAATTTTTTTTTAAATCATTATTTATTTTTTCATTGTAAGTTTATGTAATAAACAATTTGTTATAAACAAATAAATTTTTACCTTATATTTTTTTCCTATTCTACTTACTGTAAAAAAACATAAAAACGGATCATTAATAATAATTTTGCAACAACAATAATTATCAATAAAGGCCTGAAAAATAGACATTTTTCAATTTTTCCAACGGGGATCTATTGTGAAGCCTTTCAAGAATTGCTCCAAGAGAGGAAAAAAATCTCAAATTTATAGTTTAACAATTATCACACTTGCAATGTTCAGAAAAAAATTATTAGTTAACAATTGAATTACTAATTGAAAAATTGTGATAAAAATTTTTTTCAGGCGGATTATTGTTCATTTATCTATCCAGTAAACCCCTGAATTTTTTCATTTCTTAAATTTCATATTCAATATTTTAAAATAATTTTTATTAATAAAATGTCCAAAGTAGGAAGCCAAAACACCCGTTTTCGGGTTTTTTTAGGAAATTTCCTCCCCTTTTCAAATCTTTTTTTTAATTTGAAAAATCTTTATTAGTTCTTGAGATATTTGCAAAAAACTAAACCCCCTTTTTTTAGTTAATTGTTAATAACTTTTGCAATTTTTGTTTGCGGAACTTCATTTTTTTCAAAAATCATCTAGATGCCATCCCGAATCGAATGACACCTCGATCATAATTTTCGGAGACTGCTGAAAAAAGTTGGCCAAAAAGGCACTTAAAAAGAGTGGAATGAATAATCGAGAATTTTCGTACCAAAGTCGACTTACCAAGCTGTTAACCATTGGTCGATTCCTACAAGTACTGCTTGAGAACCTACCAATAAAAATATCACTAAAGAAACCAAAGCAACATTTCTAGCTGCTGCCATATAGCTCTTCAGAGGTTTACTGTTGGGATCTTCACCTGATTCTTCCCCAGTAATTTGATCATCTGCATCCATTTGTGTATCACTCTATAAGCAACCGATATTTATAAATCCAATTTTAGTAATTTTGTCAAAAAACTTACGCTAGCTGTAGAAATCGTGGACATTTTCCTACTCGAAACACTCGAATACTTCCTACCTCCATCTGAAACGACTGAAAATTTTCTAGTTCCATCCACAGCCGAAGAAAATCGTCTACCCGTGTCGAAAGTAGGAGGTGCTGCTTCGGTAACTTCTTCTTTCTTTTCATCGGTCTCGTCAGCCGCTACTAATAGCTTTGTGAAATCTAAGTTACAGCTCGAGAGCTCGTGGAAGGTTCCTTTAGCTTCGACAATACCCTAAGTATATAAATTGTAATATTTTCAAGGTTAGTAAAATGTTTTTCAACTTACTTCGTTGAGAACAATGATTAGATCGGCTTTTTTTAAATATTGCAGTTGATGTGTTACTAGAATTCTAGTTTTTCCTCGTAAATGTTCATAGATACACTGATCGAATAAATGTTTTCCAACGTGAGTATCGACAGCTGATAGTGGGTCGTCTAATAAGTATATATCTGCTTTTCGATAAATTGCTCTGGCTAAATTTATTCTAGCTCTTTGACCTCCACTTAAAGAAACTCCTTTTTCACCTAAAATATTAACAACATTACCACCATCTTCTTCATACACAAAAAAAATGAAGAATTGCTACAATTCTTACCTACAATAGTTCTATCTCCATGTGGAAACTGTTCCAAATCTCTTTCTAAAGCACATACTTTGACAACTTTAGTATACCATTTTTTGTCATAGCGATTTCCAAATAAAATATTATTTCGCACTGTCGACTGAAAAAGCCAAGGCTCTTGGGAACTGTATGAGATATTTCCTCCTACTTGAACAGTCCCATGTGTTGCAGGTAACTCCCCCAAAATCAGCTAAAATTGAAGCAAGGTTTCAATAGGTTACGTACACTTAGGGTGATGATCAATGGATTTGACCACCCTTAGTGTATCTAAATTATTTTCATGAAATTTACTTGTAGCAGCGAGCTCTTCCCAGCTCCTACCGGTCCCACTACAGCGCATAGAGTTCCTGGTGGAATCTTAAGGTTAATATCGTCCAGAGTATGTCCTATATCCGTCCAAGATGCAACAACATCTACGAGTGTTACACCAGTTTTCTTCACGTCCTTTATAATATCTTCTTCTTTTTCTTCGAGAGCCAGAAACTCTTCCAATCTTCTTACAGATATCAAAGTTTCAGCACCTGTGCTTAATGCTAATGGGAAAAATACTGCCAAGGCCAACTGTAGCAAGCTGAAAGCTTGCGCCATGGAAAACACTACGTCTGCGGATAAGACATTTCCTAGAACAAATAAAAGTAGCAGTTGGAGGGAGTTATAACAGGTAGATTGAAAAGTTTCAACTCACCAACTAAAATAAAGGTAATAAGAGTGGTAAATAAAGCTAATCTGTCTGCAAACACCATACAGCTTGCGTAAACTCCTCTTAAATAGGTCGCGGAGGTAATGTCTTTCATTTCAGAAGCTCTGGCTAATTCGACGAGTTTTTCGAAGGGTTTTTCCCAGCCGTACATTTTGATGACTTGAATACCGGCTACGATTTCACTCATCAATTTGACTCTACTGTCAGTTTTTTTGGAAATACTCTCACGTAACCTCCCGACAAACTTGGTTAGAAAAGCTTGAAGAGAAAAATGTTTTTAATAAAAATTTCGAAGGGGATATTGAGGTTGACGTACATTGTATGGGTACGGTTATAACCACCATGGTTACTATCCCGGTGACCGATGCTATTCCAACTTGATTATAAACAACGAATAATAGAACTATAACTTGAAATGGCATCACCCAAATCCCGTGTATTACTGGTAAGGATAAGTCGAAGCGGACCATGTCGTTGGAAAGTAGATTTACTATTTGTCCAGATGCTGTCTGACCTAAAGATTTTTGGTTTAATCTAATAATCTGAAAAAAAAGAATTTAACTTTTCTCTTTTGGTTTATTATTAACAACGAACATTAACAAGACAAGAAGGGTCACTCTCCGTCGGAACTTTTGATGTTCAGCTTACACAAGCGCGCCGACTATTTCGACAAATTCCTGGAGCCGTGCACGTGCTCGTGCTTATACGAGGTTGATGCAAACCGCTAGCGATTAAAACGAATAAACGTTCACTTACCAGGGTGATTTAAAAACATCTAGCAATAATTGTTATTGTAAACTATTCCGCTTAGTGGGAATTAAAATAAAAAAGGGAATATCGTCAGGGTATTTAATTGGTGAATCTAAACATAATATTAAGGTTCCTTGTTAAAAGAAATGAATAATTCCTGCATTTTAAGGTTTTCCATAAAGACAGAGCAGAGGTAATAGTAATTTACCAGCCATTTATAAAGTGCATAGTATTGTTTACACATTTTTCCACGTATGTTACCTTTACATCATTCTGTTTGCAGAACCAAACACAAACTACTAAGTACGTAAATGTTTAAATTATTTCTAAAGGAAAATTCGCTCACTCAAAAAGACAACTGGTATATTTCTTTACATATCCCTACGACGGACAACCTGTTTATGCATATCGCGCGTAGGAGACTTACGGTGCTCTATACACAGTAGCATCTGATATTCGAGCGAGATAGGCATAACAAGGGGAGGAGCTTAGAGAGATCCTTCTTGTCTTGTTAATATTCGTTGTTATTAAGTAGAGTTACCTTTCTGTAAACTAGAGAAGACAAAGCTACTCTAATTCTCATCCCGACTGCACCCATGGAAAAAAAAGTGTGGTGCAAAATTAGTAAAGAAACGAATGAAGTCAGTATTACTCCCAAACCATAGTAATACATGTCAGCAATAGTTCCATTGCTTCTAACCAGAAATAAGTTAATTAACCTGGCTAGAATTATCGGCCTCATACACCTAAAACAAGGAAAACTAATGAATATATGTTTTATTAGATCAACACAGACCCAGGTGATGCACAATTAAACAATTTAAAACGAAAGGTAAATAATATTCAAAATGTACATAAATGGTTACTTACAGAACTATTACATTCGAAAAAAACCACAGAAGTCCATAAATTAAACTTTCCACGTAAAATTGTTTGATAATGACTTTAAGCAAGTTTGGCTTCACATTTTTATGTTTGGCCCGCTTAATTTCCGCATCCCAATATCTTTCGATTTTGTCAGTTAACAAGTCTGATTTGTCCTTTTCTAATACTTTGTATAAACTATCAATCTCCAGCTCGTGATTTATGCTTCTTTTAACCAAGGGTATCACCCACCTAAAGAAAACAAATTGAATTATTTTAATATAGACAAAAATCCAACAGCAACCATGAGGTTTTTTTTTTAAGGAACCGTCCCTTCGCCGGCACCTCCTCAGCCTCCTAGTGCTCTGACTCAGCCAATCCGTTCCCTATATTAGCTCATACAGTTTCTTTGCTGGTTGGTTGTAGAAGTCTTCTGAAGTCATTTGGGGTCTTCCATACAGTTTCTGCAACCTGTGGGCCAGCGTCTCACAGTTGCGTAATATGTGCAGAGCTGTTTCGCTATCCTTTTTGCATCTTCTGCATGTAAGGTCACCGTTATACAGCCGTATTTTGTTCAGGTGCTCCTTTGTGGGAAAGTGTCCCGTAAGAAGCCCCGTCATGGTGCGTAGTTTGTTCCTGCTCATTGCGAGCAGGTCTTTCGCTACTTTTTCTGATGGTTCTTTTATGAATTTTTTCCCATGTATGGGCGTATTCTTCTAGTGTTTATTGTGTTGTTCTTTTACCCACCCTTTTAACCATGACCTAGTGGAGCATCTGGGAATGCCCACTGCTGGTTCGAGAGCGATTCCTTTGTGATCTGGGTCCCACTCCAGAGTTACACTGTTCCGAGTCGCCAGTCTTCTAAATTCTTCGCCGCATTCCCATACCAGCCGAGATGTTACCTTATAGCTCTGAAGTGCTTCAAGGGCAGCTTGCATGCCAAAAATGCATTTATTGGGAGGCCTTTTGGAGAATGTAAAAACTCTGTAAATAAGAGTCAGAACTGGCTCAAATCGGGTACCCAAGGGTTTTCGAGGTCGCTAATCACGATTATGATGTTGAAAATGACCCCCCGGACACCTGGGGCTCAGGAACGCCGATGAACCTCGTCTCCGTGGGACTCTCCAAGAAATCACGAGGGGAACGAAAAAAACTCCGCGCCCGGGGGTTTTTCGGGTGGCTGAATTCAAATACGGCATCGACGAACCCCCCCCGGACACCTGGTGCCCCCGAACCTCGACCTGAACGTCATCCCCGAGAACTTTCTTGACAATATCGACAAGAACAGCCCGGAAATTATTGGAGGCGTGTTTTTTGAGACGCGAAATCACAATTTCACGTCGAAAACGACCCTTCCACCCCCTGGTGCACCGGAACCTGCGCTTGAACATCGTCTCCGAGGGTTTTCCAAACAAAATCGAAAAAGGTGGACCGAAAATCGTTATAAGGGCCGCTTAATCAGAATTTTGCGCGGGAAACGACCCCCTGAACACCTGGTGCGCTGTACCCTGGGCTCGAACGTCTTCTCCGTGGGGCTCTCCCGGATTTCTAGCGGTGTTGTTCTTTTACCCACCCTTTTAACCATGACCTAGTGGAGCATCTGGGAATGCCCACTGCTGGTTCGCCAGCGATTCCTTTGTGATCTGGGTCCCACTCCAGTGTTACACTGTTCCGAGTCGCCAGTCTTCTAAGTTCTTCGCCGCATTCCCATACCAGCCGAGATGTTACCTTAGAGCTCTGAAGTGCTTCAAGGGCAGCTTGACAAAAGTCCAACAGCAGCTTCTATAAGGTAGTGACTATATGAATTGCAAAAGCTACTATCATTGTACAACTTCTGGTAGATTACTAGATAGAAGAGAAAGTGCTTGATATCTTAATATTTCTTGAAGGAGCTGCTGGCCACTAGGAAACTGAATAGAAAAGAGACTAATAGGTAGGTACTTACCCAAAAAATATTCTTGAGAACACATTGGCCTTACTTTTAGGATTTTCTAGAGTTAGAGCAAATCCTAAATCCATCGTGAGATTTTTCTAATAAAATTATTCACTTTAACAACATTTAAAACCGGTTTTCTATGTTTTTTCCATTAAAAATTTCTTTTACTATTCGCAAAATCAGGATAAAGTGTATCTTTGCGTTAACAAAATGAAACTGGAAGTTACTGCTAAAAAACAGGAAAAAAATTTAATGAATTAATATTTCTCCTCGATTGTGCTGATTAGAATTATTTCAAGGAAATTATACAAGGCGCTCTGAAACGTTTAAGATATGCTCCGATTATCCTGTTTGCGATAAATAATTTGTGGGTAGGGTAAGGGGAATGAAATACAGAGCTGGGTTTCGAAAATTATAACTGGATACTGATACTGATTTAGTTTTAATGAAATTTTTTTTTCTATAGATTGGTCTCTTAAGAATACTGTTTTAGCTTAATATTCACATCAGTTTTGGAGATTTTTTAAATATTGATAGTATGTTTAATGAAAGTTTTTTCACTCCATTTCAGTAAAAAGTCTCACTCTTATGAGAATTTTTCAGGAAGAAATAATAGGTTGAATAACTATTTGAGGTTTATTACCTGTGATGTAAAATTAACAAGCACTACTAGCCCTGAACAGACCACGTATCGCATCAGGCCTAGTACTGGAGTGTCACCTTTCTCTGATCGAAGCCTGTAACAACAACGAAGTCACTCTAGGCTGGATCAAGGGCCACAGTAAATCCACATTTCCGACTCACTGGCCAGGAAAGCAGCCTCCCAAAAACTCTTGGGACCTGGCACTTTCATTGGTCTGTCGGCGTCGGCTATGATTGACCTAATAAAGGAACACTCCCTTGAAAAGTTAAAGGGTAGATGGGACGATGCAGAAGGTTGCAGGCTTGACAAGGAACTGCTGCAGTATCCGGACAGGAAAAATACGTGATTATGAACAGACAGAACCTTCGGACAGCCACGGGTGATCTGACCGGTCACTGCCACCTTCGAAAACACCTCTACAGACTGAGTCTGTCTGACACTTCACTTTGTAGGGGATGTGAACAGGAAGATGAGACTGTCTTTGTGAATGTGCTCTGTATTCGGCCAGTACAGGCTAACACAAGCCAGCATGAGGGAGCTTACTTACGTCTGAACCTCAGAAGGATGCACAATGGGCCAATTGTGGCCTAAGTGCTGTGGGATCACCCACTTTTCAAAATCTTACAGATTACAGAACTATTTGAGTTACACAAAGAGTTGAAAATTTTTTCAGTTTTTTCTTAACGATTTTAAAATGAAATAAATATGGAATATCCGTCCAAAGAAATCAAGAAAAGGCCGTATTAATGAGATTAGAAAAAAATTATTGATAAAACTGAGATTATTTCGATAAAACTTGAGTTTATCGTTAATCTGAAGGCTATTGAAACTATAATAATTGATTTTTAGATACAACTTTAGGCTAACTTCGGTCGTCGTTATAATAAATAAAATAATATTATGATGCAATTTTTTCATATTCTTTTGATTATAACTTTTTGTGGCTTTGCCTATCTAGGAACTTTTTCTGGATTTCTGGTTCGAAGAGAGGATATAAACGTCCGGTTTTTAATATTTTCTTTATCATAAATCCGTTTTTTTATCTCTTAATTGTACCATCCCAGTTAAGGTGTTTTAAAAATATTTTAAATTGTTTTTACAGGGAGAGCATTTATTAAAAATCGACCTGTTTCGGGAGAATTTCTAATTTCATTATTTATTTAAATAATAATGAATGTATGCGTTACTTTATGGACGCACTATACAGGGTGTCCCACGACTAGTTAAAACTATCTGTATATGGCAAAATACTAATAGTAAAATCATGAAAATTCCTACGTTTCGGTCTTCGGATACGATCTTTTTATCTAGAATATTTTCAAAGATGGCAGACTTCCGGTTCTACCGGAAGTCGACTGTAACTTTGTTATTTTAAATAGGACACCCTGTATAAATACATTTTTTAAATCTACGCAAAATTTAAGTATACTTTTGTCTGGAAACTTTTTTCGAAAAATGCATATTTTTTTAGTTATTAATTTTTTTGTAAAAAATTTGACGGTTGCAGACCCTTACAAATTATTTTTTTAAGAGGATACCCTTAAAGATATGAAAATGGTTTCTGTTCGGTTGCTTTAAGTAAGGTCAGACCTATTTGAATCTATGAGGAAAATTTTTTAATTTTATACAGGGTGTGTATAGAAAGTGTTCAAAGTTTAACTTCATAAATATCAAATTTCTTTTTTTTTTTAAATAGAACCACCCGGTTTTTTCTATATTAATGCATTCAGGGGTGAAAAATAAGGCAAATTCATGTATACTTTCCTATACCTAAACCTTATCGTTATCCAGATATTAAATGTTTTCTGTAAATTTTTAGAGATTTACTGCAAATTAAGTTCAAATATTCTTGTAACAAATTTGCCATATTTACCATGTATTAAAAGCTTTACATAATCTTTTGTATTTCTTAGTGCTTGTATCAACGGGTCAAAATAAAATTTTGACCACACCTGCATCTCTCAAAATTTACAGAAAACATTAAATATCTGGATAACGGTAAGGTTTAGGTATAGGAAAGTATACATGAATTTGCCTTATTTTTTACCCCTGAATGCATTAAAATGGAAAAAAGCGGGTGGTTCTTTTTAAGAAAATAAGGAAATTTGATATTTATGAAGTTAAACTTTGAACACTTTTTATAGACACCCTGTATAAAATGAAAAATTTTTCAACATAGATTCAAATACGTCTGACCTTGCTCAAAGCAACCGAACAGAAACCATTTTTATATCTTTAAGGGTATCCTTGTAAAAAAATAATTTACAAGGGTCTGCAACGGTCAAATTTTTTACAAAAAAATTAATAACTCAAAAAATATGCATTTTTCGAAAAAAGTTTCCAGTTTGCAGTCGACTTCCGGTAGAACCGGAAGTCTGCCATCTTTGAAAATATTCTAGTTAAAAAGATCGTATCCGAAAATCTAAATGTAGAAATTTTCATGATTTCACTATAAGTATTTTGCATTATAGAGATAGTTTTAACTCGTCGTGGGACACCCTGTATATCGTTTTCATAATGTACTTTTTAAACCTTTTCACCATGTTACCCTTGAATATATTATACATTTTATAATTTATAAAAGACAATATTTTAGTCAATTTAGAAGATTTTTTTTATAAACCCCCTCTGGTGGGGCTAGTTATTTATTGATTTTATTAGACAATTAAACTTTTTGCAGTTGACCAGTGTTTATGTCAAGGATGTACGAAACTTAAAGGTAATTTAAAGCTCCAGAAATGCCATATCGTTTCTAGAAATTTTGGTATAGAAAAAACATTAAAGTTTTAAAAAGAAATTCGAAAAAAATTATATTTCGTAGTAACTTATCGAGTATCGAAGGCTAATCGGATGTAATTTTTTTAATTACGAGTTAATCAGCTCGAAATTTTATCGCTATTGTGTAATAATATCCGATTTTCACTACTAATCTACTAAAATTCATACAGGGTTAATCATTTTCATAAATCTTTCTCATTTTTTGCTAAAAATTTTACATAAATATATAAATTTTTTATCAGAATTGGTGTAGAAGCATAAATGAATATTATTTCACATTTTGTTTGCTCAATAGTTATATTTCACCCTGTATTATTCAAGACTTGGACGGTGTGACATTCAAAAAAACATTTTTTAATTAAAATTCAATTGTATTACAATTTGTCATTACATCAAAATAAATTATAAAAAATAATTTGGATAAAATAATATTTAATTCAAAAAAGAGTTAGTTGAACTGTCAAAAATTAATAAATAGATAAAATATCTCTATGTTACTGTGTCTAATAACTAAATATAAATAATAAAAGCACAATTTGTTCAACTAAACTCTTTTCAATCACTCAAAACTTCCTCGTCAGTTTTATCCTTCGAATATGCATTCAAAGCGATCTGCTTCAGTTGATCTGTCATTCCTACTCCAGTTTCTAGCACCAATTTATGAAAACATCCGTCCTGTATTTGTAGAAGATTGTGCGGATGGTCGAACTCCACCATACTTCCAAAGCTCATCACTATAATTTTATCGGAGTCCATAATTGTGTTCAATCTATGAGCGATGGTTATTACTGTACAATCTTTGAACAATCGACGAATGGTCGCTTGGATCAGAGCATCAGTTCTGAAAAAAAACTTTGAAATCAAGAAAGGAATTGAAGAAATTTTGATTGTTTTTACCCCTGATCAACGTTGGCTGTAGCTTCATCTAAAATTAAGATTTTGTTGTTTTTTAAAATTGCTCTGGCCAAACACACTAGCTGTCTTTGTCCTAAACTAAAATTTCCTCCACCTTCAGCTACCATAAAGTCCAAAGTTTCAATGCTGTCTTTTAATTCCACCTAAAATTAATAAAAAAAAATATATTAATAATTTTTTTTTTGTAAAAAACTTCCTCTACTTACCTCTTCTAACGCTTTCCAAAGTTCCTTATCGTCAAATTCATTAAACGGATCCAAATTATACCTCAATGTTGCGGAAAATAGCACAGGCTCTTGTGGTATTATAGAAATCTTTCTCCTAAGATCTGATAATCCCAAAGTTGTAATATCAACTCCATCTATTAATATGGAACCTTCTAGTGGAGCTAAACGGAAAAGTGCTGAAATGAGAGAAGATTTTCCTGCACCAGTTCGCCCTACAACTCCTATCTACAAAAAAACAGTAAGCAATAAAAAATTGTTGTTTTTAATCTATTCATTGATATTCAAAAGAAAGTCCCCTTCCCCCCCTCGTATCTTTTGAACGGCTACACTTACATTAATAAAATTTGGAGGGTGGAAATAAAGTGTTGTAAACTTCTCTACGAATGGTAACAGGTGACGTAATAGTAATAGGTATTTTGGTATTTATTTAATTTATCCGTCAAAATTAGTTTAAACCCAAACAAAATTGATATGGCTATGTAGCCAATGTCAATGACTTCCAAACGAGATATCACTTGCCATAAGGTCCTATTTAAAATTATTGGCCATAGTGGCACTGTGACGTCATCTATTACTATTACGTCACCTGTTACCATTCGTAGAGAAGTACGTTTACAACATTTTATCTTCACCCTCCAAATTTTATTGTAAGTGTAGCCGTTCAAAAGATAAGAGGGAGGGAGGGACTTTTAAATAGCTCTGTTTATTGCGAATATTACCTTTTCACCAGGCATAATAGTAAACTTCAAATTCTTTAAAACAGCTGGTTCGTCCATAGCATATTTTAAAGACATATTTCGAAATTCTATGAAGCCTTCAACAGGCCAAGGTTGTTTGGGTACATTTTCTGTAATAAAAAATAAATATTTGTGATATATAAATAGATACTGGATGTAAAAAAATGTTTCGTACTTTGTTGAATATGTTCATTATTGTTATTATTATGAAATTGGGTCAAATACACAATAATAATAATACTGTTTTTGTTGGTAGAATATTTATGCTACTATTTCATTTATTTCAAAAAGTAAATACACGATATCGAGATAGACATCTCGTCTAAATATGCCAGTTCAAATGAATCTCGGTCTCGTCTCGTAACCAGTTGTCACGTCATATCTCGTTATTATTGTCTGTCTAAAGGAGAGGGGGTAATATTGTAGCCTATGTTTTGATTGGTGGTATAAGTGGTATAAGGCTCAATTTTATGTATATTGGACAATAGTAAATTGGACTTTCACTTGCGAGAACGTTTTCTAATATTTTATAAAAAAAAATTAATATTAATAATGATAATATACCTGGTGGGGTCTGAAAAGGTCCCTCTTTATCCAGTGTCGTGTACTGTAGCACCCTTTCTACGCTAGTAAGTTGATTTATCACTTCAGCAGTTTGTCTTATTCCGTATTGTAGCATACCGGTCAAAACTAAACATTGTGAAATTGCCAGACCAACCAAACTACCATTTACTTCAGAAACTTGAAAATAAAAAGTAAAATCGTCATGAAGAGTCACTTAAAAACCAAAAAATATACTCACAATTCGCTAAAAGTACAAAGGTGAACGTTACGCACGCCAAAAAAATCACAGCTATAATATCAAGCCATAAGCCAAATGAACCGACCACCGCTATAGTTAAATACCAGGCTGAAGTATGGACATCCTATAAAAAAATGTGATTGTGAAAATTTTAACGGTTTTAGCGTTCATAGAAAAATATTAACTTTCCACCCGAGATTCACATTATATTTTTTCAACGACAATTTTACAAAAAATCGGGAAAACTCAAATTTTTTCGCTCGTACATGTTAATTATTCAATATCGATACTTACTTGATGGTGATCAAATTCGTCTATTAAAATTTCTTCTGCTCCGGCAGCTCTTATAGTCGTTATCCCGTTAAGAGTCGAGTTTATGTGTGAAAAAACTGGTGATTTTGCTGGAAATTTTGTTTTAAAAATAATTTCACAATTCTAATAGCATGTCTAATAGCATGTCATACTTACTTATTCCTTCAAGATGCTTTAGAACTTTTGCGGTTTCGATATACCACTTTCTGAATTTAAGAAAAACAAATCCAAGTATCACAATTGCAATTAACATATACGGACTTGAAATAACTATATTTATTAACAAACCAGCCATTACCAAAAAAATCTAAAACGTATAAGTCAGTTAGTAATGAAGTAAATATAATTGATGATTCCTTTTTTCCACTACTTGAATCTTCTATATTAGTGGTTAATATTTTTGTATTATTAATATAGGTCATTTTAGGAATTCAGGGATAGTAGTTCAACAAAAACGTGTACAACATAATTTTGTATACGCAAGTGATATCTCGTTTGAAAGGCATTGACATTGGCTACATAGCCATATCAATTTTGTTTGGGTTTAAACTAATTTTGACAGATAAATTAAATAAATACCAAAATTATTGAAATTATTTTTTTAAGTTCAATGAATCAAATATCAACAATGGACTCTCATAGCAAGTGTTCGAAATGTGCTCCGTCTACTTCCTGACAGTAATACATCCTATTAGTAAACTCTTGTCGTACTCGTTCGAATGTGTCAGCTGAAATTGCATTGCATTCTTCAATAATTCTCTCTTTTAAAACGCCAATGCTATCTGGTGCCGTAGTATAAACCTTGGATTTCATTAGAAAAAGATCTAATGGTGTCAGATCTGGTGACCGAGGTGGCCATTCTATAGGACCTCGCCGGCCGATCCATCTACCTCGATATTCTTCATCCAGGTAACGTCTTACTGCACCATAATAATGTGCAGGAGCAGCATCTTGTTGAAATGTTATTTCCAGATGGCCGAATTCATCTGTACTCTGTACTGTACTGTTACTTACTTCACAGATAGACGCAACTTTAGTTGAAGAGGAAGTAGGGTTTACTACCATTGCAGCAACTATATCAATTTTTTTATCATCACTAAATGTTGGTCGACCAGATCGTTTGGCATCTTGAATACTACCTGTTGCTTCAAACTTGTGAAAAAGCTCCCTCAAATAAGTTCTCGAGATAGAGCGATCTGGGCATCTCTCATCAAATAAACGTTCCGCTTCATGGAGATTCTTTCTAGACTCACCAATTATTGAGATAGCTGCTACTTTGTCGGCTTGAGTACGTACCATTTTGCCTATGTAAACTCTTACAACGTTTGGTAAAACAATAATAAAATTAAATATTTAAGCTATTTAGAAAAACTTTGCAAAGCAACAAATACTATTAAATTGAAAACGTCAATTTTTTTGACAACTAACCAGAGGCGAACTGAAAAATCTTCAATATTTAAATGTGAAATAATAATTCTGGTATTTATTTAATTTATCAGTCAAAATTAGTTTAAACCCAAACAAAATTAAATAAGGCTATGTAGCCAATGTCAATGCCTTTCAAACGAGATATCACTTGCCATAAGGTCCTATTTAAAATTATTGGCCAGAGTGGCACTGTGACGTCACCTGTTACCATTAGTAGAGAAGTTTACAACACTTTCTTTTCACCCTCCAAATTTTATTAATGTAAGTGTAGCCGTTCAAAAGATACGAGGGAGGGAGGAGTTTTGAATAACACTGTATTATATACTATTTTATTGTAATTTTTGCAACTCAGCACTGTCATTTCACTCACCTGTACAGCATCCAAAAGAACTCTTGGTAAAACCTCGTCAATAGCCCCCATATCCTTCGAAAACCTATTAAGGACCCTCCCGCTAGGATTAATATCGAAAAATCTCATAGGAGCTTCGAGTAAAGTATGAAATATCCTCGAATGTAAATTAATAGAAGACATCATACATGCTTTAAAAAATAAAAACGATCTAGCCATCGTTAAAATAACACACAAAGCTATCAAGACACCGTAAAAGTACATGGCATACATCGACTTTACTAAATTCACTATTTCTCCGTCTATTGTTACCCTATCAAAGATATCATTAAAAACATCGGTGTTATTGTCCACTTTGTAGATGTAATTGACTGTATTGTTTAAACTGTCTGTGCTGTTTTGTGGATAAAGTTTGATTTCTGATGTTAAATTCAAGTTGGCATCATTGGAATGTCTTTGCTCTTCTTGGGAAGTCCTAAAAGATTTTTTTTATGAGGAATAAGGAGCTAGATTGCTTTCTATCTTACCAAAAAGTTAACCAAAGGTCGACAGCTGCACAAAAACCTTGAGCGAGGACGAGCAGGATTATCAAAAAGACTACTATACAAATACTTTTGGTCGATAAAATATAATGTTTGAAAGGTTTAATATTAGGATCCTTCCCAGATTCTTCTTCGATTACTTGATCTGCGTCTTTATAACTGTCAGATATATCGCTCTTAAAACAAAGAATTAAAATTCTGTCCATCGTTTTTTTGAAAATACTTACGCCAGCTATCGATAAAGAAGACCAAGTTGACATTCTTCTAGCAGATCCAGTTCTTGTAAAATCTCCACTTTCTAGCACTGCTAACTCTTGACTCTCTCCCGTTTCATCTGCGGCTACTAATAGTTTTGTGAAATCCAATTCGCACTGAGATAGTTCTTCAAAGGTTCCTTGTGCTTCAATTTTACCCTAAAAGTAAATAAGTTTTAAAAAAACAATTCCCACAACTTAAATTTACTTACATTGTTAATAACAATAATCAAACCGGCTTTTTTTAAGTACTGCAGTTGATGTGTGACTAAAATTCTCGTTTTTCCTTTTAAATGGTCATGGATACATTTATCGAAAAGATGTTTTCCAACATGAGTATCGACAGCTGATAGAGGATCGTCTAATAAGTATATATCTGCTTTTCTATAAATTGCTCTGGCTAAATTGATCCTTGCTCTTTGGCCACCACTCAAAGAAACTCCTTTTTCGCCTTAAATAAAAAGGAAGTTGCGAATAAAATTTTATACAATATATCGAAGCCAGAAGTCTCTTGCAGTACTTCAAGAATAATAGAAAACTTGATTAGAGATTTACTATGTTAATTTGAAAATCGAAACATTTTACGACATCTATTGATAACACTGGCAGTTGTTACAGGAAACTGTGAGTAAGTATACAGTGCTATTCAAAAATCCCCTCCCCCCTCGTATCTTTTGAACGGCTACACTTACATTAATAAAATTTGGAGGGTGAAAATAAAGTGTTGTAAACTTCTTTACGAATGGTAACAGGTGACGTAATAGTAATAGATGACGTCACAGTGCCACTCTGTCCAATAATGTTAAATAGGACCTTATGGCAAGTGATATCTCGTTTGAAAGGCATTGACATTGGCTACATAGCCATATTAATTTTGTTTGTATTTAAACTAATTTTGACGGATAAATTAAATAAATACCAAAATTATTATTTCACATTTGAATATTGAAGATTTTTCAGTCCGCCTCTGGTTAGTTGTCAAAAATTGACGTTTTAAATTTAATAGTATTTGCTGCTTTGCAAAGTTTTTCTAAATAGCTTGAATATTTAATTTTATTATTGTTTAACGAGTCGTTTAAAAGTTTACATAGGCAAAATGGTACGTACTCAAGCCGACAAAGTAGCAGGTATCTTAATAATTGGTGAATCTAGAAAGAATCTCCATGAAGCGGAACGTTCATTTAATGAGAGATCCCCAGATCGCCCTATCTCGAGAACTTATTTGAGGGAGCTTCTTCACAAGTTTGAAGCAACAGGTAGTGTTCAAGATGCCAAACGATCTGGTCGACCAACATTTAGTGATGATAAAAAAATTGATATAGTTGCTGAAATGGTAGTAAACCCTACTTCCTCTTCAACTAAAGTTGCGTCTATCTGTCCTGTTTTCCCAAATTCAAATTTAAGCGGTGAAGTGTATCTGGAGATGTTACAAAATGCAATTGAGCCGTTAATTCTTGAAATTCTGGAAGATAATCCAGATGAATTCGGCCATCTAGAAATCTGGAAATAACATTTCAACAAGAAGGTGCTCCTGCACATTATTATGGTGCAGTAAGAAGTTACCTGGATGAAGAATATCGAGGTAGATGGATCGGCCAGCGAAGTCCTATAGAATGGCCACCTCGGTCACCAGATCTGACACCATTAGATTTTTTTCTATGGGGTACTTGAAATCCAAGGCTTATACTACGGCACCAGATAGCATTGGCGTCTTGAAAGAAAAAATTATTGAAGAATGCAATGCAATTTCAGCTGACACATTCGAACGAGTACGACAAGAGTTTACTAATAGGATGTATTACTGTCAGGAAGTAGACGGAGCACATTTCGAACACTTGCTATAAGAATCCATTGTTGATATTTGATTAATT